>CP092865.1:63932802-63961206 GCA_030710605.1 Cordylochernes scorpioides | reverse complement strand
AAAGATACACTCATGGACAAACTTAACCCTTAGTTACTGGCGCCTAATTTCGTTACACAATTACTGGCGTTCGGCCTCTCAGGCCGACTTTTAAAACAATAATAAACATGTTTTTTATAATTTTAAAAAGAAATTAAACGCGTATACACATAATTTCCAAAGATTAAATATTTTGTTTTTTTTTTCGAATAAACAGAGCTCTAAACAAAATTAAACGAAAATTTTCAAGGAACTCTTTCTATCTAAATATCTAAAATATTCTATATATATATTCTAAAAAATTCTGTTACGCAGACATTGACTTTTATCAACTTCGGTGCTGACGTCACACTACTTCTACGCTTCATGACTTTTCTGTTTTGATTCGTCGCTCGCTTTTTACAACAATTTTATTGGAACAAGTCGTTCCTTAAATAAATATATATTAGTTTATATCAAAAAGGATGTCCTCTTTAACTACAAAATACGTGTAGTACAAAACAATTGAAATCCTTAAAAAAGAAACATCGTTATTTTTGCTAAGCCTGATCAATTTCTATCTAAACTATTTTATTGAGTTAGGTGGCAGATTTTCAATAGAATTATCTTGCAGATTGGTTCTTTGCTTTTTTGTATTGCTTTTGAGTTCAGACGATCTTTTTAACATAGGTAGCATCTTTTGCGTTTTTTGGGACAAGGACTGCCGCCTGTGGATTTCCTAGAGAACACACGGTATGATATTTCGTTTGAATATCAAAAAATATTGCCCTACCTCAGTGATGAAGTTCCAGCATGACTTCTGAATTAATACTTATGCAGATCTCTTGACAAATTTTTGGCTTGATTTTATCATATTCACGGCATCTCTCATTAGTTGTAGAGCAAGCTGCTTTATGAAATCTTTTCGAGCCATTCCACCGTCTTGCTTGACAGCCTTATAAATTACTGCTGAATTTATTGCAACTACATCCCAAAAGTTAAAAGATAAACACAGGGGCCATCGTTTGGTCCTTCTTCCAACAGAATACATGGCAATTTTGATCAACTACATCCATACCACCTTTGGTCATATTATAAATGTGATTATCTCGGGGTTTTGTTGTTCAGCAGTTTCTAGATCTATTGATGTGGTCGAATGCATTGTGGAGAGTAATGTAACAGATTTTCCAATTTTAGGGACATAGAAACCAAATTTTTGTTTTTTAAAAACCAAAAGTGGAACCCAACTTCTATTTATTATACAAAATTAAAATCACAAACACAATTTAGATGTTGCATGATTGAAGCAAGAGTAATAAAAAAACAAATGCTCAACTTATTGGTACGTTTGAACGTCTATAAAACCAAAAGTTAAAACGGCAATAATAGGGGCGCTAAATTCCCAGTGACTGTAATTATGGCGCTCGGCTTTAAAGGCAGCGTTTGATTTTAATAACTCGGGATATACAAAATAGATTTCTCTTAAATGCAAAGTTCTTCAAATAAATGCCATTTATTATAGTACCTAAAATTTTGATGAAAAATTATGCATTTGAATATTTTCGCAAACATTTTAAATACATTTCACACGGCCTTTCAAGCCGAAACGCCAGTAATTAAGATTAAGGAAGATTTACCTTTCAGCATGTATATCGGGATTGAGACAATAACTCTGAAATATACACTCATGGACAATACTTAAGGAAGTTGTACCTTTTACCATGCATATCGGGATTCATACAATAACTCTGAAAGATACACTCATGGACAATACTTAAGGAAGTTGTACCTTTTACCATGCATATCGGGATTCATACAATAACTCTGAAAGATACACTCATGGACAATACTTAAGGAAGTTGTACCTTTTACCATGCATATCGGGATTCATACAATAACTCTGAAAGATACACTCATGGACAATACTTAAGGAAGTTGTACCTTTTACCATGCATATCGGGATTCAGACAATAACTCTGAAAGATATTACAGTGACCTTCTTTATTGAAGACTAACGAGACAACCAAGTGCGAACAAAATTGTTTTGTCTCCTTAAAAACAAAGCAGACAACGACGATATCGAACATTCTACACTTTGATACACTAGCGCGCCTTCTGTTATGAGAATTTGAAACAATTATAGACGCATATGATTCTTTTAAAAAATTAAACAATAATTTAAAAAAAACTACTGCCTTGCTTCAATGAAAAATTCATTTAATTGCAGTAAGGGTATCTACTTATATAATTGCCTTATTCTGTCTGTGTGAAGTTCACGGATAGATTTTGGTCAGAATGGATAAAATAAAAAAAGTGTCAAGGGATGGGAATCGAACCCACGACCTTCCGCTTACCGGGCAGATGCCATGACCACTAGGCTACCCTGGACATATTTTTCCGTTCACATTTTTATTTTTATATTTTCAAGACACACACAGTTTGGGGCGGGACGTTTCACATGAGAGACATCCACGGCGCCAATTTATAATTGTAACGAATAGTATTTGAATTAAAACGTTTTTAAAATATATACGCACTCGGGTAAAACCCGGGCGTTGCCCGGGCCATTCGTCTAGTTAAATATAATTGGTTAATTGTTTCGAATTCTCATTCTACACTTTCTTAAATTTTGTTAACGAGTGTATTTTTACAAATTTGCTATAATTTATTTGCCATTTACGAGCGTTGCATAGCAGCTCTTGTTGTTTGGTGTGTTCCCATTGTCTGCATTCAATTATCCCATTAAACTCAATAGAAATGTGTTTTGACTGATTATTATTTAAAAAGGCGAATCTTTGATAATCGTAAAGGATGAAATATTTGAAAATAATTTTAAAATGAATTTTCTTTCTTTAACATAAAATGTGAACAAATTTGACCTTTCTTCTCCTGAAAAAAAAAAAAAACAGAAGACCAGCGACATCAAATACTTTCCATTTTCTTGAGTTTTGTTCATGAGTGTAATTTTAAAATTGAAATATAATCTTGCTAATTCGAATTCGGGAAGGTAGAGATAAAAAGGAAGAAGATATTTTTGTTTAAAAAGGAGACGAATTTTCAATATTAAATATAACTGCATGCAATTGCAAAGTCTTGCAAAGTATGAAAGAGTGAAAAATAGGAAAATCGATTTTGTTTATTTGCAAAGCTATCCAAGAATAATTGTCTTAATGAAATTTATTGAGATGTTTTTAGGTCACTCACACACACAAGCCTTTATTAAGACATTCCGTCTTATACAGACGACTCTCCTGTTAAAAATGGATCTAAAATGAGAAGCAGGAGAAGAAATTGAATCCTCGCTCAGAAAAGAGTAAAAGAAGAAAAGAAAAGAATATCTATGTACAAAAGACTATATACATCGTATTTCGTGCATAGAACACAGTGAAGAAGTGGATTATTGAGTAAATAGTTGCATCTTGAGAAGAAAAAAAGTATTTAGGTCATCTTTCTTTATAAATAGTTTTTCCTTACAAGAAAACCTCAAGAAAAACTTCCAGCTTATATTAATTCGACTTATGAGAAATCCTTAAGAAGTTTGAAGGCTGTCTCTCAACTATGTGGTTGAACAAGTCATCACACAAGAAGGCCGTTCCATCCATTCCAATTGACCCGGGCGGTTGCTTGGAGACGGGCCGTCGCCTGGCAACGGTACATGCATTTCAGATGTTCTGGAGGCCTGCGGATATATCCATCCCACGCAGAACTTAGAGCGTTTAGGATTCTGGGAGCTTGCTTTTATCGTGTAGGTTGAACCTTATTTTGTTTGGGATTATGGTGAAATGCAGATTCCTTCAAACGCATGATATCGTGTCTTTGATTATACTGCAGACAATCCTACGCATGATGTATATCTTGTTGTGTTTTGGATTTTGACGAGCTGTGTGCAAACCCATTCCAGGCATTGTGACGTGTTTTGGATTATGTAGAAAAATGCATGACACATCATACGCATGGTGAATATCTTGTCATGTTTTGGATTATAGTGGGCTATGTGCAGATCCATCCCACGCATGTTGTCGTGTCTTGGATTATGAGTTATTGTCTCAATCCCGATATACATGCTAAAAGGTAAAACTTCCTTTAATTTGGTCCATGAGTGTATCTTTCAGATTTATTGTCTCAATCCCGATATACATGCTGAAAGGTAAAACTTCCTTAAATTTGGTCCATGAGTATACTTTCAGAGTTATTGTCTGAATCCCGATATACATGCTAAAAGGTACAACTTCCTTAAGTTTTGTCTATGAATGTATCTTTCAGAGTTATTGTCTGAATCCCGATATACATGCTAAAAGGTACAACTTCCTTAAGTTTTTCCTATGAGTGTATCTTTCAGAGTTATTGTCTGAATTCCGATATACATGCTAAATGGTACAACTTCTTTAAGTTTTGTTCATGAGTATTTTTCTGAGTTATTGTCTGAATCCCGATATACATACTAAAAGGTACAACTTCCTTAAGTTTTTCCTATGAGTGTATCTTTCAGAGTTATTGTCTGAATCCGATATACATGCTAAAAAGGTACAACTTCCTTAAGTTTTGTCCATGATGTATCTTTCAGAGTTATTGTCTGAATCCCGATATACATGCTAAAAGGTACAACTTCCTTAAGTTTTGTCCATGAGTGTATCTTTCAGAGTTATTGTCTGAATCCCGATATACATGCTAAAAGGTACAACTTCCTTAAGTTTTGTCCATGAGTGTATCTTTCAGAGTTATTGTCTGAATCCCGATATACATGCTAAAAGGTAACTTCCTTAAGTTTTGTCCATGAGGGATCTTTCAGTTATTGTTGAATCTCGATATACATGCTAAAAGGTACAACTTCTTAGTTTGTCCATGAGGGTATCTTTCATAGTTATTGTCTCAATCCCGATATACATGCTAAAAGGTACTCTTTAAGTTTGTCCATGAATTAATATTGTTGAATCCCGATATACATGCTGAAAGGTACAACTTCTTTTTTGTCCATGAGTGTATCTTTCAGAGGTATTGTCTGAATCCCGATATACATGCTAAAAGGTACAACCTCTTTAAGTTTTGTCCATGAATATAATTGTATGATCCCGATATACATGCTGAAAGGTACAACTTCCTTAAAATTTGTCCATGAGTGTATCTTTCAGAGGTATTGTCTGAATCCCGATATACATGCTAAAAAGGTTTAACTTCCTTAGTGTAGTCCATGAGTGTATCTTTCAGAATTATTGTCTGAGCCAAAATGTTCTTTATGAAGAGTGTCCTCTTAAAGGAGAGTTGCTACAGTAGAACCTCCCTGTAAAGGACACCTAATTACGAGCCAAAGTGTCCTTTAGGGAGAGGTGTCCTCTTACCAGAGAGTTGACTATATAGTAAAAATAGTAATCTGGCAAATGAAAACTGACCTTTGAAGAAATGTGTCTGCTAAAGGGAGGTTCTACTGTAACTGTTGCCTTTTTAAAAGCTTTTATTTAACTTGCCTCCATGTCTGTCTGTCCACAAATCATTGTAATCAATTTTAATAAACTTCTAGAGTACTTAGAAATCTCAAATTTTGAACACTTATTAAAACCAGATGACAATGCAAGTTGACAAATTTGCAGAATTCGAGTTGTCAGAATGGCCAGAAACGGTCAAATTTACAATTGACTTTCAATTTTGAATTTAATTTTAATATATTTCCAGACTACATAGAAGTATGAAACTTTAACACTCACTCAGTCCAATGTACAATGTAAGTCTACAAATTGTTCAGTAATTCTGGGTGGTCGAAGTGGCCAGGAATGAACAAAATTTCTATATTTCTTATGTTGCATGTAGTCAAGCTGGAAACTGTTGGGAGTTTGTGAATTGATATTTCAGCGATTGTGTACCAATGTTACCATTACCCTTTTTTATATGAGTAATATAGGGTCGGTGGAAGGATGGTCAAAACCGCTGGTTTTAAACCGTACAACCCGGGTTAGATTCCCGCATTGGACACTTTTTTTCTGATAAAAAAAAATAAAAAACGCTTAAATGGCCCCCGATTCTTGCAAAAGGCACAACCACGCCAGCGAGTGCAAGTAACCAAACTGGGCTCTGGCACATTTGTTGAGTGCAAATTCGAACTG
Source organism: Cordylochernes scorpioides (assembly GCA_030710605.1). NCBI lineage: Eukaryota > Metazoa > Arthropoda > Arachnida > Pseudoscorpiones > Chernetidae > Cordylochernes > Cordylochernes scorpioides. The sequence goes on along the minus strand of CP092865.1, from coordinate 63,955,153 downwards.
CTTTTCAAATGTGTAGACAGTGGTGTACTTACAGTAAAAGCAGTCGTCAACCTCTACCCACATGATTATCATGGCCTGTACAATGTTACTAGGAATAAGCAAAAAAAAAAAAAAAAGAGCAATAGTTTCCCAGAAATTATTTGATAAAGGAAAAATAAAAATCAGGTAAAAATTTTCTTTTAATTTTGAATTTGCAAGTTTTCGAGCAAATACTGCTCTTTAAGAGATTATACATAAGTATTAGCCCGTTGAAAAGCAGTATATTTGCCCGAAACTTGCAAATTCAAAATTAAAAGTAACTTTTTAGTCTGATTTATTTTTCCTCTTTCAACCAATTACCCTTCAACAGTAGCCCATTATGTGTCTGTTTTTTTTTTGCTTATCCCTAGTACACGTAGTACAGGCCATGATAATCATGTTGAGTAGAGGTAGGCGACTGCTTTTACTGAAAGTGCACCACATGTCTATACATGTGAAAAGCAGTTCGACTTTGCACTTTCAAATGTGGCAGAGCCCCGTTTGGTTACTTGCACTCGCAGAGTGTCGGGGCCATTGGAGCATTTTTTTTAATTAGAAAAAAGTGTCCAATGCGGGAATCGAAACCCGGGTCGTAGTGGTTAAAAACCAACGGTTTAGACCAGGGGTGGCGAACATGCGGCCTTAAGGCCTTGCCCATTCTTGCCCAAAATGTGGCCTTTTCATAAATTCAAAATTATAATTTTTGTTTTGCAGTTTTCAATTACTTTCATTATTTTATTGAAAATCTAATACGAATGTCATATAATATATAATATCTCTCTATATATAAAAATGAATGTTTGTATGTTTGTCTGTCTGTATGTCCGGTATACAAATTCGCAGTAGTTCACTAATTCAAACCAAAATTTCCATACATAGGTAAAGGAATACGGGGAAGACGATAGGCTATTTTAAAAAATATATAAATCAATTATTAAAACTATATATTTTTAGTCAGAAAAGATGATGACGATATTGCTGTATCATGTTTGATTATCAGAAACAAAATTATATCGGGAAAAATTCCAAAAAGCAGAGACCACGGGTGAAACCAGTTCATTATTTTGTATGCAGGAACAAAATTCTAACAGAAAAAACATTCATTCGAGCAGAAAACAAAAGCCAGATCATCTTCTATAAAATATCGCTTCACAGACACAAAGTTTGGAGCGGGACGTTTCACAAGAGTGACATCCACGGCGCCAATCTATAATTGTAACGAATAGTATTTGAATAGGGTACATTTAATAGGGTAAAACCCGGGCGTTGCCCGGGTCATTCGGCTAGTATTTAATATAGTAAATTTAAGTATTTAAATTTCTAAAAGTAATTCAAGTGTCGTGCTAAAAATGAAGTACATAACTATACCACTATAAACTATTTAATTGCAAAGAAAATTATGTATTTTAATTTTGTATATAAATACCTTTAATTAAATCGTACATATATTTATATATATGGATGCGGCCTTCTCAAAAATGGTAAAATGAAAATTGGCCTTCAAATATAAAAAGGTTCGCCACCCCTGGTTTAGACCATCCTTCCACCACCCCCTTTATGTGTCTGTAACTTTGTAATATAGTTCACAATAAATTAAAGGTTCCTCAAACAAAAGTAAAAAAACATTTATAGGCTTTAGCTTTCGTCACATCCTGCCTTTAACAAGGAATTGACCAATCCGACGTGAACAAGCTTTCGTCGATTTAAGGCCTAAATCCTAGTGAACTTTTGATACAAGTTTTGTAAATTCATGACTAAGAAAAAACTAAAAAAATAATTAATATATAAAAAATACATTTAAAAAATATTTTATTTAAATGCACTAAAAAGGAAAATAAAATATTTTTTATCTTCTGTCATTGAGCAATTAGATGTATCTGAGTGAAAATAAAAGCGGCGGGGGATGATCATATTTAGAGAAGAGGTAAAAATATAGCAAACACTTATAAAAATCAGTTGCTACATATTAAATCACATTAGGTTCGAAATCCATGATGATCATCCCCCGCCGCTTTTATTTTCACTTAGATATATCTAATTGTTCAATTACAGAAGATATATATATACCAGGTCTATTAGTATGAAACGCGAAAATTTTCAGTGAATTCAAAAGTTCACGAATTCCATACAACAAAAGATTTTTTATTCAAAGTAACTGCCCTGATTAGCTATACACTCGGACCACTTTTCAGGCAATTTTCGAATTCCTTGTCTGAAAATTTATATTCCTTTTGAGTCGAACCAGTCAACAAGTCATTTTCGGAGTATGTCTGAGTTCGAAAATTCCCGTTTTTTTAGGGCGTGTCCTAAAGATGTGAAAAGGTAGTAGTTCGACGGCGCTAAGTGTGGTGAGTACGGCGGGTGGGGTTAGAGTTCCCAGCCCAAGTCTTTTATGGTGTTTTTGACCACCGTAGCGTTGTGGGCTGGAGCGTTGTCATGCTGCAGTATCAGGTTGTTGTGCTTTTCACGCCATTCCGGTCTTTTTTCATTCAACGCCTCTCTCAAACTGTGCATTTGTTGTTCGTAGCGACTAGTGTTGACCATTTTGCCAGGTTTCAGGAGCTCGAAATATACTACGCCGGTCTGGTCCCACCATATGCAAAGCATTGCCTTTTTTCCGAAGCGATTGGGCCTAGGCGTCTGTTTTGTAAATTGGCCGGGCAGGCCCCACGACTTTTGGCGCGTAGGATTGCTGAAGTGGATCCATTTCTCATCAGAAGTTACGATTCGGTGCAAAAATGACTTCTTTTCATGCATGGCGAGCAGCCCTTCGCAGGTTACCAGACGCCGTTATTGCTGCCTTTCGCTCAACTCGTGGGGGACCCATCTGGAAAGCTTTTGGGTCATTCCGAGGCTGTTTAAACGTAGAGAAACAGCACCTTGAGACACCTGGAGCTGTTTTGCGAGTTTCTCCTGCATTTGGGTACTGTCCTCATCCAACAAAGCTTGCAGTTCAGCGTCCTCGAACTTTTGGGGCGGTTTTCCATGTGGTTCATTATCAAGTTCAAAATCGCCACTTTGGAATTTTTTAAACTGCCTGTAACACTGCGATTTGCTCAGAGCGTGGTCGCTGTAAACTTCCTCGAGCATTCGGTGGGCTTCACTGGCACTTTTCTTCCAGTTGAAGGCGAACAACAAAACTTCCCGCAAATGGGCACTTTTTGGCTCGGAAATCGCCATTTTTCACGGGCTCCAGAAATTTTTCACGATTTCAATTTTTCGAAAACTGCACGCATGCTGATGCCAAGTGAGTCAAAGAACAAAACGCCTACAACAGCGCCATCGTCGGCTCAAATAAAGTTGCACAGCGGCCTCTGACGCCAATTTTCGCCCTTCATACTAATATACCTGGTATATATATAGATAGTAAATTAAATTTTATTGCCATCTATCGTTAAAATTTTACACAAATAAATTTACTGGCAATGCGTTTCTTTTAAATATCATCAAATATTATCTCTACAGACCTTACTGCAATGATATGAGTTATTGAATGAGAGGGCTTGGCTCTGATACTTGTATTTATAATTATGTTAGCATAATGAATTAGTCAGTATTCCCATGGTCTCCAGCGAAGAGGTGTGAATTGACTTTTTGAAAATATACATAATTATAAAGATAGAAGCTTCTATAGAAATAAATAAAATAAGCCGAAATAGCTCAGTTAGGAGAGCGTTAGACTGAATATCTAATGGTCCCTGGTTCGATTCCGGGTTTCGGCATCTTTTTTTAATTTTTAAATTTCATCCGTGACAGAGGCCAGGAAAGACGGTCGTGACTATATATATTAATATTTAGATATGTATTTATCTATTTTTAAACCAATTCTATGGATTTAGATTTTTCATATACCGAAAGCATAAGCATGCCATATATAGGAAATCAAATTGTCCCTGGGGAGAAACTGAACAAACTTCACCTTATCTATGACTGTCCGAACTTTACAGAAGTAAGATTGTTCCCTGATCTAAATGATTTATTTCTCTTACATCTTTGTCTATATAAATTTTATGAACTCTGTCGAATAATATATACATGTAAATTTGTAAATATTTAATTATAAGTTTTAATTTGTTTGTTGTTTTGTTTGTTTTATCTGTAATAGGCTCAAATATTTCAATATTACACCTGTGTTTAATTTAGTTAGAATATTTATGTTTATATAAAGGTTTAATATAATTTTTCTATGATTGTGTAAATATTCATTGAATTTATCATCACCTTTTTGTTTACAAAAATGTTATATGAAAAATAAAGTAATGTAAATGAACGAAGTGGTTGCCCTCATGTTTACTGATCCAATGTTTTAATAATCTAAGGTTTATGTTGTAAGAAAATTATACATTGAGAAGAATTATACATTGGTCCCTCGAGCCGGATTGAACGTAAGTAAAAGTTAAGTTAAAATTGATCGAAAAAAAAGGGCAACTTATAAGTATTTTGTAACCATATATTTTAACTAAAAGTATTTGGAGAGAATTTAATAGAAATTATGGATGTAGAAACTTTAATTAAAAAATTAAAAAGGATAAAAAAAAAACTATAAAAGGCATAGAGGAAATATCGAATCCATTGTGTCTATGGTAGATATTAATGTAACGAAATGCAAACTAGATTATGCAAATAATGATTTGATGAAAATGAGGGATGTTTTCTTGCAGCAACTTGAGGATGATGATTTGAATGACGAAGTGGAAATTTGTATAGATAAGTGTATAAGATTAAAGTGTGAATTAAATTTAAAGCATAATGGGCAAGAACCATCTGAAAAAAAAAGTTAATTTACATGTTAAAATGCCTAAACTTGAGTTGCCAACTTTCAATGGCAGATTAGAATCATGGCTTTCATTTAAAGATCTATTTTTTTTTCTGCAATTGGTTCTAACTCACAAATACCTGATTTTGAAAAGTTACAATATTTTAAAGGCCAACTGAGAGGCGAAGCACTAAGACTGGTCAACGCATTTCCAATTACAGCCGATAATTATGTTGAGGTTTGGCAAACTTTATTAACAAGATATGATAACCCAAAGGATCTAATTTTCACCCAAATAGATAATGCTTTAAGATTACCAAAATTAGCCGATGACAACCATAATTCAATGTTTAAACTTCTAGATAGCTGCAACGAAATAGTAAGAAGAGTGAAAGTATTGAGTTACCAAATCGATAGTTTATCTGAGGTATTTTTCGTCAAAATCATACAAGATAAGCTTGATAAAACCACAAGAAAACAATGGGAATTGCAGAACAACCCAAGAGTTGTGCCTTCAATTAAGGATTTAATGGAATTTTTGGAAATTCACGCAAAAAGCTTGCAGAATTTACCAAATAAAGATTCAAATGTGGAGAAACATTCAACGAAAAAGGAATTACAAAAGGTGAATGTTTATAATTCATATATGATAAAATGTCTTAAATGTGAAGGTGCACATGCTCTTTCAAGCTGTAACTTATTTTCTAAATTACCTGAGTCAGAGAGAGTAAAATTTGTTAGTTCGGCTAAATTGTGTTTCAGATGTTTAAAGCCAAACCATTTAGCAAAGAATTGTTACTGCAAAAACATTTGTCAAATTTGCAAGAAAAGACACCACACTTTGATTCACCAAGAAACCAAGGTTCAAGAAGTTGATGAAGGGAATTTTGAGTGTGGAAAAGACATCAAAAATACAACTTGTCTTTTAAGTAATGAGAGATATTTTTCAAATGTCATGCTTACAACCGCTAGGATTAAAATCAAGGATAACAATGGTGTGCCTCAGACATGTAGAGCCTTGATAGACTCAGGGTCTCAGGCGAACTTTATATCAGGACAATGTAGAAAAAGACTAGGACTTGAATATGTTACCTTACACTCGCAAATATAGGGAATTTCGGGACATTTTGCGAGTCACTCTTATGGACTTGTGGAGTTTGAATTTACGCCACATTTCAAATCCGATGAACTTTTCAAGGTGAACGCCTTGGTTTTGGATAAGTTGACAAATAATTTGCCAACACTTACATGTCCAAAGTCAAACTTGGCGCATCTCAAAACCATGCCTCTGGCTGATCCGGATTATAATATTTCTGCTCCCATCGACATATTATTTGGTGCTGAGTTAGCTATGACCCTGTTCACTGGCGAGTCCGTTATCGGCGATGAAGAACAACTAACTGCTACTTCTTATAAATTAGGATGGCTCCTTTCTGGAAGAGTTTCCTCTAAGGGTAGTAGAAGAAGTATTAGGAATATCATTCAGTCACATCATGCATGCCTGGAAACCCAAAATATAGTCGAAAAATTTGGAAATTGGAATCCATTCCTGATGTGACTTCTATATCTAAGGATGAAAATGAAAGTGAAATCCATTTTGTGGAAACACATGGAAGGGATTCCACAGGCAGATATGTTGTACAACTGCCATTTCGGAATGACTGCCAATTAGGAGATTCAAGATCCAATGCGATCAAAAGACTTTGTTCTTTGGAAAAATCTTTGATTCCACGACCTGAAGTTTATGATCAATATAGAAGCTTCATTAAGGAATATCTTGAATTGGGATATATGAGCTTAGTACCAAAGGAAGATATCATTAAGGGAAGGTACTATCTGCCTCATCATCCTGTAATAAAGGAAAAAAGTTGCACCACCAAATTGCGAGTAGTATTTGACGCATCAGCAAAGACTGATTCAGGTTTGTCCTTGAATGATGCTTTAATTCCAGGGCCCAAATTCAACAGGATTTGTTTCACATCATTCTGAGATTCAGAATTCATCCTGTTGCTATAAATGCTGATATCGCCAAGATGTATAGGAAAATTAGAATATCACAAGAAGACTCGGAATTCCAAAGAATTGTATGGCGGAATGATCCTCATGATAAAATAAAGGACTGTCGGCTAGAAACTGTCACTTATGGGACTAGTTGTGCACCATTTTTGGCAACTCGTATCATCAAACAGTTGGCTTTGGATGAGCAGAGTAAGTTTCCAAAAGCTAGCAGAAAAGCATTGACAGATTTTTTATGTTGATGATCTAGTAACTGGAACTTGTTCAGTAGATGAAGGCAAGAATTTGGTTAAAGAACTCTATGGTTTACTAAGTGCAGGAGGCTTCGAACTTCGTAAGTGGACCTCCAATGTTCCTGATGTTCTGTCGCTTTTACCAAATCATTTAAGATCCACCCAACACAAATATTGGGTTTGAGGAATCCAAGGAATTTGTCAACATTTTAGGCCTTCAATGGCAACCAAGAACTGATGGTTTCACATTTAAGGGAATAGCTCTGCCACTGAACTCTGTGACAAAACGAGGAATACTATCACAGGTTGCTAAAATATTTGATCCACTGGGTTGGATCTCACCATTTACGACCACTATTAAACTGATTTTTGCAAGAACTTTGGAAGACTGGTTTGGAATGGGATGACCCAATTCCAGAGGAACTAAGAAGGAAGCTGACTTTGATAAACCAGGATCTTCCATCGCTAGAGCACATTCAGATCCCAAGATGTGTGGTACCAGGTAATTTTATGAAGGTAGAATTTCATGGATTTTGTGATGCATCACAGAAAGCATATGCTACTTCTCTGTATCTAAAGGTGATCCTCTCAAACACAAGCGCTAAGACATTTCTCATAGTGGCAAATACAAGAGTCGCACCTATGAAGGTGGTTTCACGTCCAAAGTTAGAATTATGTTCTGCTCTACTTTGGCAAGATTAGTGAAAACTGTATATGAAAACCTTCCTCTTACCATCAATGAAATTTATTTATGGTCTGATTCTACTATAGCCTTATGCTGGATCAATTCCGAGCCGTGCCGATGGAAGACATTTGTGGCAAATCGAGTTGCTGAGATATACCGGCTTGTCTCCGGGGTTTGGTGCCATGTTGATGGAAGGCAGAATCCAGCAGACTGTGCATCACGAGGAATATTTCCATCCGACTTAGTAGAACATCCACTATGGTGGAATGGGCCACCATGGCTAATTGAACCTGCCCTTGAAATTAAGAAATTCATTAATAGCTCCAAGGAAGAATTTAAAGAAGAAGAAAAAATCAAGACGTATTTTGGTACAATTGAGTGTGAATTTCCATCCATTGTGATAAACTGATCATCATTAACCAAACTGAAATATATTCATAGCTTGGTGCTTAAGATTTGTCAACAACAGGTCGAATGCCTTCACATTCAAGGAACAGGGAGCCCTTAACATTAAGAGAGTTGAATGATGCCCTGTTGACAGTTGTTAAGTGTGTTCAATCTATTGAATTTTCCAAAGAAAAGCATTGCCTGTTAAGCAACAAGCCAATCCCGAATAAGAGTAGAATATACAATCTATGTCCCTTTTTGGATTCAAGGGGAATCATTAGAGTTGGCGGACGATTAAAAAATGTAAATGTTTATGGTGATCGGATTAATCAAGTTTTACTTCCAAGATCACATCATCTTACCACTCTATTGTAAACAATGTTAATGTCCATAATCTTCACTCATCAACTCAAGCTACGCTTGCAGCAATAAGAAATATATTCTGGATACCTTCTGGAAGAAATGTTGTACAGAAAAATTTAAGAACATGCATGAAATGCGCTAGATTTCGTAAAGAAGCTCCTTTTCAATTAATGGGAAATCTACCTTTTGCAAGGATTCAACAGATCAAGGCCCGTTTTTGGTAACTGGATTAGATTTTTGCAGAACCTTTTCTGATTAAACGGAACATGGGACGTACAACTTCAACCATGAATGCTTACGTTGCCTTGTTCATATGTTTCAGCACTCGGGCCATTCATCTAGAATTAATCAGTAGTCTGACCACATATGCTCTCATATCCACAATAAGAAGGTTCATTGCTCAAAGAGGTAAACCAGCAACAATTCATAGTGACAACGCCACTAATTTTGTTGGTGCGCATAAGATTATTGGGAAACAATGTCACAATGCCAGTAAAGTTCTTACGAATTCAGAAGGAATTCAGTGGAAATTTTATTCCACCATCAGCTCCACATTTTGGTGGACTTTGGGAAGCCGGAGTTAAGTCCATGAATATCATCTTAGAAGAACAATGGGCAGTTGCTTTGCTAAATTTTTGAAGAACTAATAACATTGTTAGCACAAATTGAAGCTTGCCTGAATTCACGACCTCTTTGTCCTCTTCTGAGGACCCTGAAGATCTACAGGCATTGACTCCTGGTCACTTCTTAATAGGTGGTTCTTTAACAGCGCTTTCCCGATGAGATGACATCATAGCAATGAGTTTGCCAAATAGATGGCAATTAATTCAAAAATCAATGAATCATTTTTGGACAAGATGGTCCCAAGAATATGTGTCACAACTTCAACAAAGATCCAAATGGTGTAAGCCCCAACCCAACATTAAGGAAGGATCCCTGGTGTTAATAATGAATGAACAACAACCTCCACTAGCATGGAAGATTGGAAGAATTTCAAAGGTGTTTCCAGGAGATGACGCTAGAATCAGAGTGGATAGAAGTCAAGACTGCTAATGGGACTTACAGAAGACCTATTGTAAAATTATGTTTGTTACCTATATAATGTTTTTGATGGTCCCCCATCAAGTTGGTGGCGGGAGATGTTTAATTTAGTTAGAATATTTATGTTTATATAAAGGTTTAATATACTTTTTCTATGATTGTGTAAATATTCATTGAATTTATCATCATCACCTTTTTTGTTTACAAAAATGTTATATGAAAAATAAAGTAAGTAAATGAAGAAGTGGTTGCCCTCATGTTTACTGATCCAATGTTTTAATAATCTAAGGTTTATGTTGTAAGAAAATTATACATTGAGAAGAGAATTATACAACCTGATTGATTAATAAAACGAAAATGAAATGAAAAAATACCATATATAAGTATTTTGATGCATTAGCGAGCCATATGTCATGAAAATTCGAAACTATTATAGACGTGTATGATTCTTTTTGATATTAAACAATTTCTACTGTCCATTCATTTTTCTATTGCAGTAAGGACAGTAGAAATTGTTTTATTTCGAAAAGAATCGTCTATTATAGTTTTGAATTTTCATATATAGGTATATATGGAAGAAATTATTATATGAATTTAAAGATACTTAATGATTCTTGTAAAATGATGTTTGACAAGTTTTACCTCAAATGTTTCTTTTGAACGAAAAATCGAAATTTATTTAAAGGAGAAATAACGATTATTTCTAACCTTAAGGATGAAGTATGATAGGATGAATTGTGAAGAGTAATGATTACAATTCATCCTTTCATACTTCATCCTTAAGGATAGGAATAGTCGTTATTTCTCCTTTAAATAATTAAAAATTAAGATTTTTCGTTCTGTAAAATAAAACATTTGCGGTAAAACCTATTAAATGTCGTTCTAGGGAAGATTTTCTTGCAAAGAATATATATTTGTCAAACTTCGTTCTACAATCATAAGCCGCATTATATTGTATTATAAATTTCTTTATATAATATTTACGAACGGAAAAATATATCCAGGGGTAGCCTAATGGACATGGCATCTGCCCGGTAAGCGGAACACTGTGGGTTCGATTCCCATCCCTGGACACTTTTTCCTCTTCACAATTCATCCTTTCATACTTCATCCCTAAGGTTAGAAATATTCGTTTTTTTCTCCTTAAAATAAATTTCGATTTTGTCGTTCACAAAGACACATTTGCAGGATAATTGTCAAACGTCGTTCTACAATCATAAGCCGCATTATATTGTATTATAAATTAAATAAACTTACCTCTATGAAATGGTGAATGAAAACAATTCTAAACTGAAGACAAGAATTCAAGTGTTGTCTCAACAATGCTGTCAAGATGACTGACTGAAGAAATCAGCATTGTCACCAGAATGGACCAAAGCTGCTGGGCCATTACCTTAGCAATATGTTGAGTGATAAGGTGGGTAGAGCATCGTCATATCTGGATTGATTAGGCCTAATCTATGAGACGACTTGATCGAGGAAGTGATTAGGTTGTGAGCAATAGGACTTAGATTCGGTACCTTCCCTATGGAAGAGTTTGTTGATATTCTGATCAAATCCCATAATATTGTTGCACACCAGGTTGTGATTTGGCAGGTTCATCAACCTCTATCTTCTTCTCAGACATGTCCTGTCATAGTATGTCTCAACCATCCTACAAGGTTAAACCAGTCAATAATAAGACAACTATATTTTTAGGTAGCACCTAGAATATCTCTTTATTTATCACATCAAAGTGCAGGTTGTGTATTCAGTATATCAAAATATATTTTATTGTACATACTATTTTTATAATTATAATCTGTTTATAAAAATATATAAATATAAAATATAAATTTGAAATATACGAAAAAAATAATATTAAATTATTCAAAAAATAGGCGCATTAACCATGATGCAACAATATACACTCACGGACAAAACTTAAGAAAGTGGAATATATTTTTTAAGGAGACCAAGATAATTTTTTCACACTTGGTTATATCATATGTCTTCAATAAAGGTCACTGTGTATCAAATATTTTTCAGAGTTATTTTCTGAATCCTGATATACATGCTAAAAGGTACAACTTCCTTAAGTTTTGTCCATGAGTGTAATATTGTCTGAATCCCGATATACATGCTAAAATGTACAACATTCTTAAGTTTTGTCCATGAGTGTAATATTGTCTGAATCCCGACATACATGCTAAAAGATACAACTTCCTTAAGTTTTGTCTATGAGTGTATATATTGTCTGAATCCTGATATACATGCTAAAAGGAACAACTTCCTTAAGTTTTGTCCATGAGTGTAATATTGTCTGAATCCCGATATACATGCTAAAAGGTACAACTTCCTTAAGTTTTGTTCATGAGTGTAATATTGTCTGAATCCCGATATACATGCTAAAAGGTACAACTTCCTTAAGTTTTGTCCATGAGTGTAATATTGGTCTGAATCCCGATATACATGCTAAATAGTATACACTTCCTTAAGTTTTGTCATTAGTGTATAGCATGAGAAAGGAAAAGTTGACAGTGGCTAACCCTAGCAGTATTTACACACCATTATGTAAAATTAATTTTAAAAAATAATAATAAAAATGTGATTCAATATATAAATAGTGGCTGATGTAAAAGAGTTAAATCATTTAGATCAGGGAACAATCTCACTTCTGTAAAGTTCGGACAGTCATAGATAAGGCGAAGTCTGTTCAGTTTCTCCGCAGGAACAATTTGTGTTTCTGATAGACCTCTTTTATGTAAGTATTTTTGGAATTTTCCGTGTGATGTGGCAAATTGAATGACTTGTTTATAAACGATATAAAAAAATAGTTTGAAAGGTATAAACAGTCCTTCAAAATCTTTAAAGAAATATTTTTTAAAAGCGTTTGAATATATTGTGAATTTATTATTTAATTTAATTTAATATTATCCAATTAAAATATTCAACAGATTATAAATATATATTACTCTGTATTTGTAAAATCATCTTAAAAATATTTCTTTGCTTGCTTTTCAAGATTTCCTAGCTGTAGATAGTTTGGTTAATTTGTTAATAATTGTCGACTGGTCGCCGTGACGTCATCAATAAATACTTCACATCTCCAGATATACAAAGTCTTAATTTCTACGCTACAATATAGAAGCAATCAGTTCAAAAAGAGAAAAGATTATAATCAAGAAAACAAGTAAGTTTTTCATAAACAATTTAAGTAAATGCAAGTAACGCCCGATTAAAAAAAAAAAAACAATTCTTTAATCTGCGCCACTTAAAAATAGAACAATATTTAATGAAGGATTTTTTTTTTTAACCAACGAAAATTAATTAGGTCAAAATAGCCATTTGGCACCGTAGAGATTTTAACCTTCATTAATTTATCGATAAAATGGCGACTTAACGGTGTTGTTTTCCCATTTTAGAGCAGACGCTAATTTAGCCTCATTTAAAATTACCGCCATTTTACGGCCGCATTATATTTCTGGCGAAAAATATAAATTATACGGCAAAAAAAAAAAAAAAACTTTTTTTGTTTTTGAACTACATTTTCTTATATAGTATTGTAATCATAGAAATTATTTGTTTTTAAACTATATTATTTTATAAAATTATTGATATTATAGATATTAACTTTTATAAAGTTTTTGACCATGAATTATTTTGCAGAAGATAACGAAATAATAAAGAAAAATTATCCATTTTCAATTTATTTTGACTAAAAATATTTTATATTTGAATATTCAAGGAAAGAGAAAAGGGAATAGGAAAGAATTTCTGGAATAAATTATTTTAAATAAATACTGTAAGATAATTTTTTATTATTATTACACCTATCCCCCGATTTACACGATTTATACGTTCCTGAGAAAAAACGTGTAAATCGGGGATAGGTGTACACAGAAATAAAATAAAATGCATTGACAGGTTAAAATATGTAGTCAGCACATAAGCTCGGGATTCCTCGTGAGATGTGTACACAGCGCATGTGTTCAATCACAGTAGCATTTAGTATAGTGCGATAAAAACAAAAACAAAAAAAATTTGGAAAACCGTGTAAAAGCGAAAACGTGTAAAAAAGTACCGTGTAAATCGGGATAGGTGTATTTTCTATTCGCTATATATTTTGGCTTCATAAATATAGATCACATTCATTAGTAATATTTTCTGCTTATTTTGGCAACAAGAGGAAATATTATGTTTATTTCTGAAACCTTTTGCATAAAGTTAGACTAACTTTTAAAATTATCTTTTATTGTAACCCTTTTTTCGCATTATTTTTTCCCCGATAAATAAAACACACCTCTTACTACCCTTGGAAAAAAATTTTTGTTCACTAGTGAGACGTGTCCTTGAGGTTTTCACACATTAGACATTCACGATCCTCTAACTGACAATCTAGCCACGTGTGCTGGAGGCTGTTCTCACATTCGACAATAAACTCCCTTTTGTTCACTATTGAGACGTGTTCTTGGGAGTTTTTCACACATTAGACATTCACGATCCTCTAACTGACACTCTGCCACGTGTGCTGGAGGTTTTTCACATTCGACAATAACACTCCCTTTTGTTCACTATTGAAACGTGTTCTTGGGAGTTTTCACATATTAGACATTCACGATCCTCTAACTGACAATGCCACGTGTGCTGGAGGCTTTTCACATTCGACAATAACACTCCCTTTTTGTTCACTATTGAGACGTGTTCTTGGGAGTTTTCACATATTAGACATTCACGATCCTCTAACTGACAATCTAGCCACGTGTGCTGGAGACTATTCTCACATTCGACAATAACACTCCCTTTTTGTTCACTATTGATGTGTCTTGGGAGTTTTCACACATTAGACATTCACGATCCCTAACTGACAATCTAGCCACGTGTGCTGGAGGCTTCTCACATTCGACAATAACACTCCCTTTTTGTTCACTATTGATGGTGTTCTTGGGAGTTTTCACACATTAGACATTCACGATCCTCTAACTGACACTCTGCCACGTGTGCTGGAGGTTTCTCACATTCGACAATAACACTCCCTTTTTGTTCACTATTGATGACGTGTTCTTGGTAGTTTTCACCATTAGACATTCACGAACCTCTAACTGACACTCTGCCACGTGTGCTGGAGGTTTGTTCACATTCGACAATAACACTCCCTTTTTGTTCACTATTGAGGTGTTCTTGGGAGTTTTCACATATAGACATTCACGATCCTCTAACTGACAATCTACATAGCGTGTGCTGGAGGCTGTTCTCACATTCGACAATAACACTCCATTTTTGTTCACTATTGAGGTGTTCTTGGGAGTTTTCACACATTAGACATTCACGATCCTCTAACTGACACTCTGCCACGTGTTCTGGGGCTTGTTTACACATTCGACAATAACACTCCTTTTTGTTCACTATTGAACGTGTCTTGGGAGTTTTCACACATTAGACATTCACGATCCTCTAACTGACACTCTGGCCACGTGTGCTGGGGCTTGTTTACACATTCCGACAATAACTATCCCTTTTGTTCACTATTGAGACGTGTCCTTGGGAGTTTTCACACATTAGACATTCACGATCCTCTAACTGACACTCTGGCCACGTGTGCTGGGGCTTGTTTACACATTCGACAATAACTATCCCTTTTGTTCACTATTGAGACGTGTCCTTGGGAGTTTTCACACATTAGACATTCACGATCCTCTACTGACACTCTGGCCACGTGTGCTGGGGATTGTTTACACATTCGACAAAAAACTATCCCTTTTGTGACTCACGCTTTGGAGACATATTTTTGCAGGTGTTCTCACATTCATCAATAACACTACCTTTTTCTTCATTCGTGCAATGTGTCCTTGGGAGTTTTCATACTTAGACATTTACGATCCTCTAACTGACAATCTACTGAACGTATATTGGATTCTTTAGACATTCTGTAAGACACATGTATGACTATCACTCCAGCGAACAAGTACCACGTAGAACCCTTACATAACGACTGGAGATACATCCGCAGGTTTGTCAACATCTTGTTATCTCAACGCCGTTATCAACTCCACGAATCACCTGGCGCCGTTACTTTACTTTCCTACAATTCCACAGCGCGGGCTCAAAAATCATCATTTTGGTTACCAGCCCAGTAAAATAAAGATATTTCCATACAAACCCACAGTCGCAAACACACAAAGTTCAAACAACATCTCATTAAAAAGTTTTAAAAGTTGTTATCAGGTTTTATCACTATGCATCTCTTAAACAATAGCTATAAAGTAATTCACATATTTTTGTACCTAGTTTCTAGAAAGTTTTACCTTATCTAATTCGCCCTAACTATTAGAGACACGTTTAAAAGTTTTTCCTCGAAGTTATAAATACACTGTTGAGATAGAGAGAAAAATATATATAATAAAAAATGAAAAAACAATAGAAAAAATTATTTTTTCATGTGTTAAGCGTATTTACGCAAGTTTGGCATTAAATACCCATTTCCTGGTTTCTCAAGAAGCCTCTGGGACCAAAAATTCTTTGCTCGCAGTGGTAGGGCCCACGCTGACGAGTGCCAACAGCACGAAACGCGTTCGTGGATGGATTTTCTTGATTTATCAAGAAATTGGGTTGGCCCAATATCATGGAACAGGCTAAATCAATGTTTAGTTGATTTCTGTTCCACTAGATGGCGCTCTGCCTTCTGAAAAGCACATGTGCTCCTGGTCAAGATATGCCTTTTTTTATTTTTAATTAAAAAATATTTATATAATTACATCAGAAACGAAGCTTTTTCTGAAGGGACGTCTAGATTAAATCAAGGGTTACAAGCCATCCTGAGTGTGGACAGGCCTTGTCTATTGTTGTGTCGCCTCCAGTATTAGTCACGACACGCAGCCCTATATTTACTGGTCAATTTCTCCTTAATTGCACCGTAAATGTCGTATATATACAAACATGTATTTACATATTAATAATAAAAAACATGCAAAATACACATAGATATTTAACAATTTGCATACACAACATCTATAATGGAGCTCTTTGTCCCCAACATGTTCAATTGGGGGTCGGTGGAAGGATGGTCTAAAACCCGTTGGTTTTTTACTGCTACGACCAGTGTTCGATTCCCGCATTGGCGGTTTTTCTGATTAAAAAAAAAAAAAAAAAAAAAAAACAGGTCCCAATGACCCCCGATTCTTGCAAACGTCCAGCCCACCAGCATCATGGTAGGTAGTTAGCGACTGCTTTTACTGTAAGTACACCACATGTCTACACATGGTACAGGCCATGATAATCATGGTGAGTAGAGTTGGCAACTGCATTTACCGTAAGTACACCACATGTCTACATATGTGAAAAGCAGTTAGACTTTGCACTTACAAATATTCCATGGCCCTTAGGGGAAAGATTAAAAAAAACGTCATTAATTCAAAATATAATCTATATAACACACAAGATGATAGATTTAACACTACAAAAAAAAAACTCTTAAAAACACCTTCTGGGGACTTAGCAACCCACTGCAGATGCTGAGAACTATTTAAGAATAGAAAAATATAGCAATAGAACTCTATAATTTCTACAGATCAATTGTAAATAGATTCATACCCAAAAGAGGTAGTGAGGAAAGTTTTAGAACAGATGTGTAAATAAATCCCTTTTCAAACAAAGGCTCACGTGCACATGGGGAAAGGGAGAAAAAAATTACTGTATTATTTTGTTGTTGTATGACTAATCCATACAGGGCAATGGGCCCTAATAAAAGTCTTTTGTTATTGTTAATACTACAATGTAATACAACTCAGCAATAGTATTCAACTATAACATCGGAGAAATATCAGAAAATGTAGAAAACAACCAAAAGACAAAGTAGATGAAGAGAGAGCGACCATAACCTACCGTGGCAGTTGATAAAGGATTGTCACCAGGTGTCGCGTCAGTGATATTGTTTTTTTATCACTACAAAAAAAGTTTATTATATTTATTTTTTAAAGACTTTAAATGGAGACGCCGTTTGTGTAAATTTCTCTTTTTTTGCATATTCATCCAGAAGATTTACATATTGGTAAATATAATTCTGTATATAAGGATGTGTAAGTTGAATAAACGTGTGTCAGTTATAAATCAGGTGTTGGTGAATTATTAGTGTCATCAGTGTGCTGTGGGCACTTTTAAGGAAGCAAATGGGCTTCGGTTGGAGACCAGAAGTCTGGCTAAAAGATAGTCAACACAACTATCTAGATAAGACCAGACATATCCAGGATGCGGCAAGCTTTCCGAGCTTAGTAAGTGAGGCAGTGATTGTATCCGAAACAATAAATTTGTATATCAAATGATAACATTGAGACACGAAATGTTCCTTTTCACAAATAAATCAAACTTCTACTGTCCTTACTGCAATGAAAATATTAATGGGAGATCTTGGATCATCAGTGGTGAACCCTTCCAGCGGTTTCACCAATTAAATCTACCAGACCGCTTCTTTAGAGTTCTAATACTGTATTGGATCATTCTGATTTTATATACTACTAGCGGACGTACCCGGCTTCGCCCGGGTTTTACCCGAGTAAAAGTTTGTCTAACGAATCTCTCGATAAAGTGAACATTTTTTTCCCGGTCCCTTGAAAAATACTCGATAAGTTGAATAAAAATCAATATTAATTGGTTCCCTCGGTAATTAGAAGTTAAAGGAATAGTATCTTGCCTTGGAATTGTATCATTATTCTTGTATGGATGTACCCGGCTTCGCCCGGGTTTTACCCCGAGTAAAGGTTTGTTTAACGAATCTCTCGATAAAGTGAACATTTTTTCCCGGTCCCTTGAAAAATACTCGATAAGTTGAATAAAATCAATATTAATTGGTTCCCTCGGTAATTGGAAGTTAAAGGAATAGTATCTTGCCTTGGAATTATATCATTATTCTTGTATGGATGTACCCGGGCTTCGCCCGGGTTTTACCCGAGTAAAGGTTTGTTTAACGAATCTCTCGATAAAGTGAACATTTTTTCCCGGTCCCTTGAAAAAATACTCGATAAGTTGAATAAAATCAATATTAATTGGTTCCCTCGGTAATTGGAAGTTAAAGGAATAGTATCTTGCCTTTGAATTGTATCATTATTCTTGTCTCAAATAAATTGCCGTGTCATCCTGAATTTTGTCTTTCCTAATTTTCTACATTACAAAATCATCGTATCATCATGATAATATTTAGAGCAGATTGTTGAATTATAACAGATAAATTAGAATATTTATCTTGATTATTTCTAGGCGAAAAGTTATTTCAAAAATTTTATTTGCTAGAAACCTTCCCAGTACTATACTAAATAACTTCCCAAAGTTTCATGGCGATCCAATGAGTGGTTTGGTCAGGCATAAAGGACAAACAAACAGACACACATACATTCATTTTATATATATAGACACTGAAGGGTGGAATCTTAGGAAATGGTATTTAGTAAACTATGGACATAAGCTTTTATGACAGTAGAATTACATATAAATATTTGCATCGAGCAATGCTCTTCCGCAAACAATAAGGTCAATTTAGGCATACATTAATACAAAGCAGAAATGATTTATTTGTGAAAAGAAACATTCGCGTCTTTTAACGTCTTCATTCGTTATATATAGATGGCGTGTTATTGCTTTTTACTACAGATTGTCATACATTTCTATTTCGTAAAACGGTCACAATTTTCCTCTTATATTGCCATACGAAACTACCACGTTTTTAAAATTTAATCCTGTTGAGAAACGAATTTTTACCTGATATACGTTGTACCACTAAATGAAATAGTAGAGCGGGTGTTAGATTTAATATATGAAGAGAGAGACCACTGAGGGTTTATTACTGATGAGCCAGGCCTTCCTGATATTCCCCCATCGCAACAGAGCAGTAAGAAAATTGTTTTGATCTATTTTCATTAGCTCTTGTACACGTGGTACTGTTTATGACAATCATGATGGTTAATATAAGTCCCTAAGGAGTCCCAAAGAGATGGTATAATTACTTCAGATACCAACATCTATATATAACAAATGAAACATTAAGATGCGAATGCCTCGTTGACGCATCAATCAAACTTCTACTGTCCTTACTGCAATGGGAAAATATTGGAAGGCTTTGCATATAAGTGGTGAACCCTCCCAGCGGTTTCACCAATTCAAATCTACCTGGGCGGGTAACGGATGAGGGCCTAGCAGAGATAGCTAGAAATCCACTTAATTTGTCTATAAGCCTGGTTAGTACTTTTGTCAGAGACTGTATCTAGATAATAGATGGCGCAAGCCATCAGCAACTTTCAGTTGCACGATAATGAGATGCCTTTTTTCATAATTTATGCACCTTATCCCAGTACAATATCACATTTGTACTATTTTTTTTCACATAAAGTCGCGGTCTCACGCAATTCTGTCCTTAACTACCCGTTTCATGATTTTTCTAGATGCCTGAATGACCAGTTTTTTGGTTGTTGAGGTACAGCCTTGCACCACGCTGATGAGGGGCCAACAGCCCGAAACGCGTCCGTGGTTAGCTTTTCTTGATTAATCAAGAATGGGTATTTGGCCAATTCTGGAATAATTAGAAATCAACGAGAATAGTTGATATTTAATTCCGATAGATGGCGCAAGCCATCAGCAACTTTCAGTTGAACGATAAGGAGATGTCTTTTTCATAATGTATCTAGATAAGCCAGAACTTTTCAGCTGATTATTATCCTTGAATTAGAGCCGTTCGATTCTTTATAATACCTTCTGACTACATGAACAACGTCAAACCTCTTCAACTAGGTGAATTCCAAACGCTAAATAATTGGAGCATAGATTCAAAGAACTAGACCGATTCCATGACTGACTACAAACAGATTTTATTGGCCAGCTGGCAGTTATAAACAATCAAAATTTGCATTTTTAGCTAAAGTAATAAAATTTACATAATCGGCGTGAACACGACCAGAAAGCCTCCTTATAGCTCTAATACTGTATTAGATCATTCTGCTTATATATGTCGCACTGCACAGGGAAATGGAGTACACCATGCTGACTGCAAAGATGTCTGGGCGACACATACCTGGACGCCCGCCGGCATGTTTCGTGGATCAATTAAAGGAATTCACTGACTTAACGGTCACCTAGATGGTACATCGAGCTCAAGACAGAGATAACTGGTGTTGTGTTTGGGATGTAATACGTACAGTACAACGTTCGATCGTGAATATAATGATTAATTGCATAATTAAAATGAAAAATTGCATAATTAAAATGAAAAGTGTCTAAATATAAATTGAAATTGTCTAATTAAAAGTTAAAAACCTATATATGTCGCGGTATAGCTTCACACAAACACCAATGGTTTATCGAATAAAAGAACAGTTTGTTGAGATAAACAGTGACAAAGATAGAATTAGCTTAGTAATTGTTTTGAATCAAAATAAATTGTGTTTAGTCATTCTTATGTTTGTTTTTCCATATGTTTTGTTTAGAAAAGAAAATTTCGTTCTTAAATGATTCCATTTTTCCTATATATAAATGGCACGTTATTGCTTGATATTAAAAAATATTATAATGATGCATTAGCGCGCCCATCTGTTATCAAAATTCGAAAACTATTATAGACGTGTATGATTATTTTTAAAAATGAAACAATTTCTACTGTCCTTACTGCAATGAAAAAAATTAATGGGAGGGCCTGTCTCATTAGTGGTAAACCCTCCAAGCGGTTTCGCCAATTTAATCTACCATACCGTTGTTATATTGCATTTTTTGGATCTTCCTTTTATAGTGATACTGTTGTTAGACTCTTGGAATGGGTATTTTAGAAGAACTATTGACATAAGCTTTGAGGACAGTAGAATTACATATATTTATAAATATATAATATGCTTCGAGCAATCTATTCCGCAAATATCGATTTGTGTCTTATAACAACGGTATGGTAGATTAAACTGGCGAAACCGTTGGGGAGAGTTCACCACTGATGAGCCAGGCCATTCCATTAATTTTTCCATTGCAGTAAGGACAGTAGAAATAGTTTATTTTTAAAAAGAATCATACGTGTCTATAATAGTTTGAAAATTTGTATTGTTATGAAGTGTTTATAATTTATAATCAGACGAAAGTGGGGTGTTGTTCAAATATCCAGTAGATATGTAAATATGAAGAGACTTACAGGAGGTAGCTGGTGGTCGGATGGTGTCCTCCACATCTTGACACACACAAGATTGTCAAAATGTCCACCGCGACATCTTTGTTTTCATTTATTAATCAATCATGCCCAAGCCCGGATGAAAAAGGAGGAGGGGGAGCAGTAACAAACTCACTAAAAAACCTGGGCTCAGCTGGCCATGCTGATAGTACCCTGTAAGGTCTCCAGGGATACAGGATGAGCAGCGTTTTGTACTCCATGTTAGGAGCGGCTGTACATGGCGTCTGTTCCTCATGTCAGAGGCGGCCATTTTTTGGGAGCTAAGTCGGCTTGATACTGAGTAGTGCTCACCAGTCTTAATGACAAAGGCATTCTACTTCACCCAGTCATTATCCCAAGTTTTACAAGCTTGATACCCTAATATGATTGAGTGGAGATAAGAAAGAAGAGAATCATCCCCAGCACAGACACCATCAACAAGCTTTACAAGCTTGATACCCTAATATGATTGAGTGGAGATAAGAAAGAAGAAGAGACTCATCCCCAACACAGACACCATCAACAAGCTTTACAAGCTTGATACCCTAATATGATTGAGTGGAGATAAGAAAGAAGAAGAGACTCATCCCCAGCACAGACACCATCAACAAGCTTTACAAGCTTGATACCCTGATATGATTGAGTGGAGATAAGAAAGAAGAAGAGACTCATCCCAGCACAGACACCATCAACAAGCTTTACAAGCA
>CP092865.1:63445205-63932702 GCA_030710605.1 Cordylochernes scorpioides | reverse complement strand
GACCATCGACATGCAAGTCAGGGGTTGCTACGGTTTCGCAGAATGTTGAAGCTATTGAAACGTTATCCACGTATGGAGAAGTAAGTGCTCGACAAACGGGGATTTGGTATGGAACAGTTTGGAGAGCACTAAGAATTTGTCTTAAAAAATACCCGTAAAAAAATTCAAAGACTTCACGAGCTAAAAGTCGGCGATTTTGAGAAGCGTCAAGAATTCGCTTCATGGGTTTTCCGGCAAATTGATATTGATGAAAACTGGCTGTTGAATGTTCTGTGGACAGATGAAGCTCAATTTTCTCTGAACGGAGAAGTTAACACTCAAAACAGCCGCATTTGGGCAACAGAAAACCCTAGGATTTTTACAGAAATGCCACTTCATCAGCGCAGAGTTATAGTTTGGTGTGGGTTCACTTCTTCTTTTATTATTGGGCCATTTTTCTTTGAAGAAATAAATGGAAGAACATTTAAAACCGCTTCTGTAACTGGTGAACGTTATGTTCAACTTTTGAGAGAAAAGGTTATCCCCATATATTGCAGGACAGACAAGCACTGAGCGAAATAACATTCATGCAAGATGGAGAACCTCCTCATATCTCCCGCGGTGCCAAACAATTGCTGAAGGATACGTTCGGTGAAGATCGTGTGATAAGTCGCCACTTTATACACCAGTGGCCTTCAAGATCACCAGACTTGACGCCTTGCGATTTTTGGATATGGGGGTACATTAAGTCGCGTGTTTATCGATGCCGGCCTACCACATTGGTCATGTTGAAGGCTTCTATCAGACGGCACGTTTCATCAATTTCATCAGATATTTTATTTAATACTGTCCATTCTGTCATCTATCGTCTGCAGGCGGTGTTTGAGAATGAAGGGCGCCACATTGAGCAAGGATAATGATCTAATACAAGAGACAAGGCTTCCAAGAGACAAGTTACCTCATGTGTTATATAAGCTGCCATGTATTATATTATCTACCAATGTTTTGCAGCTCTTTGTGTTGGGTTATGGGTAAATAAATTCTGTCCTCATATCTTGTCTCTTTTTTATTTGTGAACAGTAATTTTTGTTTGTTTGTCATTTGCTCACATCTTATATTATGTCGTGCAGACCAAAGTGTCATAACTTCTCGAATAACACTGTACACACAATTTTACCCCTTATGTTTAATTTATCGCTTTTCGCTCATTAAAAGAAATAGCATAAGGAATATTCTCTGTAACCCCCCACCTTTAGAAATTTTGGGCAAAAAAAAAAATAATACAAAATAATTTTACTACCACGTTTTTCAACGCAAAAGGTTGATTTAAAAATTATATTTATTTGAGGGGATACATTTTTAAAAATCGTGTACAATATAATAAACAATGATAATTGACAAGCCCATAGGATATTTGGAATAAAGTACGACAAATGTATTTTGTCACTCCCATCTATATTTCATTTTTTGGATCATGACAAATTTCCAGTTAAATAGTCGAGTGTCGCCAATTATTCAAGAAATTACACATTCCTTATAGCAAGAAATCCTATTAGTAGTACCATCATAATTTTTGGTACTATATTAACATTTCAAAAAATCGTGTATTGAATTCAGCTATGTTTTTCAAACATTCAATATATTTGACAAAACTCTATCAAAAATATAAATATTTTTTGCTACATGTTTTAATTTGCATATACCTATTTTACATATCTCAGATTGTATTTAAAAATCGTTAACCATTTCTTATAACTTTTGGCGAAATGGTGCTTTATTAATTAACGATTTGATATTATTAGGATTCTTTCCTGGTATACAAAAAGGAAAAATACGTGTCGATCAGTTATATTTTTCAATTAATCAAACAATTTGGCCGCTGAATTTCTGATTCTGGTACAGCGCCATCTAGGGAATGAAATTGTAACTAAAATCAATTTCGAAATTTTCAATATTTGCCATAAAAAATCCCATTGCATTCTGAACACAATGGTGTTTACCGCATTGCTCTAGCGCAAATATTCGCGGAGTTATTAATTTTTAAAGTTGTGCGGGACTTTTGGATCACCCTGTATATTGGAAAGGACAAAGAATCCCTGTACCGAGAACCAAGAAGAGTTCTTGAACTTCTTTATGAGCACGACCTCCAAGATCTTGTCTAATTTAGACTAATAAAAGGATAAGTAAAAAGAAAATAGACGCGTATGATTCTTTTTAAAATTAAACAATCTCTACTGCTCTTACTACAATGGAAAAATTTAAAGAGATGGCCTGGCTCATCAGTGATGAACCCTTCCAGCGGTTTTGCCAGTTTAATTTACCATACCGCTGTTATATTGCATTTTTGGAACTTCCTTTTATAGTAATACTGATGCTAGACTCTTGGAATGGGTATTTTAGATGAACTATGGACATAAGCTCTGAGGACAGCAGAATTACATACAATTATAAATATATATAAAATGCTTCGAGCAATTCAATTTCTCCATTGCAGTAAGGGCAGTAGAAATTGTTTAATATTCAAAAGAATCATACACGTCTATAATAGTTTCAAATATTCATAACAGATGGCGCGCTGATGCCTCATAATATAAAACTTTATAACTCGATAAATTTAAAATCACTTTCTTCATATCATTTAAAAGAAATGTCATCAATCGTAAATTTTCTTACAACTTTTATTTATGTGAATAAATAGTACAAATGTTGAATATTACAGGAACAAGGTGGATAAATGAATAAAAAGGCATCTCCTTATCATGCAACTGAAAATTGCTGATGGCTTGCGCCATCTATCGGAATGAATATCAACTATTTGTTGATTTTTAATTATTCCAGAATTTGCCAAATACTCATTCTTGATTAATGATCACACGAATGACCATTAATTTGGTCGATAAGGTACAGCTTGCACCACTCTAATGAGGGCCAATAGCCCGAAAAGCGTACGTGGTTAGCTTTTCTTGTTTAATCAAGAATGGGTATTTGTCCAATTCTGGAAATTTTGGAAATCAACAGAATAGTTGATATTTATTCCGATAGAAGGTACAAGACATCAGAAACTTTCAGTTACACGATAAGGAGATGCCTTTTTTTCTTTCTTAATTTATGCACCTTATCCCAGTAAAATATCACATGTGTACTGTTTTTTTCACATTATTGCTTTATGCCAAAAGATTTTGCTTTGCAGTACGAGTGCTATAGTTCAAAAACTTGTCTTTTAAACTGATTATGCTTGCAAACCGATGTACCACTGTATATTCAAACAATTAAAACTTTATAAAATCTTGCTATTCCTCGATAATTTCCAAAATATAAATTCATATCAAAATAGTTATATAATTGTTGAGATTACGAGAGGTTAAGATTGAAGAACCTTCTCCCAACAAGTAAGACCCTCACCTAGAGTCTAGATATCAGTTTGGACTGCCTTGGGTGATCAAGTCAGGAAGGAAAACAACGCAGGCAGAAACCAGCGGCTACTACACGCAGAAGATCTCGCTCTAGTAAGACACTCTCAGAAACTCTAAGAAAACTCTCAGAAACTCTTCTACTTAGAAAACTGTTTATTTTGACAACACGGCTTAGTTATATACATTCAAGGAATTTACATAATAACAATTCATTCAAAATATATTTGACATAATAATAATTAATTTAAAAGAAATTTACATTCCAGGTTATACACTCAAAAGAGATATTTACATAGTCTATGCCACGACTTTTAACATACCCCCACCTTTCTTTTTTGTAAAAAGAAAAAATCCGGCATACTGCGGCACCCTCTCCATACACACCACCGGAGGTTGCCCCTTAAGCGTCCATCTTTCTCCTCCAAAGAAATCGGAGGTAGTCCCAATCATTTTCCTTGATGGCCATTACCTGGAAATATCTCCTCATGTCGGCCAAAACTCCGTACTTATTTTTCCGAAGTTTTATCCCTATTTCCGGGATTCTCCTCAGTAGAATGGGTCTCCTCCTCAAATACCGTCTTAAGGCGAGTGCGCCGTGTTCTCGACAGGAAGCGTCGCCAAATACTGGCCGCATAGGCGTAGCCCTGGACCCATTCCTAAACAAAAGGTGACGAGGCCAATAGTATCCTTCCACCTTTGATTCAGTACCTTGTTCTGCATCTAGGTTTTCTTCCACCTTTAAATCAGTACCCTGTTCTGCATCTAGCTTTTCTTCCACTTTTGGATCAGTACCCTGTTCTGCATCTAGCTTTTCCCCCACCGTCGAATCAGTACCTTGTTCTGCATCTATATTTTTCGCTTCATTTCCATCATGATCTGTTCCCTTGTTGTATTTATCGTCCTTACTCTTAGCAAAATCAGATTTATTTATGGTTTTCAAATCTTGGGATTCTGTTTCTTTATAATTATCCTTTATTTTAAATTCCGCATCTCTCGTTGGTCCTACTTTCACCAATTTCCTCGATGCTGGAACTCTGACAACTCCTTCCCCATTTTCCTCATTATCATCAATCGATTCAGTTTCATCTGAAATCTTTACTTGGTCAGCGCCTTCAGCCACCGCTCTAGAATTGTTTACCGGTTCATAACCTTTAATTGCCGTCTCAGAATCCTTCACTCCATCGCCCTTAAGCTTCGCTTCAGAATCTTCCCTATCCTTTAAATTTGCATCTTCATATTTTTCATTGGCATTATTTCTACCAAATTGCCCCCACCTTGAGAGCCAATCCCCTGGGTTGCCCTTAAGTTTTTGTAGATCTCCCCTATTCTTTATCTTAGATTCCGTATCTCCAGTTGGTCTTGCTTCAGAATCATTTACTCCGTCGCCCTTAGGATTCGCTTTATCAGGTTTTGCTTTCGCTTCATTTGCTTTGTTTTTAGCCTCAGCTTCCCTCACACCTACATAGCTATCAACTGCAGTTTCAGAATCCTTCACTTTATTGCATTTAACTGCCACATTCAATTCCTTTTCTTTAATAGCACTCATAGCACCCTTTTTGCCCTCATATTCAATATCTATTATAGAGGGAGCTGAACAAGCTTCCCTTAGCATTCTAGCTTTAGCTTGAGCAGGCTTCACCTCCGTAGCTCTAGCAGTTTTTACAGAATCCTCTTTTTCCACGCCTTCAATTTCATTTTTCATGGACTCTTCCGGGCTTTTCGATAGAGACGTAGAAGTAGTCTGAAGTTTGATAACTTTCTGATTATTGGTTTCTGAATTCGGAGAGGCACTAGACGCCCCTGGTGGAATTTGAGAAGTCTTGGCCTGAGCATCCCTATCCTGCTCACGCATTTCGCGAATTCTGGCCTTTAAATAATATCTCTCCATGATGTAGACTTCACACTCCTCAAATTCTTTATCAATTTCATCGTCAACCGCCTCAGCTTTGGCTAATAAAATTTCCTGGTATTGTTCGTTCAATACCACCAGCTCCAAATAGAGAGCTTCCAATCTATCAAATTTGGCATATATGCCACTTTTGTCAATAAGAGGATTCCTTAACTCTGTATTCATATCATTTACCACTTCGGTAAAAACGCCTCTTATCGCCTCTCTACGCCTTCTGCTAACATCCTCCATCTCTCCTTGTAGTTATCCTTTCGCCTTGTAGGTATCCTTTTTACCTTGTAGGTAGCCTTTCACCTTGTAGGTAGGAGCTCTTTTTAACCTTTAACAAAGGACCTTTTGAGCTCCTTTAGCTTTCTTGTACCTTGAGCTTCCTTAGCTTTCTTGTACCTTGAGCTTCCCTAGCTTTCTTGTACCTTGAGCTTCCTTAGCTTTCTTGTACCTTGAGCTTCTTTAGCTTTCTTGTACCCTGAGCTTCCTTAGCTTCTTGTATCTTGAGCTTCTTTAGCTTCTTGTACCCTGAGCTTCCCTAGCTTCTTGTACCTTGAGCCTCTTTAGCTTCTTGTACCCTGAGCCTCCTTAGCTTCTTGTACCTTGAGCTTCTCTAGCTTCTTGTACCCTGAGCCTCCTTAGCTTCTTGTACCTTGAGC
Organism: Cordylochernes scorpioides; assembly: GCA_030710605.1. Classification (NCBI taxonomy): domain Eukaryota; kingdom Metazoa; phylum Arthropoda; class Arachnida; order Pseudoscorpiones; family Chernetidae; genus Cordylochernes; species Cordylochernes scorpioides. The sequence goes on along the minus strand of CP092865.1, from coordinate 63,926,754 downwards.
TTCTTTAGCTTCTTGTACCCTGAGCCTCCTTAGCTTCTTGTACCTTGAGCTTCTTTAGCTTCTTGTACCTTGAGCCTCTTTAGCTTCTTGTACCCTGAGCCTCCTTAGCTTCTTGTACCTTGAGCTTCTTTAGCTTCTTGTACCCTGAGCTTCCCTAGCTTCTTGTACCTTGAGCTTCTTTAGCTTCTTGTACCCTGAGCCTCCTTAGCTTCTTGTACCTTGAGCTTCTTTAGCTTCTTGTACCCTGAGCTTCCCTAGCTTCTTGTACCTTGAGCTTCCTTAGCTTTCTTGTACCTTGAGCTTCTTTAGCTTCTTGTACCCTGAGCTTCCTTAGCTTCTTGTATCTTGAGCTTCTTTAGCTTTCTTGTACCTTGAGCTTCCTTAGCTTTCTTGTACCTTGAGCTTCCTTAGCTTTCTTGTGCCTTGAGCTTCCTTAGCTTTCTTGTACCTTGAGCTTCCTTAGCTTTCTTGTACCTTGAGCTTCCCTAGCTTTCTTGTACCTTGAGCTTCCTTAGCTTTCTTGTACCTTGAGCTTCCTTAGCTTTCCTTGAGCTGCTGTTACTCGGGAGACAGCGCCTACAGGTCTTCCCGCCTTCTGTTCCTCGGGAGACAGCGCCTACAAGTCTTCCCGCCTTGTGTTCCTCGGGAGACAGCGCCTACAAGTCTTCCCGCCTTGTGTTCCTCGGGAGACAGCGCCTACAAGTCTTCCCGCCTTGTGTTCCTCGGGAGACAGCGCCTACAAGTCTTCCCGCCTTGTGTTCCTCGGGAGACAGCGCCTACAAGTCTTCCCGCCTTGTGTTCCTCGGGAGACAGCGCCTACAAGTCTTCCCGCCTTGTGTTCCTAGGGAGACAGCGCCTACAGGTCTTCCCGCCTTGTGTTCCTCGGGAGACAGCGCCTACAGGTCTTCCCGCCTTGTGTTCCTCGGGAGACAGCGCCTACAGGTCTTCCCGCCTTGTGTTCCTCGGGAGACAGCGCCTACAGGTCTTCCCGTCTTCCCCACTTGACCAGGCCACGCAGCCCACCCGGGGACGCCACTAAATGTTGAGATTACGAGAGGTTAAGATTGAAGAACCTTCTCCCAACAAGTAAGACCCTCACCTAGAGTCTAGATATCAGTTTGGACTGCCTTGGGTGATCAAGTCAGGAAGGAAAACAACGCAGGCAGAAACCAGCGGCTACTACACGCAGAAGATCTCGCTCTAGTAAGACACTCTCAGAAACTCTAAGAAAACTCTCAGAAACTCTTCTACTTAGAAAACTGTTTATTTTGACAACACGGCTTAGTTATATACATTCAAGGAATTTACATAATAACAATTCATTCAAAATATATTTGACATAATAATAATTAATTTAAAAGAAATTTACATTCCAGGTTATACACTCAAAAGAGATATTTACATAGTCTATGCCACGACTTTTAACAATAATGATCATATAAAAGTGAATTTACCAATAGTGGAGACAGCGTGTTGACTCGCACTATGTTCTCTATGAGCTGCAAAAAAAAAACATTAAAATCAATTAAAATCATTTTAACACTATATATTCAGAATATAATATTTTCTTCAAAAAAAGGAATTCCTGTTAATGATTTAAAAAAAAACTAATAATATACTGTTGTGTATTTAGGGTTACCACGTAGTTGTAAACAAATTAACTTTTACTAATCCTAAATGTATTTATTTAGACAATAGGATTATACAATATAATAGAGAGAGTCATTTAGATTAGATATTAAGTCTAACTAACGACGGTCGTTATTTACAGAAGCCAGAAAACAAAGATGCAGAAAGATGATGATAAAAAAAGAATAAAAATATTGACCGGTCATTATTTATATTATATATAATTGACCAGTCAATATGAAATATCTATCATATACAAAACATATTATTTTTTTAGAAAATGAATTCCCAAAAAAACAACAATATGAGTATGTATATTTGAAAATCATTATTATATAGACAACAGTTCCATTCATATAGATTTGTATACTGGATTATGGACTGTATATATATATATATGTCGAATCCTGTCGACTTTCTTTCTTAGCTGTGGTATTTCGGTGGTCTGGTCTGTTGTATTGAGTCGTGGGGAAAGATGATAATTGCGCAGTCGTGATGCTGGTGAGTGGTAAAGCACACAGAGACGAATCACAGGGAAACCGAGGCATCAGAGAGAGGGAACGAAGAGACCAAGTTGCGGCCGGCGGGCCATCCACTAACGATCTGCCTGCTGCTGCTGTCCGCTATCTGGCATCTACTGAACTGACTGACTACCTTGGCTGCGGGGCAAGCCCCTTTTATATGCTCAAGTGTTACGTCACCGGACGTCTGGCGCCGTGGCGAGACGGTTGATCTCATTGGCTGCGGGTAAGCCCTGTTACGTCATTGGACGTCTGACGCCATGGCGTCGGCGGGACGCTTGACCTTATTTGGCTGCGGGTTAAGCCCTTTTGGTTTCTACGTTCCCTCTAGATCAAGCATGTCAAACTCGCGGCCCGCGGGCCTCATGCGGCCCACAACGAATAAATTTGCGGCCCACCAGACAATATATTTTAATTAAAAAAATATATAAATTTAATAACAAGATTTCCCCCGAAGTAGGAAAGATGGTAGCAGAAAAGAGATGCCAAATATCAGGGAGAAAATATTAACTTTCCTTTCTTTTTTCTTATTAGTATTTTTTAAAATAAACCTACATAAATGTTACTATAAAAATTTAATTACTTGTTTTCTTTTTTCGCGGCCCACATAATCTTATTACTTTTTTATTTGGCCCGTGTTAGGATTTGAGTTTGACATGCTTGTTCTAGATGTACCTCTTTATTTAATTGAACACACAAAAACGATACATACAAAGTTAAATTGATTAAAGGAGGATTGGGTACAATGATTAAAAGTTCATATTAGAGTAGGGGTTGTAATGAGGTGGTGAGTATTTACACAGGTGTTTATGATTCTTAAATTACCACAGATGGGCCCCCTGCGTTGAAGAATTTAAAAAGGGGCAGCCTGAGTTAAATTCTGGTAGATGGGAAGTAATTTTTGGGGAAAATTAATTAGGTAAACAAACAAAGCGATTTACAGGGTGGTAAAAAGTTGTAGTCGACAAGGTTACAGAATGGAAAGATGAAGTAGGAACTGTTAAAAGAGTGACAACATGGTGATTAAATTGATTGACAGCAGGATCAGCTTGAGAACATGGGTTTGCAAGGCGTTTTGCTAGGACGTCTTGGAACTAGTTAACAAGGGATCAAAAAAAACGATTGTTCTTCATTTAGCGGTCTTGGATGGGGGAAAAAAGAACGAACATAGCCGATGGTAAGTGAGTGAAAAAAAATGCCTGCAGAGTATTTAAGCTTGGTGTATGGACAAACTACATCAAGGGAATTTCTGCAAGTGTAAAAAAATGAATATAAAAAAAACATAAAGATAAACATCACATTGAAAAATCTGACGAAGAGATGGGTCGCGCTGGTGGTGAAAAGATCCGCTAAGATGGTAAGGTTTGGTGAAAGGCAAGGTAATTTCGTGGTTGTTGAGAGAAAACAATTGCAGAAGTTGAGAAGTGTGAAAATAAAAATGATGAAACAAAATTAAAATATAACGATATTTACAAAAGTGGGACAATGGAAAAACATTGATTAAAATTTGTAAACAAGTCCACTTTAGGTTTTAAAGATCGCTTGAAAAGATGTTGCAGTGGTAACATAAGGTGAAAAAAAATGTGTGGGTACATAGGTTGACAAGCGAGTCAATGTGCAGCATTGCGACAAGACATTGATTTTAAGGAAGATAGTTGCGAAGTAGTATGGTACAACACGTGGAGTACAAATAAAATAAGGTTGGGATAAGCTATCTGTGATGTAAGGGAAATAGTTGTCAGGACTTAGGTGGTGGGGAAGTTATAAATAGACGTTGAACGGTTTCTCCTATCAAAATCCAGATGATAGTAAGTAGTTGGAAAATGGCTTCTTGTAGTTGAAAAAGTCTATCAGTTTCTTGTGCGTATATTCCTATGTAGATAAGTGTGATTAGCGGGACGGTGGAGAAGGGCATTGTTAGCGTGTAAATTAGGAGAATTAAGTGGAAAATAAAAAATGTTTTCATATTGTATCCTATATTTTTTATGAGAGAAATTAGTTGTGGGCTGAGCCATTTATGTTGGAGGGTTGATGACTTGACTTGGGACCGGGTTGGTTCATGATTGATTTGTAGCTGGGGAACTGGGGAGGCATTGTTACTTGAAGTCGGTTCTACTTGGATTAGGGTAAAAAGATTTGGGGTTAGAGGTAGAAGAGGTTGGCAGCTGGATGGTTTGATCGGGAGTTGGTATTCTTGGAACAAGTCCGGTGAGAGATGTCGGAACGGAAATGAGTCATTCACTTTGGGTTGAACATAATAGGCTTGCATTGTGGGGGTGCTATATGAGGGACGCTTTCTGTGTAGGGCCTGAGTGTAATTATTATGTCAGACTCAGTGCCAATTTTGACGGGGGGAATGTCCAAAGTGGGGACATCAAATTTGTTCCCAGAAAATATGTGTTGATAATTATGCAATAGGAGATCAAATTGGGTCGGAAAATCAGGGTGAGAAAATTCAGCTCGCGCATCAGTTAGCTGGCAATTTGGGTTAACAAGGGTTGTGGGAGATAAAAAAACAACTTGGACATTTTTCTGAAAAGGAATAATTATTTGTGGTTAGTGCATGTGCTGATTGGTTTTGCTATATTTACATTTTGGCAGAAACGCTTTTAGATATTAACACAGTAAATGAGCAATGGAGTTTAAAATGCAAATTTTTGAAATAATAACATTAAGTAATGAAGTTAAATGAGAAAATATCAAAATATTAAAAGTTAGGGAATTTAAACACAAAAAAGATGGAAATGTGAAGCCATAAGGTATTGTGGTCATATCGAAGATATAGTGGAAATATGATTTTTTTAAATGTTAAAGATAGTTTAATAAAATATTGAAGATGTGATAAAATAGGTAAACTTAATTTGTTGCTGTCCTCTCTCTCTCTCTCTCTCTCTCTTTCCCTTGAGGAAGAAGGCTGAGCGTATCGCCCTGGGCAACGTACTGTTTTTTATAACGGACGCTGACCTGATCGCGGCGCTCAGGCCCTACGGCCGTGTAACTTCCATCGTCCAGCAGATGATGGAGCTGGAGAATTCCTGCTGGGCTGACACTCGTCGGGAAGCCTTCATTACTCTGCACGACGGAGTTAGGCTCTCCCAGATTCCTGCCCGGCTGGAAATAAAGGCCAAGGGAATGATCTCGTCAGTCTACGTGAGCTACGGGATCCGCTGTTCCCTCTGCCACAGGCAAGGACACAAGCGGGCCAACTGTCCACAAAAGACTGGCATGACGGAAGACAAGCTGCTTTTTCCTGAGCGGACGCCTGTTACGCGCCCAATTGCCTGGAGCAAGCCGCTTGACTCTTCCTCCCAAGCCTCACCAGCAGCTGCGCCAACATCAGCAGCTGAAATCCCTCCTCCCCCCACCGCCACAGCCGTCGCAATCCCTCCACCCAGCGACGAAGATGAGCGGACTAACGTGGATTCCAGCCCACCATATAACACCCAGGAGCTTCCTCTATCCCAGGATAAGCGAAATTTGGCCCAGAAACAAATGGACGCTCTTATGAAGAACGCCAAAGCTTCTGAGGCCATCGCCAGCGTCCAGAAGGTAGGCTTTGAGAGAGAACAACTCCTCCAAGCCATTACTAATAATGGCCTCATGGACAAGCTTCTGGCCAACTCCAACATCCAGCAGAGAAAGGCCATCGACACCATGGCCACGGCGCTTATGGCTTTGACAGGGGGCACTAGCAACACCCTGTATAAAAAGCTATCTCGCGCCAGAAACTCTGCTCGACACCCTAAATGAACTTCCGAGTTGCAACCCTGAACACGCGCGGCATCGCCGCTCTTCGCCGGAGAATTCAGCTCTGCTGTTTTCTCAAGGAGCATGAGATCGACATCTGCCTTCTGCAGGAGACGAACGTCATGTCCCTGGACGACGTAGGAGACCTCTGCCAAGGCTACAGCGCCGTTGTTGCTCCCGCAACGACCACCGTGGGATCAGGCCTCGCCTGCGTCTTCGCGGCCGGCGTCGTTGTTCATCGGCAGCAGATCCTATGGCCTGGCAAGATGGCTGTCATCGACCTCACCGTCCGGGGAATTTCCGTGACGTGTGTCAACGCCCACGTCTCTCATGCTCCTGAAGAGCGCTGCCGCCAGCTCCAGATCATCGCAGCTTTGGCGCGTGAAGAAGGTGCGTGGATCCTCGGTGACCTGAACATCTCCGAGGAATCGGCGAAGGACCTGGCATCAGGTTCAGCAGAATCCCTCGCGGAGCTCCTGGACCAAGCCGACCTCGTCGACGTCGCCACCTTCTTCGATGCTGCACTGGAGCACACCAGGGTTGCCACCATCGGAAGCCGGGTCGACGCGCGTCGTCTGGACAGAATCCTACTTCCATCAGGCTTCTGCGATCGCGTCACCCAATACCAAACTGTTGACTATGCCTACTCGGACCACCGTGCCGTCCTAATTCAAGTAGGAGACCCAGCTCCTACAAGACTTCCCTGCATCGGAAAGCTGCTACGGTCAGACCTCTTTGTCGATCGAATGGAAACGTTCATCGATGAAATATCGGTAGACCTAGCAAATCTCTCACCCCCGATGTTATGGGAAAAATGGACCAGGATCAAGGCAAATCTGGTCGCGGAGATACGGTCACTCGCGCCTGCCGTCGCCGAGTCCGGCGGTGGATACATCGAGAGAGCAAGCCTCTTCCTGAGGCGGAGACTGGAGGACGACACTGCCCGCTCCGACTATCCTTCCTTGTCGGACCTCGGGCGTTCCCTCCGAGCCAGACGCCGCTCTCCCTCCACCTTCACCGACGACGACGGCAACGCCATCTCCGGGGGCCAGCTTAGGCGTTTCCTTCTGGAGCGCTTAAGCAGTCGCTTCGCTCAGGCTCCAAGCTCGGAAGAAGCCATCGCCGACTTCCTAGCTGAAGTGACTCCCCTGGAGTTCGACGAGTGGGACCAGCTATTTCTTGCGGACATCTCCCGCGACCAGATAGCGGCAGTCATCCACCGCCTGCCAAACGGCCGTGCCTCGGGATGGGACGGACTACCCTGCGAGTTTGTCAAAGCCTTTGAAGATTTCTTCGCCGAAGTTCTTTGGCAAGTCTTCGAGGCTTCTCGGCTCCGCGGGGCCTTACCTCCATCCTCAAGGCGCAGCAAGGTGTTCTTGCTGCCGAAAGTGCACGGTGGTCCGGGTCTACAGGCATTCCGGCCAATCGGCCTGCCAACGACCGACTACAGGGTCCTCAGCGGCGTGCTCATGGCTCGTCTGCGACGTCATCCACCAGACCTGGTGCCCCAATGTCAGACCTACGCCGTTCCAGGACGGTCATCTTCCTGGAATATCGCGCGAGTGTCTGACGAAGCCGCCGGGGCATCCAGATATGACACGCCGCTGGCTGTCATCTCTTTGGACCTGAAGTCGGCCTTCGACACCCTGAGCAGGAGCTACCTGTTCGCCTTGCTGGAGAAGCTGGGCCTACCATCTACCTTCCTAGGGTGGATTGCTGTCCTCTACGGGGAAGCAGACGCCTCCATCCGGGTCGGAGATGTCTACACCAAGGCCTTCCCGCTTCTCAACGGGGTGAGGCAGGGCTGCCGTCTCAGCGCCGCGCTCTTCAGCATCGGAGTTGGACCTTTGCTACGCCGCCTCGAGAGGACCTTGGGCCGCGGCAACGTGGTCGCCTATGCGGACGACATCGTACTCTTCATCAGGGACGACGCTCAGTTTGAGCTCGTGCCCCTGATCTTTGAAGAGTTCCGCATGTCCTCCGGGGTGGCTATCAACTTCAAGAAGAGCTGCGGGCTCTGGTGCGGTTCCTGGAAGCACCGGACGGATTCTCCTCTGGGAATCTCCTGGACGTCCGAGTCGCTGACCGTCCTAGGCTGCACCATCACCACCAGGAACACCGTCGCCTCCCAGGCCTCACACCTGATGGGACTGCTGGAGCGAGCCATCGCGAGGTGGTCGCCCTTCACCCGCGGACTGTCGCTGGTGGGTCGTGCTCGCGCGGCCAACAGCCTGGTCCTGGGTTCCATCCTGCACCACCTCCATGGCTACCTTCCACCTGAAACCACCGTCGGCCGGCTGCAGGCGCGGTTGGCGCGCTTCGTGTGGGGTACGAGCCGAGTCTCGTGGTTCCCCGGGCGCATTCTGGCTCGTCCAGTCTCCGATGGTGGCGTCGGCCTGCTTGACATCGCGGGCCAGCTTCGACTCGCCTGCCTGAAGGGGATCCAGGCCTCTCTTCGCGGCGCTGCCAACGGCTACTCTTGGCTGGTCCGCAGCCGGGCGTGGCTGACACCGCCGGCTCCTGACGTCTGGCACTCGCCTAGAAGGAGGAGACTACTGAGCCTGTGGGAGGCCGCGTCCAGCGTCCTCGAGCTTGACCACCGGGTTCTTCATCCCGCCTGCCTGAGGTCCCTGCGTCTTCGAGGTGACAACAGGTTCCTGCGGCCGCCAGACCTGCTGGCTTCCGAGCGCTGGCTACAGGCGACTGTCGGGGACTTCTCCGATGGCGCCCCTGCACTTGCGCGCTCAACGCGGGCCGCGCTCCTAGATGCGCAGCACCTGGGGGCCTTCTGCCAACGTCTCCTGCGGGAAAACGCCAGCTCCAGCTATCATGCGGAGTACGAGGTGGAGACCATCGTCCTGCGGGGATCGGCGACCCCCATCACCCGCCTACCCAGCCAGAGGGCGCGCCGGGCATTGGACTCGGCACGGCTCCAGGCCCATCCTACTGCAGAGCTGGCTGCCCGGTGGACCCCCATCGTGGATGTGCCCCGCTCCATCCCCTGGGCCGACCTGCGTCGGAACTGCTTCTCGGGGCACGACGCAGATGTCGCCCTACGGCTGGCCCTCCATGCCCTACCACATCCTGACCATCCTGCCTCGAGGCGTGCCAACTGTGCCGCCTGTGGGTCCAGCGACGGGTCGCTGGCCCACAGATATTGGAGTTGCCGAGCCGTGCGAACCCTGCTCCGGGAAGTTTTCGCTTCCTGCGACTTGCCCCTGGATCTGCAGGCCTGGCTCTTCGGCGTCGGCCTCCATCCCGAGGCAGTGAAGCTAACAAGTGTGGCGAAGGCTACCATCTACAAGTACCATCTTGGTCTTGAGTTGGGTAATGCCAGCCAACACATCGACCTGCCCACCCTGTGGGAAAGAACTCTCGCAGTCCATCGGTGGCGGAGTCTTTCTCGCGGTGGGCGCCACCAATGAAGACCTTGTATATATTTTATATATATGTATATTTATCAATTGCTTTATATATTTATATCTATTTATTCTTGTATTTTTCATTATATAATCTTATTTATTCATATTTTTATTTAATCTGTATTTAATCTTATATAATCTTATATGGACGTTTTAATAAATCAGTTTCAATCTCTCAATCTCTCTCTCTCTCTCTCTCTCTCTCTCTCTCTCTCTCTTGGCTGACTGTTTTACATATGGTGTTTAGAATTTATAGTTGTAAATGGTTAAACCTAATTGCAAATTTTCAAAAGTAAACTATGGGATGTGAGATATATTTTAGGTACAAATTACGCAGATCAAATAAATGTTTAAAAGGATTAAAGGTGTGGTGCAATTTAAAAGGAAAATCAAATATGGCAAAATTGATATTTAAAACTATTTGAGAAAAAGGGATATAACTAAGAAAATAGGCATTATATATTGTATGCGAAAACTAAAATAGAAGGAAAGTGGGAGTATGGAAGATAGGTAGACAAATATAAAGTACCTTGGAAAGGATGATTCCGGCTTGAGTTGTAAACTTCGGTAGATTGCTGGCGTTGAGCGGAAGATGTGATGGCTGGAGATGGAAGGGGGAAGGCATCAAAGGAGGTAAGATCCAGGTCTTGAGGATGAAGGGGTTGCAGTCTTGCTAGGATGGTTGCCAACTGAAGGGTGATGGTGCCAAGATGGGGTGGTGGCGTTGTCGGTCCGTGGTCGTTGTTGGGGAACTCTCCGAACTCCTGCTCCCGGGCTTCCTTTTCGTCTTTGTTCATCCTGTCGACTTTATGTCGAATCCTGTCGACTTTCTTTCTTAGCTGTGGTATTTCGGTGGTCTGGTCTGTTGTATTGAGTCGTGGGGAAAGATGATAATTGCGCAGTCGTGATGGTGGTGAGTGGTAAAGCACACAGAGACGAATCACAGGGGAATCCGAGGCATCAGAGAGAGGGAACGAAGAGACCAAGTTGCGGCCGGCGGGCCATCCACCAGCGATCTGCCTGCTGCTGCTGTCCGCTATCTGGCATCTACTGAACTGACTGACTACCTTGGCTGCGGAGCAAGCCCCTTTTAAATGCTCAAGTGTTACGTCATCGGACGTCTGGCGCCGTGGCGAGACGGTTGATCTCATTGGCTGCGGGTAAGCCCTGTTACGTCATTGGACGTCTGGCGCCATGGCGTCGGCGGGACGCTTGACCTTATTTGGCTGCGGGTTAAGCCCTTTTGGTTTCTACGTTCCCTCTAGATGTACCTCTTTATTTAATTGAACACACAAAAACGATACATACAAAGTTAAATTGATTAATGGAGGATTGGATACAATGATTAAAAGTTCATATTAGAGTAGGGGTTGTAATGAAGTGGTGAGTATTTACACAGGTGTTTATGATTCTTAAATTACCACATATATATATATATATATATATATATATATATATATATATATATATAGTAAGGTAGCCTATCCTGTAGGATGAATGTAGTGTGTTGGTTAAATGCAGTCGTTGTGGCCACAATGTTTAGAATGGGTTCAGGCGTGAATGTATTGCACCAAAGAACGAGACATGTTAGATGTCACCACAGAGATGGCGAGAGAGTGAGTGGAGCCGACCCTCGTCGGGAAGAGATCTGTCTAGAGGGGTCTGTCAATCCTCGTGTCTCAAAGTGGACTAATCTGTTTGAGTAAGAAAGGGGCACACCTGGGAACCCGACTCGATTTTTAGACCTTTTTCCTCTACAGGCGCCGACTGTCACTCTCTCGAAATTTTATTTCTCTCACATTTGCAATTACACTAAAATTATATAACACATGGGGATATAGGTATATATTTGAATATATTACAACATATATATTACCTTTGTTCGATTTTGTAACTCAGTAAAAAACAGCAGTTTTTCATAGCACATTGCCACGTTGTTCACTGTAACACACATTATAAATATAACATTACCTAAAGCATTGTATTGCTTGTGGAATATTTGTTGGCTTTGCTAAGGCATTACTTAAAGAAACTGATTCCAAGAATATTAATCAAACATTATAGATTTACAAGAGAGAGAATTAAATATAACTTATAACATAGCAAACAAAGAGAAACTTATCTTCTTACTGTTAGCGCCTATTTACTAGTAATCTTACATACATACCCTGTGTATTTTCGCGTTTCGGGCTGTTGGCCCTCGTCAGCGTGGTGCAGACTGTACCTCTATGGCCTAAATTTGGTCCAAGAAGCTTCCTAAGAAATCAAGAAATGGTTATTTAAGGCTATATTTGCGTAACTAGGCTTTTCATGTAAAAAAAAAAAACTATAAAATTATGAAAACTGTAGGTGTTGATATTAAAAACAAAAAAGACATATCCTGACCAGGCTCACATGAGCTTTTATAGATGCAGACAAAAAGAATTATCACGCATTGCTCCCTTCCAGGCTTCAGAAAGATTGAAAAGAGCAACATCATCCGAAACCTCCAGAGATATGGATTCCCAGCCTCATTTGTGATGAAACACACTTATAAAGGGTTCCTTCCCCGAAACCGGCAGGTATATCGATCTAATTGCTATTTGCAGTATTCCCCTACTAATCAAAGGCTAGCATATGTTTTGAGGAAATTTGGGATTAGGCCTGTTTTTGTAGGCTCTCGATCCATCGGCCAATTAGTCAGACATCCAATCACGAAATCTCAGGTTAAGACAGAACCGAGTGACCAGCAAAATGCGGTTTATTCATTATCTTGCCAACAATGTACCGCTTCTTACGTGGGGGAAACCGGCCGAACTGTTGGTACCAGAGTTAAAGAGCATATTAGGAACGTAAAGAACCGAGATAGCAGATCTTTTATTTATCAACATGAGGATTCTACTGGCCACCATTTCAACCTACAGGAAGTCAAGTGTTACTTCCGGAATATATTCTCCAAACATAATAGACTTATACTGGAATCCTTGGTTTCGAACGATAAAAAGAGCATTAACAGAAGGATCGATATACCACAGCAGTACCTTCATATATCCCATAGCTAAATTAGTTGTATAAATTCATAGTCGGTTTTTTTGTCTTGCTGTAATTTCCGGATCTTAATTTAGTCCTTTTTATGTGATCTTAGCGTATCTCGGGTTTCATGGTTTTAAATTTGTTTTAAATTTTTTCATTTTTTTATTTATTTTGAAGTTTTCGGCACATTTGCATGTATCGGTGTATACGATATATTTTATTACAATTTGTTTATTTCCGGTAAGATCAGTTCTACGCCTATATATAGTTTAGATTTTGTATTATTTTTTAATATATATTTGCGAAATCGGCCTGATGACAGGCTAACGCCTGAAAGCTTGCCAAATTGCAGTATAAAAGAAACTTGTTGCAAAAAATTTTTTCTTCCTTAAATTACTGATTGCAATTATTTAGGTTTTTATAGTGATTGATATAAATGGAACTGTCTCAGATGGATCTAGACAGGTATAAAAGCATTATATTTCGCAAATCCCTTCAGCTTGCAAGATGGCGTAAGAATTTGGAATTTAACCTCCGTTGCAAACAAGTGAGTTTTATACCTCCTTCCTTGCGGATTAAGGATCCTGTGAATAATCATTTTTCTCGGGGGAAGATTATAGAATACAGACAGAGTCTCTTACGAATGAGAATCAAGGGATGCCATTCCTCCATCAGATTCTTCGGAAAAACCATCAAACAGTTAATAGCCTTGGTCATAGATAAAATCCCCATTCATGAATTAACAGATCTCATCATTAGAACCACCAGGGCAGTAAGGGAACAAGATAATTCTATTCACATGAAACATGAAAAGAAACTCCAGCACTGGTCTAAAAAGTATGACTTTCCATACAAAAATCACTCTAATCCAATTGTTAATCTAACGGAAACCAAGCTTTCTGAAATAGAAATGGATGTTCTTATGAAAGGACTCAAGTTTAGGATGCCTAATCGAACAAACTTGTTGCAAAAAATGTTTTCTTCCTTAAAAAAAAAAAATTTTTTTCTTCCTTAAAAAAGATACCTATTTCTTGATTTCTCAGGAAGCCTCTAGGACCAAATTTTGGTTGTAGAGGTACAGTCTACACCACACTGACGAGGGACAACAGCCCGAAGCGCGTTCGTGGTTGACTTTTCTTGATTTATCATAAAAAATTGGGTTGGCCAAATATCTCGGGACAAGTTAAATAAACATTTAGTTTATTTTTGTTCCACTAGATGGCCCTCTGCCATCTTGCTTTGTATATAAGTTCGCCCTTCTTCACTAAAGATACTCGTAACTTTTCTCTTTTGGTCTCTTCTCAGCAACGATGTTCTGCTGTTATGTTAAATGTATAATTGTTTAATATAATTCCTTACCTATTTGAACAATTATACTATGATGTATTTCCGCGCCATCTCATATGAAAATTCGAAACTATTATAGACGCGTATGATTATTTTTTAAAAATCAAACAATTTCTACTTCCCTTACTACAATGGAAAAAATTAATGGGAGGCCCTGGCTCATCAATGGTGAACCCTTCCATTGGGTTTGTCATTTTAACTTACCAAGGACTCCAACCTTGATTCCGAATAGTTGTTGTCGAATTTCCTCATAAACTTCGATGTCCCCCGTGAAGTCTACAGCGATGGTATGGGTATGTACATGGTAGAGTCTCTCTGCATACCAAAAACGTATTATTTGTTTTGTGTAACAACTTTATTGACTTCATTGTACTGACGTCATCAATAAATACTTTCACATCTTAAAATATTCCAAGACTTGAATTCTACGCTACAACTGGTGAAGAAGCTGGACCAATTCTCATTAAGAAATAAAAGGAATATTGATTATGTTGAACCAGAAGAAACTTCTATGAATGTAAAGACGGAGCAAGTACCCAGGTTAGCAACTACGTTTTTCAACATCCGCCAAGGAATCCTTCCATTTTCTCCGTGGAGGGTGGTGAAGATCCCCAAAAATGGTTAAAAGAGTATGAGCATGTGGCAAGGGACAACCATTGGGACGAAACCCTTTGTCTTACTAAAGTCTATTTTTATCTGTCTGGAACTGCTCTGAAATCGTTTGAGAACAACGAAAAAAAGCATCCAGACTTAGAAGGAATCCACATCTCAATTAGAGACTGTGTTCAGAAAAAAAAGAAAATTCGTAATTGCAAACGTAAAAGAAACTTAAAACACGGACGTAATTAATAGGTGAAAGTACCGAATTTTACATCCAGGATTTCTGTGCTTATGCAAAGAGATTGATCCTCAAATGAGCGAGGAATATAAAATTTCCCACCTCATGAAGGGGATAGCTGAGGAGCTTTATCAAGCACTCCTACCGAGGGATGTACAGAGCACCGAGCAATTCATTACAGAATGTCGCCGTGTCGAAGCGCTCTGTCGAAGGCGAGTTACCCCAACCAGGTACAAGCGCCTAACAAATGTAGCCTCTCTCTGTGGCCAGGATGACGGAAAAGATCTGTAATCGCTGATCCGAAAAATTGTCCGCGATGAGATATAGCAAGCATTGGGCTCTCCTCAAGAGGAGCCTAAAATCGCTGCCATTGAGGATTTAGTGAGGTAGGAGATTGTAAAGAGCTTGGTACCTTGATCAAAACTTACAAAAAGTCCCCCTCAAGCACCCAGGTCGGTATCAAATCCTAGATTCAAGGCTCAACCCAGAACTCCCTATCCTACAACTCAGTATCAGAAACAAGGAAGAAGACGCGACACTAATGAATGGGCGACAACTGAAAGAAAGCCAATCTGTTTCTACTGCGGACGCCCAGGTCACGTCGTTCCATATATACGCGACAGAAAGAGACACAATGAGGAAAGGAGAATTGAATATTTCTAAAGAAAGAAAGACGCAATGGCATTCAAAAACTCTCGAGCTGATTCTCAGAAGCACAATGACGAATCATCGTGGAATATTTTCACTGGCTACAAAAGCCCTACCCCATATCCCGGTCGAAACAGACATTTCTCACCTGATAGAAGATCTAGCTCGACGCCCCTCCATGAAAACTATTTTATATTTGTAAAAATCATCATTTAGTTGCCTAGCTTGCCAGCTCGATATTCTCTAGCTGTAGATAGTTTGGTTGGTTTGTTGATAATTGTCGACTAGTCGTACTGACGTCTCATCAATAAATACTTTTACATCTTTAGATATTGAAAGACTTGATTTCTACGCTACAATATTATCCTGTGTATGACCTTTTAGAAAATATTTATATATAAAATTTTCTAAATTTATTTTTTAAATCATTTTTTCACATCTTCAGCGTATTCACGCAAGTTTGGCCTTAAATACCCATATTTTGTTTTATCAAGAAGCCTCTGGAACCATAACATTTTTGTTGGTATAGTAGGTAAGTACATCCTGCTCCACGCTAACGAGCGCCAACAGTGCGAAACACGTTCGTGGATGACTTTTCTTGATTTATCAAAAAAAATAATTTGGCCAAATTTCTGGGAACAGGCTTATTCAATATTCAGTTGATTTCTGTTCCACTAGAAGGCGCTCTATCATCTAAAAAGTTCATGTGCCTGTGGTTAGGATATGCCTTATTTATTTTTAATATCAACCCCTGACCTTTTCATTTTTATTTTTATTTTTCAATTACTTTTTCACATACATTTTTTTTTCATTACATCTCAAAATCCATTTCAAAAGTTTATTATAAGTCTATAATTTTGAATTTATGGAATTTGTATTTTAATAGTATGCTGGTCAATTTTACCCAGTGCGACTTTTTACAGTATGTGTATTGGGCTGCTATTAGCAAGCTTTGAAATTTATATAAAGTTCTAGTATATGTATTGCTCTTGAATATAAATTCTCGAAATAAATATTCAGCAAATGGTTAGGTCTCGATTAAATATGAAAATGTGAATTTCTATTAATGCTAGAGAAACCTTTTGAAGAAAATGTTGAGAAACGATTAGAAAAAAAGGAAGGAATGTAATTACAAAACACTTATTTATATTTCCTATATGTTGAATGTCCTTGTTCATGTTCTAAAATCATTTTTATTTTTAAATCCACAGGTCGATCATCTATCAAAAACATTGCAACAAATTTTGATTATATTAAGAACAATTCGTATAAATTTCCAATCTTCTATTATTATTCTGAAGTTAGTTTCCTGAAAATGAATGTATTTTACAAATTGAATTTATTATATATTAAGAAATTTTTTTATTTATAAAATTGAATTAGGTTTCCTGGGTCACCTTGCTCCAACAATGGCCACTTTATAAAATAATAGTTTTACTCTAGGTAGGATGTCTAGGAGCCTGGCAGGGCTGATTTAATTGGACTCGGCCGAGTAATGCCTAAAATATGGCGGAGGCTGACTCGAGCGACCCGATGTTGGAGCTCTGTTAGAAGAGTGGTATAGGCCAACTGGGGAACCCGCCATTATAAACAAAGGGTAACGCGCCAACGGCAGTACCTCCTGGGTGGTGTGGAAATTATGCCTAAAATAATAAAAGAAATAATAATGAAAACACATACAAATACAGTCGACCCTCGATAATTTGAAACTCAAGGGACCAGAGAAAATTTTCAATTTATCAAGAGTTCCAATTTAAGAGTGTAAACAACTAAGAGAGAGACATAAGGTAAAAATCAAGTAAAAAAAAGTTTGAAGTTTTGACAGTTTCGAGATATACATACTTTGTTGGTGAAAGATAAAATAAGTGACTTACCGCAAGTTTTTTAAGTAATATATTTATTATAGGAAATTTTTTCTTGGGTCTTGCCCTTTCTCAAACAAGAATTTTATTTTTAAAAATTCATTATTTATTATTTTAAACATTTGTAAAATTATTCACAAATTTGCATTTTAAAAGGAAGTCAGTAATTTTTTGTTGAGTGAGCGACTTCAGTCTGTCATTGTCTAATGAATTTTCGAAGTAGTGAGAGCTGCGAAGAAATTGTTACTTGTGTCGGTTCTGGGGCGCCTAGAAACGTAGGGTAGTAAGAGATCTTGACTCGCTCGGCGTGGTAAATTTGAGCTCCAACTTTGTTTAGTTATTCCACGGGCTGGTCTGGCTTAAGAAAGTCGCCAGCAACATTTTCCCTCATATTTCAATTTTCAGATAGAATCTTACATATCAATAATATCAAGTAAACAAGAGCTTGATCAAAATTCGAGATTTGTTATTTTAAACATTTGTACAATTATTCACAAATTCTCATTTGTGGTAAGATACTATTCCTTCAACTTCAAATTACAGAGGGGACCAATTAATATTCATTTTATTCGAATTATCGAGTGTTTTTCAAGGGACCGGGAAAACATTTCAAATGATTGAGATATTAAAATTAACGAGTTTCAAATTATCGAAATTCGACTGTATATACATTTTTATAAAATTAAAGCATCTTCAAGATATATGATCAAATATTTATGCCATATCATATATTTTGGAATCAAATCTTTCAGTCACTTGACCACCACATCTGGTATTTCTTTTATTATAAAAACCTGATCTACAATTCGTTTTTCCAAGTTTAAGATGTCCGAGCATAGTGATATTGTTGCACTGGGCTGCGGTTTGGCAGATTCTTCAGTCTTGAGTCTCTCCTCAGACGTGTCTTGCATCTTTCCAGAGCGTGTTTCAACCATCCTACAAATTTATATAAGGGAATAATGCGATAAGTCTACTTTAAGTAGAGAGCCTCCCGAATAATTTATTTATTTTTCTCACATCAAAGAGAGCAGTGAAGTCACACGTGTACCTAAATACAAATGATGATAATCTAAATAATCTGTTTTAAATAAATATCATAGAATATAAAAATAAATAAATATATAATTTAAATTTCAAATATATTAAAAATAATATAAGAAATACGCCATTAATCATGATGTAACACTTCCCCCTCTCCAGAGGTCGTCACGTCCTCGTGATTGACCTCATCAATTCTTTCAAAATAGGGTTTGATTCTTGAGACATGGACAATCAATGGGTCTTGGCCAGGATTATCTTTTGGTTCAATTAAGTAATTTACGTTGGACAGCTTCTTTAATATTCTATATGGGCCAAAATATTTTCTCAATAGTTTTTCACATTTTCCGATTTTCCTAACTAGTGTCCAAACTGCCACTAAATGTCCTGGTTCATAGATTCTCTCGTTGTGTTTTTGTCATAGTTTCTTTTCATTCTTTCCTGAGTCTTCTCTGTGTTGTTAATGACTACCTGTCTCGTCCTTGCTTTTTTTATCTAAGTAGTTTTCTATATATTCGTCGTAATCGTCCATGTTACTGTCCGTTGGGATATTCTCGTCGTCTAAGAGGGACATGGGTTCCCTCCCAAACAACAGGAAAAATGGAGAGTAGCCTGTGGTTTCTTGAATTGTGGTATTATACGCGTGGGTGATAAAAGGAAGGATTTCGTCCCAGTTCTTCTGATCCGTATTCACATACATGCTGATCATATTGATTAAAGTTCTATTTAGCCGTTCCGTTAGCCCGGGGGTGGTAGCTCGTTGTGAAGCAATGTTTAACTTTGCACATTTTCATAACCTCCTTCATCAAATTGCTAGTGAATTGTGAACCTCTGTCGCTGATAAGAAATCTTGGAGCCCCGTGACGTAAAAATATATGTTCGATTAAAAATGTAGAGACTTCTTTCACTGTCGCTTCTGGTACTGCCTTTGTTTCAGCATACTTGGTATAATAATCCGTCAACACAATTATCCATTTCCTTCTTCTTTTCGTTGATGGCAAGGGGCCAACAAAGTCAATTCCGATTCTTTCAAAAGGGTAGTTAGCTGGGGGAATAGGTTGTAGAAGTCCAGATGGCAACTGATTTGAACCTTTCCGACTTTGGCAAAGATGGCACGTCTTTACAAATTCGGAAACATCTTTCAGCATGGAAGGCCAATAGTATTTATTCTTCAATCGGTATGTGGTTCTGGCGACGCCCAGATGGCCATTCAGCATATGGTTGTGGTATTCACTCATGATTTCTTTCCTTCTCTTCTTTGGCACTACCAGCAACCATTCTCTACCTTCAGGATTTGGATTTTTCTTGTAGAGACACCCATTTTCTTCTTTAAAGTTCTGTGTAATTGAACGCTTGTTTCCACTAAGGTTCTCCTTAATATTCTCAATAAAATCATCCTTTTTGTCTATTATTTGATTCAAAAATAGTCTTTCATAATCCTCGTCCCATTCGTTTTCTGGTAAGGGTCCTCTAGATAGACTATCAGCGTCCAGATGTTTTTTCCCGATTTGTGTATAATTTCGAAATTATATTCCTGAATCTTCAGTGCCCATCGTGCTAATCGGCCGGTCGGATCTTTTAAATTCTTAAGCCAGCATAGTGCGTGATGATCAGTGACGATTTTAAAGTTCCTTCCATATAAATAGGGCCGTAATTCTGATATCGACCACACTACAGCTAAACATTCCTTTTCGGTGGTTGAATAATTTTGCTCAGGTTTACTTAGGGTTCGGCTCAAATATGATATTACCTTCTCTTCGCCACCGATATTTTGAATTAGTGTTGCGCCTAAGCCGATGTTAGAGGCATCTGTGTGAATGCAGGTGGCTGCATTTGGATCAAAGTGACCTAAAATTGGCGGATTCATAAGAGCTTTTTTAAGGTTTTGGAACGCTTCTTCCTGTTTTCCTGTCCAGATAAATTGAACATTTTTTCTGATGAGACTGGTCAATGGGTCAATATCGTCCCTGGCTAGGTGAGCCGAATTTTTTTCTTCTGGTCAATGGGTCAGCGATTAATGAGAAATCTTTAATAAATTTTCTATAATATGAGCCCATTCCTAGGAATGATTGCACTTCTTTGGCCTTCTTGGGCTGAGGAAAATCTCTAACGGCTTTGATATTATATTCGGCAGTATTTTGTACAGTGTGTTGTGTGTTCAATAGAGATAACACCTCTTTTATTGAAAGTTTTAAATTTAGGGATTGAAATATTTTGTGAGAACAAGCATTGCCTATATATATCCAGCTGTGTGCCCTCGCACTCACGTGCTAATTAAATGGCATCAGAAGCGGGAAAAGCGATGAACTCTTTTTCATAATTTGAATTATTTATTAGGTGAAAACTGAATAAAATAATAAGTTATCTGAGAAAACTGGTGATGAAGAGAAATTGAATAAATATACTTGATAAAGAACAAAATATTGTAAGAGAGTCGTGAAAAGTATTGACTATCAAGAAAAAAGAAAGTTCCAGCGCCAACTTGTCAGGATGGACAAGGACACGGCCTGGATACCGCTGGAATGGAAGTGAAACGACTATGAATTTGTAGACAATTACCCTGAGAACTATCATGAACTAGGTCTTCGCCACAATTGGAATGAGATGAAGGTCAGAAAAAGAGGTTTATAGGAAGCGTCAAGGACGTCGCACACAACCAGCAAGAATAGCGTTCAGTACCGAGACATGAACCAGGAGTGAGGAATTCAACTGGCAGAGGACAACCCTGGCCATTAGTACTTGACTGGCGAGTTTATATCTGCTGTGCAGTTACAATATTTCATGCGTGGAAAAGTAAATTAACACCTCTATGAAACAGAAAGGTCTGCAGCCTCATCATCGATACATAAACAGCCATTACTATAGAATAAAGCGTTAGGAGAAAATAATTTTTAATAATCGATTATTTGTCGATTATTAAAAATTATTTTCTCCTAACGCTTTAATCTATAGTATTTATAATTCAGGGAGAAAGTTTCCATGTTTAAAAAATAAACAGCCATTTCTAACTCAAAATACTCACAAGTTGAGAATCAAGCCTATTGGACGTTAGGTTGTAGAGAGACTTGGCACCATCCTTGGAAATCTGCCGCACCATCACAGAACAACTAGCGCTAATGGGGAGACTCAATGACACTGATGGAGGATGGAGAAATAGCCGAACTGTTCATCCCATGGAAGTTTTCCAATATTAAAGATGATGTATACCTGAATTTGATTATCAATGAGTAACTCCTTCAACTTTTTTGAAAACACAATAATTTGAAGAATGATTTGAGCGAGTATTGTATAACAAAAAAACTGAATATCACAACTGAAAAAAATAAATAGTAAAAATAATATAATTCATTTGAAACTGATGATAAAAGCACACATATTCTTGCCACTTTTTTTACAGTTTTCTATGAGGAAGACTTTGCAATCGAGGTTGGTGTAAGTGAAGCAGATTGCACAAAAGTTCTAGTTTATAAATTGAGTTATTGTGAGCAGAATTAAAATGCAAGATTTAAACTGATTTATCACAATTTTTATAAATGCTTATTAGGGTCACCAAAATGTTGCAGTAGTAATATAAATGGTATATTTATCGTTTTTTAATGATTCATCTACGAGAATGAAAAGTTGGGTTTATTTTTGGTACAGTATACCTGAATTACGCCTCATTGAAATTATTTTAAATTTTAGCCATTCAATATATATATATATATATTGTAACATAGAAATTTATGAAAGCAAACTTCAGGATGACATAAATTTATTTAAGGTTAGAAACAAAATCAACATTTATAAGATACAAGATAAGCAATGAGGGAAGTTTTCAGAGTGGCAAAATATATATAATGAATATAAAAAAAATAATAATCTGTACTTAAAATATAATAACTACTTTGCTTAATAAGCTCATTCCCTATGGGAGCTGGGACCTACAGCTTGCAAATATTGTAGATACTAACATGGATCTAACGTGCTTCTGCCATGGATTCCTTTAGTCGTGCAACTTTGTTCCTAGTAGCTTCGCATCTTTTCTCTTGCAACAAGAAGAGCGGCTTCGGCATCCGTTGTCAATAGGGACATCGTCTTATTTTAGGGAAGCCTTGCCTTTGACACGAAAGTGGAATCCTGTAGCCAGTCTTGGAAAATGTAGATCACAGAACCCAAAGCCTCGAGGTCTTCTCGGCGATTCTCAGTGTTACTTCCCTAATCTACCAGGCATCTCTACCATATATACCATATATTAGGAAAGACAAACCTCAGGATGACACGGCAATTTGTTTAAGGCTATAAACAAAATCAACATTTACAAGAAACAAGATAAGCAATGAGGTAAGTTTCCAGAGTATTATATGAATAATATAAATATCAAAATTAATTTCAAAAAAATAAGTTGGATAAATTAGGTATCCAAGTACAATCTCACTTTTGCGCTTATTTTTCACATTGTTTAGAGTCCTCACGCAATTCTGGCCTCAACTACCCGTTTCATGGCTTTTCAGGATGCCTAAATGACCAGTTGTTTGGTCGTTGAGGTACAGCTTACACTACGCTGATGGGGGGCAAACAGCCCGAAACGCGTACGTGGTTAGCTTTTCTTGATTAATCAAAATATGGCTATTTACTAATCCTGGAATAATCAAAAATAAATGAATAGTTGATATTTATTCCGATAGATGGCGCAAGCTATCAGTAACTTTCATTTTCACGATAAAGAGATGTCTTATTTCTTTTTTCTTAGAGAGAGAGAGAAATGGCATTAGGAGATGAGGAGATGCCTTTTTCTTAATATATATATATATTGAGAAAAAGGCCATTTCCTGATCGTGCAACAAAAAGTTGTTGGTGGCTTGCGCCATTTATCGGAATAAATATAAACTAATCGTTGGTTTTAATTATTCCAGAATTGGCCAAATGACGTTTCTTGATTAATCAAGAAAAACGAACCCCAAAGGCGTTTCGGGCTGTTGACCCTCGTCAGCGTCGTGCAATCTGTACCTCATTGGCCAAAAAAGGTGACTTTGGAGCATTTTGAAAAAAAACATAAAACAGGTATTTAGCCCGGAAGCGCGTGAGAATGCCAATCAATGTGAAAAAATAGAACAGAAGTGAATTTGTACTTGGATCAGGTGGAGAAATTGAGAAAAGGGGCATTTCCTGATCGTGACACTAAAAGTTGTTGATGGCTTGCGCCATCTATCAGAATAAATATCAACTAACTGTTTATTTTTATTTATTCCATAATATATATATTTATTTACAATGTGTTTCTTTCCCTAAATATGCAAATATTATCTCTGCTAAACTTATTGCAATGATAAAAGTTTTTGACTGAGAGGACTCGGCCAATTAGTGGTGAACCCTCTCAGCAATTCCATCAAATCTCCAGAAAGTTCTAATATTGTGTTAGAATGATTTAATATATATCCTGCATTTACTGCAGAAGGAAGGTTAGAGTGTTTAGGGAATCTATTGGCATAAGTTTATAAGATTTTAGAGATGCATTCTGATAGTTATATTAATTTCTTATATATATTGTCAAAAATAATTTATCACAATTGTTTTGTGAGAAAATACAGCGATTCCATTGAGTTGAAATAATAAAATAGCGTAATTTTGAATTTGTTTGAGAAGAAGTAGCACAGATGTGGGTAGCAGACTAGTGACCTGTTAGAAAAAGATAAACCCGTTTAATTTGCTTTAAAATCAAATTCAATCAAATCCAAAATATGGCACATTGGTTATTTTAGATATGTGGTGTGTACTCGATTTAAATTTCTGTTTAATTAATTCATCAATATTATTATAATGGTTTACATTATGTCTATTTAACAAAAGTTTAAATATAATTCAAAAATATGTATTGGACTTGTGTATTTTGTGTGCTGTTTAATTTAGATTCTTTAAATGGTAAGCAAGTGGTTACTCCCTGAATAAATATGAAAATTTGAATTTCTATAGATGTTAGAAAAACCTTTTGAATGAAATTATGGATAAAGGTTAAGAAAAGATGTTAATATGAATGAGTGGTAAAACGATGAACTCCGTCATATTCCCAATGTGTTGAACATCCTTGTTGATGTTCGATGACTGGTTTTCTTTAATCCACAGGTAAATCATATATCAATATCATCACATCAAATTATTATATATTGAGAACAATTTATATGAATTTCCCATCTTCTATTAAAATTCTCAAGTTCGTTTCCTGAAAAAAGCTAATGCATTTCACAAATCGACTTTATTATTTTATAGATGAATTTTTAGTTAGAAAATAAAATTAGGTTTCCTGGATCACGCCGCTTCAACAATGGCCACTTTATAAAATAATAATTTTACTCTAGGTAGGATGTCTAGGAGCCTGGTAGGGCTGATTTAATCGGACTCGGCCGAGTAATGCCTGAAAAGGGCGGAGGCTGACTCGAGCGACCCGATGTTGGAGCTCTGTTAGAAGAGTGGTATAGGCCTACTGG
Source organism: Cordylochernes scorpioides (assembly GCA_030710605.1). Classification (NCBI taxonomy): domain Eukaryota; kingdom Metazoa; phylum Arthropoda; class Arachnida; order Pseudoscorpiones; family Chernetidae; genus Cordylochernes; species Cordylochernes scorpioides. The sequence goes on along the minus strand of CP092865.1, from coordinate 63,902,226 downwards.
GGAACCCGCCACTATAAACAAAGGGTAACGCGCCAACGGCAGTACCTCCTGGGTGGTGTGGAAATTATGCCAAAATAATAAAAGAAAAATAAATGAATGCACAGAAATAAATAAACTCCAATAAAATTAAAGCATTTACAAAATATGCAGTCAAATATTTTTGTAGTATATATAAAATATTTCCCTAGATATTAAATGACATTTTGCATTCGAACCTTTCAGTTGATTGAACAACACTTCTTGTATTTTCGTTGATATAAAAACTGCTCTACAATCCGATTTCACAAGTTTGGAGATGTCCGAATATGGTAAATGATCAACTCTATTTATATTTTGCCAGTCTTGAGGATGGGATTGTGATTCTATAGAAAAATGTTGTTCTAAAACCAACAGTTAAGTTCTCAGTGTGAAGAGAATATTAATGGCTTGGAATATAACAATTTGTTTCAATAAGAGAAGCGCATTTTGGAATGAAATCAATTTTATTTCAATATTTCAGGAAACAGGACGCTTCTTTCTTAATTTAAAACTAATTACTGTATGTAATTTTCTATGTAACAACTTCTCCTCTAGAAGATTGATTGCCTTGATAAATTTTTTGAAAATATAATTTTGTACAGTGTACCAAGATAACACCTCTTTTATTGATGTTTTGCTATTTAGTGATTGAAATAGTTTTGTAAAAATAAGTTTTAACTATCTATCTGTGTGCCCACGGATTCGCGTGCTCATTCAATAGCAACAGAAGCGGGGGGAAAGCGATAAACTCTCGCTTTTATAATTTCAAATATTTATTTGGGGGGGGGAGTGCAAACTGTATAAAATAATAGGTCATTTGTGCAAACTGGTGACGTATGAACCAAAGTTCAATATTGGATGAAGAAATTGATTAAGTATATTTGATAAAGAACAAAATCTTGTCAAAGGGTTGTAACAAGTGTCGCATAACAAGAAATATGAAGGATGCAGAGCCAACATATCAGGATAGATAAGGACATGGCCTGAAAACTGTTGGAATTGGAATAAACACGACCCTAGATTTATATACAAAGGCTCTGAGAACCATTATAGAATATGACTACGCCACATTTGGAAGCGGAGCTGAGGACCGGTCCAGCCGCAGTGCCTCCAGCACCCACACTGTCTGCGCCTCGGCCTGCTGAGCCAGCACCACCTGCTCCCCACGGGGAAAAGACGACACCGGACACCGCGAAACCTCCACCTCCACTGTCCCGCCAATTTATTGATGACCGCTGGATGGAGGCAGGCGATATAATACTTAAACTAAACCAAGAGCGCGACTGGGAATTGGGGATCGATGAGGGAGACATCATAGAAGCCATCATATTCCCCGAGGATAGGGAGCCTCTCATCAAGCGCCTGTCTACTCGGAGGAGGAGCCTCCTCGCTGCTTTCATCAGCGCCGCCATCGAGCGCGCTCGGGACTCCGATCCCTTTGTGCGTGAGGGCATGTCCGCGCTTAGGAGGATGTTGCCTTCCTGATTGGGTCAAGACGAGCCTCGGTGGGGACACCGCCTGATTTAATTGTAAATATTTGGTTCCTCCTGCTTAACTCTTGATAGAGTGTAATTATTGACTAGATCGTCAATAAAGTCTGTTTTAATTGTCACATAGCCAACTAGTTGGGATCTAGCATTGACCAATCCATCTATTTTCGCCTCGAGAATATCAAACAGAACCAGCCAGAAAAGCCAATCAGAACCGAGAGAGGACCCAATGAGCAAAGAAATCAACATATAATATTTCTGGCAGAGGACTACACTGACCATTAGTGCGTGAGACTGGCGAGTGTATATCTGCTGGACAGTAATAATCTCTTATATGTAATAGAGGACATCACCACCTCTCTGAAACAGATCAGTCTGCAGTTCTGCCATTGATATAGAAACGGCCATTGCAAACTCAAAATATCTACAAATTAAGAATCAAGCCTATGGGAAAGTATAGGTGGTAGCGAGACTCGGCGTCATCCTTGTAAACCCACTGCACCATCACAGATAAACTAGTCCTGAGGAGAGTGACAGCAGGTCATTGAAATGCCTGGAGGTAAAAAACCATTGGGTTATGCGGCTGTGTTTTCTCTGAATCAACTACCAACTAACAAATAATCTTAAGATATAAGCTAGTGATCTTGGGGCGACTTTATGACTCTGATGGTGGATGGAAACATCGCAAAGCTAGTCAACCCAGGGAGGATTGAGGATTGCTAATATTAAAGATGATCTGCGGGGGTCGGGGGAAAGGTGGTCTAAACCGTTGGTTTTTGACTGCTAGGATCCAGGATCGAATCCCGCATTTGTCACACACACTTTTTGTAATTTATAAAATGCTCTAATGACCCCCGATTATGAGAAGTCCAATCCGACCAGCGAGTGCAAGTACCAAACGGGACTCTGGCACATTTTGTAAGTCCAAAAGTCGAACTGCTTTTCACCGCTGTAGACAAGTGGTGCACTTACAGTAAGAGCAGTCGTCAACTTCTACCCACTATGAATATTATGGCCTGTACCACGTGTACTAGGGATAATAAAAAATATGATATACATCTAGATTTTATTGCCCACGAAGAGCACCCTCTGTTTCCCTTGGCTCTGAGCCTATTTTCTGATACAATTAGCTACATCTTCTTGAAGTTAAACAGGCTGAAGCTTTCACACATAGTTTCGTCATAAATAAGGATTTCCCTTATGAAGTGCGTGTGATTCATGCCCTCAAATACAAAGCGGCTTTATATAGGGGAGAAAAGCTTTTCATAAATACAGAAACCTTCAGAGACTGTACAGTGGTTGATAGATATAGGAAAAGACAGGAAATAACTTTATGTTGTTGTTAATATTCATTACTAGAGTTTCTAAAGAGCGCAGCATGTAAAGTGCAAGTGTTTTTTGCCATAAAGTTGTTAGATTTTCAGAGAAAATATTTTTAAAACAATAGTTTATAGCTTATAAAACAATAGCAATAGTGAAATAACGGTGTAGAATACATTTTTTTACAATCACAATAATTTTGAAATATATTTGCGCGAGAATTTCATACAAAGTTCTTTGTTCTCGTTTTTTCTCTTTCTCCTTGTTAATATTATATGACTATTCTTTACGGCCTAAAATTTTTGTGAATATATATGTATAGACAAATGTAAAGAGGTATACATGTTTGACAGCGCAAGTATCCCTAGAGGGCTCTTTAAATTGAAATAAATAAATAAATCATTTTCCAATAATAAGTTAAAACCCTAAAAATAATATTTCCAATTTAAAATAATAATCAAAGAAAACACAAATTCTTATGATAAATTAGCGTGCCATCGTTGTAATAGATGGAAATTATTTAAGACGCGTATTATTCAAAATAAAACAATTTCCTACTGCCTTTACTCCAATTATAAATTAATGGAAGGGCCTAACTCATCATTGGTGAAACCCCACAGAGGTTTCATCAGTTTAATCTACCATACTGCTGTAGTATTGTATTAGGCTGTTTTCCTTTTATACTAATACTGAAGCTGAAGTCTTGGAACGTGTATTTTAAATAAAATATGGACCTAAGCTTAAAGGACAGTAGAAATACATGTATAATTATAAATATATAATATTTTTCAAGCAATTTCTATTACGCACACATGAAATAGAGTATTTTAATATATTTCTATATTCCTAATATGTCGAAATATGACTTTAGAAAAATCGATCGAATTATCGTCGACTATTTTATATGCTAGAGGTTGTTGTGTCCAATGAAGAGCCTCAGATCTCCCAATGAGTCTCAATCACAGCAGTCCCAATGTTTTCTATCTTGGATGTGTAAAGCTGCTGCTCTCTCTGGGTCCATGTCAATTTTATATTGTTGTCGTGTCCAATGAAGAGCCTCAGATGTCTCCATACATCTCTATTACAGCAATGTTCTCTATCTTGGGTGTGTAAAGCTGCTGTTGTGGGTCAATTTTCTGTTGTTGTTGTGTCCAATGAAGAGCCTCAGATGTCTCCATACATCTCTATCACAGCAATGTTCTCTATCTTGGATGTGTAAAGCTGCTGTTCTGGGTCAAGTTTCTGTTGTTGTTGTGATGTCCAATGAAGAGCCTCAGATGTCTCCATACATCTCTATCACAATGTCCTCTGTCTTGGATGTGTAAAGCTGCTGCTCTGGGTCCATGATAAGCTGGAGGTCGGAATATAAAAATATAGTCGAATTAGCGCAAGTGTCTAATTATAGGGTATCGAAATATATATACTGTATTTATTATTTTAAATATAGGAGTGTTTGGCAACTATGTTTACACTTTATTTTTAAAAGGTCATTAAATTATCTTTTTATATATTTTTTGGAATGAAGAGAAAGAAAAATTCGAGACCTGACGTTAATATAATTAAGTTTTAGAAATGCAATCTTATAGATGATATAAGAAGTGTTATAACTCACCCAGTTCTGAAGCGGTTTTATCCAGTTTGCTTTGGTTTCTGCTTATAAGGACAATGTTGAATCCTTTCGCTGCCAGCTGCCAACAAATCCAAATTTAGATAAAATTTCTTGGAAATAATATTATACATAACAATACCTTAATATTCATACTGTCGCGTATATCAGCCTTAAAACACCTACAACCTCCTCCAATAGATGGCGCTTTCGTCTATTTCTGGTCTGGTACTAATGTGGGAATCGCCGACTGCTGTGGTTCTGTTTCCTGAGGCTAATAAATGCAAATATCTGTTTTTATTGGCTCTGGTATGTAAATTACTGTAAATACTTGTTAATTGATATTTATTTTCTTATGTGATGTGTACTTAAGATAACAATAAAGAGAAGTGCTAGCAGACTTGTTGCTGTTGTGACTTTCTCTCCAACATCACAGTACCTACCAGTGGTAAGGCCGAAAGATACTGCCAGAAGAAAAGGAGATCCACCTGAGTGGTGGTTCTCAGAGGGTTATTGGGCAGTCTGCAGGGTAGAAGTAAAGAGATGGAGCCGGGATAGGTGATCCACGGTGGAGGAAGCGGCGTCGTCGCGAAGAACCGGAGCGGTCACGCGTGACAATATAAATCTTTAGAAATACTGTTCGCCGTTCCCTTGTTGAAATAAACGCTAAAATGCTAAAACTCCTAAAATACGGAAAGAAGAAGTTTGTTTTATTTGTAAAAGAAACATTCGTGCCAAAATGCTTATATATAGATGTCGCGTTATTGCTTGTAATTAATTTATGCTTAACTGGCCTTGTCCTTATTGTTTGTGGAAGAGCATTGCTCTATAAAAATATATGATGGTAATTCTGCCGTCCTAAAAGATTATGCCCATAGTTTTCTTAAATACAATTTCTAATATTCCACTCTTCAGTGTAGCATATAAAAGCAGAATGATTCAATACAGTATTAGAGCTCTAAAAAGACGATCTGGTAGATTAAATTGGTGAAATCGCTGGGAGGTTCACAACTAATGAGCCAAGCAATCCCAATATTTTTTCATCGCAGTAAAAACAGTAGAAGTTTGTGTTATGTGTAAAAAACATTCGCGTCTTAATATCCTTCAATTTCTTAGGGTCTGTGTGAACTAGCGGACTAAGGTCGGTAACAAAGCCACAACAGAGTTTGCTTTGGTAAACTAAGAAGCGTCAACCTAGAGGCCATGGTTTCAGGTTGATGGCCCTCATATTTGGTTTTGAAATAATAAACATAAATTCAATATGGTGAAATATTTAAAATACCTGCTTGGCATATTCTTTTCCAAATCCATCCGTGGCCCCTGTAACAACTATAGAAACATAACAGATTAGTTATCACGTTTTATAGTTATTTTGTACGTACAGTAGAACAATAACACGATTTGGATCATGTACTGTTGAGGAGAATGTTCGTCTAATCAGCAGTATTTGTAAGAGTAATATTAACTTAGATTGTGAAATAATTGCAAAGGATTTAAAACGATATATCAATCGAAATAATTGCAATTTTCTTTATAGTTCATTTTCTACTAAATACAATTTTACATATATACACTTATAATTATATATTTCTATCGTTCTTTTTTCTTCAAATGCGAATATCCTTATATATGTAAATATGCAGATATGTATATAAACAATTCATCTTCTTATATTTTTTTATTTCTCTTATGTGTAAGAGCAGTAATGTTCGAAAGCTTGTCAAAATAATAAAAAACTTTGAAAGAAACCTTTCGCTTTATGATCTCGCACTTTTTATGAATCTTCCTAAGTTTTGTCCATGAGTGTATATCTAATACCAACCTGCAACAATGATTTTCATCACTATTATACTAAGCAATATATGTTTAATGATTCTATATTGTTATTATCATCACATTACGCGTACTATTAAAACGATATATCAATCGAAATAATTGCAAATATTTTATTTATTCAATAAAAGTGGCAAGCTTTCAAGTGTTAGCTCATCATCAGGCTAATTGTTTCGCTAATTCCTACAATATATATATAGAAGTGTAGGAGGTATTTTTACATATTTACACTTGAAAAAGTTTAATAAAATTCTCTGAGAAATACAGAGGGTGTTCATACTTATAGGAAACAAGTTTTATTATAAAATATTAAAAATTAACACCATATTTGAAAATTTTCAAATGTTCTATTTGAAAGCCTTTTTGTTTATTTACAGAACGGCACCTGATTTTCCACGATAGCAGACACTTTCTGATCATGGTCATACTCAAAAGATCCCATTCTTCCTTTACCACTTTCCATAGACCTTCAATTGTCCTATGGTGTCTCTTTCCAAGTGCTCTTTTAAGGCATCCAAAAATGCAAAAATCCATCGGGGCTAAATCAGGAGATTTTACAGGGGTTCTGTTCTTTGGAATAGTGTTGATTCTTGTTCTTTGCCTTAGATCTTCCAAATAAGCTTGGGTTGAAGATGAGGTATGACCTATGGCGTTATCATGGTGAAACCAGACTTTGTTGCTCTGTTTTCCATAGATAGAGGGAATATCATTTGAAAATATAGGTTCTAAAATGTTGTTTTGATAGTACTCCGAGTTTATTTTGGCATTTCTTCCAACTTTTCTTATTTTTAATTTTCCTTCATATGATATACCGCATGCCACCATAAATCCTTTGGGGTAACTTTCGGCACATTCCTTCAACCAAATTGGCCTAGATTTTTCCACCCTTTTTTGATAGTATATAGCTCTTTTTCTGTCGCAATCGGTTAAATATACCCATGCTTCGTCATATGTAACAATAAATTTCCATCTATCAGCAGCCAAGAAATTTTCATAAAAATATCTGCTGATAGTGTGTCGCTGACGAATATGGCTCTGAAACAATTTGTGAACCGCATGTTTTTTGTAGGTTTTAGGCCTAAATATTTATTTATTATTTTATTTATTGTAAAAACTTAAAACTCTTCCGGTGTACAACTTATGAATAAACGTATCATTAAATGGAAGATAGGTATCTTTTATATTTTATTTATTGCTGACACTGATGTTCCTATTAATTTGGCTATATCTCTTTGTGGCATAGGATTTTCTTTTGTAATATATTTTTTCACTTTTTTGACAGTTGCAGGAGTTCTCACAGATATAGGGTGATAATCTTTTGTCCATTTCTCTGTAGGTGCTTTGAATTAAAACTTGATATTTTTGTCGTGAATAATATTATAAATACCCTTTTTAGAAATGTTGATATCATCTTGTCTGCATATTTTAATTATGTCCAAATAAGTAAGATTAGCTCTGGAAAGTCCTAAAATATAACCTCTTATGAAATTATTGTATTTGAAGGGTCTTTTAAAAAAAATGTATTGCGTGATAGAATTAGCGTAAGCCTTTTCGAATTCCACATCGTTGATTTTTTAAAATAAAGTAATAGTTCCTTTTTTACACCGGGCGCTCGTTTCCTATAAGTTTGAACACCCTCTGTACTTTAAACATATATATCCTGAAAACTCATTTTTACTGATAAGTAAATAAGTTTTAGGATATATATATGTTATATTAATAAAAAGATAAGATTTTCTGTTTAAATTTGGAATTAGATTGATATAGAATAATTATTTGTTGCTTTATATTTTTGTATACACGAGTATCATTATGATATTGTTTTGTAGTCATGAGGATAATCTTGAAAGTATAATACTAAAATTTGTCTTGATCAGTAATTGATTTAATTGAACTAAAGGAATATGAAAAAAACATAATTTCATAAAAAGTACTGCCTGGCTTAAGGCGAGTAGAACAAGGAAAACAAAAAATATGTACATAATTACATAAGGTTTGAGCCGGCCATCGGGAAACAACAACAATGCTCTGCAACAATTAATTTAAAGTATTTCTCGGAGAATTTTGTTAAGCTTTTTCAAGTGTAAATATGTAAAATTACCTCCTACACTTCTATATACAGTATATATTGTAGGCATTTGGGAAATAATTGGCCTGATGATGAGCTAACACTTGAAAACTTGCCATTTTTATTGAATAAGCAAACTTTTTGCAATTATTTCTATTGATATATCGTTTTAATAGTAATATCATGATAATAACAATATAGAATCATCCAACATATATTGCTTAGTATAATAGTGATGAAAATCATTGTTGCAAGTTGGTATTTGATATACACTCATGGACAAAACTTAAGATTCATATTCGTAAAAAGTGCGAGATCATAAAGCGAAAGGTTTCTTTCAAAGTTTTTTTTTTTTTTTTTTCCGAGCTTTCGAGTATTACTACTCTTCCACATGAGAGAAATAGAGAATGTATAAGAAGATGAATTGTTTATATACATATCTGCATATTGATACGTGCTGTAAACATCTCAAAATTATTATTCTCATATTTAATTTTTCATAGAACTTTATTCCAATAATCATCATCACTTAGCATTGTTTACATGACGACCTTATGTAAAAAGGAGACGTTGGTTAAAAATAAAAACTAACGAGACATACATTCTTGATTATTTATTTCCTTTACATTAAAAATGGCTATAAAAGAAAAACTTACATACATCCGCTACATACTTGGCGCAGTCGACAGGATACGAAAGAAAATTAAAAAGGTAAATTTTTAATCAAAAAATTATATATTTCAAATTTAAATAACTCATTTAAAAACATCTTTATTTTTATAATGGCAAATATACATAGATTTGAAAAATATTCTGGCAGTAAGAATAATATAAAAATTGAAAGTTGGATTAAGTTGTATGAAGTAGAAAATTTAAAAGCAAACGATGAAGAAAAAATACACAATCTTATCTACTATTTAGCAGATGAAGCCTTAGAATTTTTTGCTGATGAAATTCTTACAAATGCACATATAAAATATGGGAAACTGTAAAAGATAAACTCGATGCCAGATTTAAGCCTTGCACATATAGTCCCATTGTACAGGGTGTACCTGGTAAATTGGGACTAACTTTGACAGTCCATAAAACAAAAACTACTTGAGATTAAAAACTTGTTTTTTTTTTTCATTACGTAGCCATATTCATGTAGAATGCAACAGTACATGTGTGCGCAGTGTAGTGATGAAGAGTAACCGAGGATTTGAAAATCGAGCTGCCATCATCGTTGATCTGCGCGCCGGAAGGAGCCCCAAAGAGATAGTGGATTTTCTTAAGTTGCCCAAAACCACTATTTATCGTGTCAAGAAGCAGTTTGATGAGGCCGACAGTAACAAAGAGGGGATAGCTACAAGGAAAAAGCACTCGCGTCGATCGGACAGGGTAAGAGGCGAAGAATTTGTCAAAAATGTCAAGGAGAAGATTGATGGAAACCCTGGGAAGAGCATGAGGGCCATAGCCAAGGAAATGGACGTTGGCTCTATGACAATTGTCAGAACTATCCATGAGGACCTTGGTCTCAAGTCTTATGCCCTTCGGAAAGGTCAGTTGCTGACTGAGAATATGAAGAATAACAGAAAAGGAAAGGCTGCTGCCCTCCTCAACAACCTGAAACACGACTCTTTTGGCATGCTAAGGTTCTTCTCTGACGAAAAGAACTTTGACGTGGACCAAAAGGTAAATCCCAGGAATGATCGCTGGATCTGTAAAGACCCCTCAGAGATACCTGTCGTGATGCACACGAAATTTCCTGCCTCCGTAATGGTCCTTGGCGTTATCAGCAGTGAAGGTGATGTCATGCCTCCCCATTTCTTTGAGAAGGGCCTTAGGATGAACGCTGACACCTACATCAATGTTATGGAGACCGTTGTGAAGCCTTGGATGGACATGGTGGCCGCAGGAAGGAAGTATGTCTTCCAACAGGACTCAGCTCCAGCCCATAAGGCAAAAAAGACACAATCGTGGCTGACACTTAACGTCCCTAGTCACTGGGGTCCTGATATTTGGCCCCCTAATTCTCCAGATCGCAATCCCCTCGACTAGTATGTATGGGGCGTTGTTGAGAGAGATGTCAACAAAGCTCCTCATACCACCATCCAGTCTGTCAAGAAAGCAGTTCACACGGTGATGACCCAAATGGACAAGGTCATCGTCGCCAAGGCCTGTGCTTCATTCCGCACTCGCCTCGAGACTGTTGTAGCTAATAATGGAAACTACATTGAATAAATAAAAACTATATCCTTTTATCTACTACATTGTCAAATTTCATTCGGATATTTTAATTTTTACTTGCAAAAAATTTCAGTTAAAATACCATTGTTGAAATTCCCAATTTACCTGGTACACCCTGTATTAGCATCTAGCAGAAAGTTCCTTGCAAGTGAAACTGTGGAGACTTATTTTAAAGAAAAAATGGACTTACTGAATCAAACATCCTTGAAAAGGGAAGAGAAAATACAGCTACTAACAGATGGGCTACCTTTGAGTTGGAGGGATGTGTTTGCAGCAGCACAACCTGCAGATCCAACCAAATGGATACAAGTTGCACTTTCTGTTGAGCATAACAGGCAACAAAGTAAGCTAAGAAATTTGTTTAAACCCCAAGTATGCACTCTATCTCAACAGGAAAGATCAGCTTCAAATTGCCCATTTTTCTGCCCAATTTGCATGAAGAAAAGAATTAAAGTGAAACATTGGTTGAATGAATGTCCTGATTATGACCCAAATTATAAAACAGAGATATCATCTAAAAATACACAACCAAAACAATTCATTGCAACAGTCACCGAATCAACCACAAGTAATGAAACAAACAAAGTAGCTTGCTTATCAACTAACAATCCTCCTTATAAATTTATAGACTTTAAAATTTGTGTCAACAAACATCCTTTACAAGCCTTCATGGACACAGGTGCTACCATATCTTTAATAAGTCAAAATTCAATAAAAAGTTTGAATTTACATCCTTTAATAGATTCTCCCATGCAAATTCAACAAGCTAACTCATTAACCAAAACTTTGGGATATGTTCATGTAAATTTGCAAATTCATAATAAAACTAGAAAGGTCAAACTTCAAGTAATACCTAATTTAAAATTCCAGCTACTCATTGGCTTGGATATTGCAGAAGACTTTGAACTTATTGTTGACACTAAAGATAAAACAGTGTACACTAAGCAATCAGCAGAAATGGCACTTGTTTGCACAACCTTTAATCATTTGCAAAAACCTAACCAGGATGAGTTGAATGAATTATTACAGCAAAATGAGCAAATTTTCAGTCAACATCAAACAGATATAGGAAGAATCTCCATTCAGCACAATATAGTCACCAAAGAACATTTGCCTATAAGTTTAAGACCATATAGAAGACCCATCTCTGAATATGAGAAAATTTCCGAACAAGTCAAAGAAATGATTAAGAAAGGATTAATTAAAGAGTCATCCTCCCCATGGTCTTTTCCAGTTGTTTTAGTGCCAAAAAAGATGGGACCAATAGACTTTGTGTAGACTACAGGGAACTCAATAAAATTACAATTGATGATAAACAACCCTTACCACTTTTGCAAGATATTTTTGATAGACTTCATGGAGCAAAGTATTTCACAACACTAGATGTGGCTTGGGGATACTGGCATGTTCAAATGCACCCTGAGTCAGTTCCCAAAACAGCCTTTGTCACCAATGATGGACATTATGAATTTTTGGTTATGCCCTTTGGACTCAAAAATGCAGCATCAACATTTCAGAAAATCATCCAGCAAGTGATAGGAACTCTTTTATGGAAAGGAGTATGTGTTTTCCAAGATGATATCATCATTTATTCCTCATCCTTTTCCCAGCATATGAACCTGATAAAGCAGGTATTTGAAAAATTGCTTGAATACAACATCAAGCTTAAGTTCAACAAATGCTCATTTGCACAGTCAGAGGTCAAATACTTAGGCCATATCATTGGTCACAATAAAGTAAAACCTGACCCTGATAAAATCAAAGCTGTTCAAGACTTTCCGCAACCAACAACAGTTAAAGGAATCAGAAGATTCATTGGCTTGGCAAATTTCTACCGGAAATTCATTCCAAGATTTGCAGAGATTGCCACCCCTCTTACAAACCTGACACAGAAAAATAAATTATTCTCGTGGACACCTCAAGTTGATAAATCCTTTATAGAATTAAAAGCAGCTTTAACATCAGAACCAATTCTTACCAGTTACAACCCAGAAGTACCTTGCAAACTATATACAGACGCATCAGCAATTGGAATAGCAGGGATACTAAGTCAAGAAATTGATTCAACAGAACATGTAATATCATACTATTCCAAAAAGCTTCTCAAACACCAACAGAACTACTCAGCTTATGAACTGGAATGCTATGCTGTCATCCAAGCAATAGATTATTTTGAGGTGTATCTGGAAAACAAGCCCTTTCAAGTTATTACAGATCACTCAGCCTTACAGTGGCTACTCAATCTCAAAAATCCAAAATCTAAATTTTTCAGGTGGCTAGTCAATTTATCAACTAAAACTGTGCTGAGAACATGTACGAGAAGATGTACGTATGTTTTCCCACGTGACGCAGCGGAGCGTGACCTTGCCTGCACGGGTGAGTCAGTTGTTGTTTTTAACTCTGTATGGATGGACATTAAAACATGGTGGCAGCGATAACTGGATAAAATACGAACCCGTATATTGCAAAATATCGATTTTTGTGTACCTTGGAAGATAATTCAACATGGCTCAGATTCAACCTCCAGAAACTTTCGACTTCTCGACTCCCAACGAATGGCCCAAATGGAGGAAGAGATTCGAACGATACCTCGTGGTCAGTGGAATGAAGAAGAAAGAGGAGGCGGACAAGATCGATTTGTTCATGTACTTGATGGGTGACCGCGCGGATGATATATTCAGGACCTTCAAGTTCGAAAAGGAGGAAGAGGCAACGAAAATTGATTCCGTCCTCAAGGCGTTCGACAGCCACTTCTGTGTCAGAAAGAATATTATCTACGAACGTGCGAAATTTAATTCAAGAATCCAAGAGGATCGGGAGCCAGTGGACGAATTCATCACTTCATTGTACAAATTGGCTGATAGTTGCGAATTTGAGGGTCTTCATGAGCAGTTGATCCGTGACCGAATAGTGGTTGGAGTGAGGGACAAAGCTTTATCTGAAAGAATGCAGTTGGACAGCGAACTGACTTTGGAAAAGGCGGTGAAAATGGTTCGACAGCAGGAAGCCGTTCGACAGCAGCAGGTCGACCTGCAGCGTCCCTCAACAAGCCAAAAGGTCAATCAGGTGAAGTTCAACTCGAAGAAACAATCACCGAAACAACAACAGCAACCTTCGAGGAAGAAGGAGAAGTCAGCCAAAACAAGATCACGATGTCCAAAATGCGGAGGTTTCACCCACAGGGAAGGAAAGGCCTGCCGTGCTGAAGGACAATGATGTAACCTATGTTCAAAAACTGGCCATTTTGAAAATTGCTGCCCAGATAAACAGGCAAAGACTGCGGAAGTCAAAGCTGTTTCTGAACTTGAAGAAATTGGTTTTCTCCTGGAGGTCTCGGCTGTGGATGATTCATCTAATCTCGATGATGATGAAGGCGAGTGCAGGAGGCGATGGACAGCAGAAATCCAAGTGAACGGGAAACAGGTGAAGTTCAAGCTCGACTCCCAGGCGGATGTTACATGTGTTCCTCTGTGTCTCTTCAAGAAGATAATGGGACAGCAACGACTAGTGGAAAGTGATATCAACATTAGAGCTGCTGAATTTTCCGAACTTCAGACTGTGGGTATGTTTATATCAACGCTGCGAAATGGCAATTATGAAATCAAGGAGAAGATTTATGTCATTCGTCGTTTGAGTGAACCTCTTCTGAGTCGCCGGGCATGTGAGCTCTTGAACCTGGCGAGGCGGATTGAAGTGGTTGCGACGAGAATTAACCCGATCAAGGAATTCCCTGAAGTATTTGAAGGACTGGGACAGATCGGAAACCCTTACGAAATCAAATTGAAACCTGGAGCAAAACCATATGCTGTGCATACTCCTCGACGGGTACCAATACCTTTGATGGAAAAGCTCGAAACAAGATTGGAAGAGCTCGAGAAGGCGGGAATCATAGCACAAGTTAACGTTGCGACTGAATGGTGTGCACCGACTGTGATTGCTGGTAAACCGAATGGCGACATACGACTCTGTGTGGATCTCTCAAGGCTGAACGAACATGTACAGCGCGAAGTGCATCCCATGCCAGTGGTGGAGCACATGCTGAGGCAACTGGGGGAAGCAAGATTCTTTTCGAAACTGGACGCGAACAGTGGCTTTCACCAGATTCCGTTGAGCCCGGACTGCCAGCATTTAACGACCTTCATCACTCCTTTTGGGAGATATAAATACTGCAGAATGCCATTTGGAATCTCACTCGCCCCAGAGTATTTTCAGAGAGTTATGTCAGTAATCTTGCAAGGCATGGACGGTGTAATGTGTTACCTGGACGATATCCTGATATTTGCCTCCGACTCCAAGACACACGATCGAATTCTTCGTTTAGTGCTCCGAAAACTGAAAGAGGCGAAAGTTACACTAAACAAGGCCAAGTGTGTATTCGGCGAGCCAAGAATTAATTTTCTTGGGCACATACTGGATGAAGACGGTATTCGACCAGATCCAGCGAAAATCGAAGCAGTGGCGAAGATGCCTGCTCCGACCGATGTTCATGGCGTAAGAAGATTTCTTGGCATGGTGAACCATCTGGGACGCTTTGTGGAAAATTTATCTGAAATCGTGGCTCCACTGAACCAGTTGTTGGTGAAAGGTCAAGACTTCGTTTGGGATTGCAGCCAGGAGCGAGCATTCCGAAAGTTGAAAGAATTGCTCACGACTCAACCTATCTTGGCAGCATACGACGTCAGGAAACCAACTATGGTGTCACCCGACGCATCTTCATACGGCTTGGGAGCGGTACTGAAACAAGAAGGTAAGAATGGAATCTGGCGACCTGTTGCTTATTCTTCTAGAACTATGACACCTACCGAAAAACGATATGCTCAGATCGAGAAAGAGGCTCTCGCAATTACATGGGCTTGCGATCGTTTTCAAGATTTCCTGCTTGGAAAGCGTTTCCGAATTGAGACCGACCATAAGCCTCTCATTCCTCTATTTTCGACGAAAGAATTGAGTTCGCTGACCCCAAGACTGCAACGTTTCCGAATGCGTATGATGATGTTTGGATTCGAAATAATGCATATCCCTGGAAAGGAGCTGCTCGACGCCGATGCATTATCCAGACAACCACTTCTTACAACCGAGGGAGGTGAAAACGAACGGCAAACCTCAGCGCATATAAATGCAGTTCTCTCGAGTATAACCGACAAAGACGAGATGTTGACGAAGATTTTTGAAGCTCAACAAGAAGATACGACCCTGAAAGCAGTAGTCAACTACCTTGAGCAAGGCTGGCCAGATAAGAAGAAGATGTCACCGGCTCTGCTCTCTTATTGGCATGTCAAGGATGAACTCGGCGTTCAAAATGGACTACTGATGCGTAGCTGTCGTCTTGTTATTCCAGCAAGTATGAAACTGGAGATCCTAGATAAGTTGCACGCTGGGCACTTCGGGATTACAAAAACAAGACTTCGCGCACGTGAGACGGTATGGTGGCCTGGAATTTCGGAAGAGATCGCGGAAACGGTCAGAAAGTGCAGTGTCTGTATCCAAGAAGCCGTCTCAAAACATGAACCTTTGATACCAACCAACTTTCCTACACGACCGTGGCAAAAGATTGGAATGGATTTGTTCAAGTTCGAGAATAAGTGGTATCTAGTCGTCATTGACTATTATTCTCGCTTTCCTCTTCTTCTTCTTCTTTCTTATCTCCACTCAATCACATTAGGGTATCAAGTTGTGACCCTTGATGGTGTCTGTTTGACAACCACCATGACTGGGTGAAGTAAAATACGTCTGCCTTTGTCATTAAGACTGGGAGCACTACTCAGTGGCAGGCCGACTTAGCTCCAAAAAAAATGGCCGCCTCTGACATGAGGAACAGACGCCATGTGCAGCCGCTCCTAACATGGAGTACAAACGCTGCTCATCCTGTATCCCTGGATTAGGAGCCCTTACAGGGTACTATCAGCCGGGCCAGCTGAACCCAGGTTTTTTTAGCGAGCTTGTTACTGCTCCCCCTCCTCCTTTTCCATCCGGGCTTGGGACCGGCAATTTCCTGAAATGATTCAACTGGATCGTCTCACAGCCAATGTGGTGGTGCGTAGTTGCAAATCCATATTTGCCCGACATGGAATACCAGAAACTGTTGTAAGCGATAATGGGACGCAATTTGGAGCTGCTCGTGAGTTTGCAAATTTCGCAAGGCAGTACGGATTCACACATGTCACTTCAAGTCCTCGATTCCAGCAGAGCAATGGGATGGCAGAAGCAGGTGTGAAAATTGCTAAGTTTATCCTCAAGAAAAATCAAGACCCATCGCTTGGACTCCTGGAGTATCGATCGACCCCTTTGGAGAACGGTTACAGCCCTGCTGATCTTCTCATGGGACGTAAACTCCGAACGACCTTGCCAATTGCACCAGAGAATCTCAATCCAAAGTTGGTGGACTCTCAGACCCTGAAAAGAAAGGAGGGGAGAAGGAGAAAGGATATGAAATCCAGATATGATCGACGCTGCGGAGCTACGGACATGGAGGAGCTATCCGAAGGTGACACGGTTTGGATTACAGATATGCGAATCTGGGGGATTGTAAAGCAGAAAGCATCGACACCAAGGTCATATATGGTTGATACTCCAGTTGGGACTTTACGTCGAAACAGGTTCCATCTACGAAAAGGTGTTACAGTGCAATATCCAGCCGACCCATCGACGCCGACCTTTTCGGGGGAGGAACTGGTTGAAAATGAAAAGACCCCAGTTGTGGATTATCTCTCTAACGACTCGGAAGACGGCCAGATAAGAACCCGGAGTGGACGAATTGTTAAGCCCGTGGATCGCCTTCATTATTAATTATATTATGCATTTAAAGTTTGTAATGTATATATATATTTCAAATCTTAAAAAGGGGGATGTGCTGAGAAGATGTACGTATGTTTTCCCACGTGACGCAGCGGAGCGTGACCTTGCCTGCACGGGTGAGTCAGTTGTTGTTTTTAACTCTGTATGGATGGACATTAAAACAAAAACCTTTACAATCACACACAGATCTGGAAACAAACTGACTCATGTAGATGCATTATCAAGAGCCCCAGTACTAAGTATTTCCATTTTCGAGCTACAACAACATCAAAGACAGGAAGATCTCAGCTTCTTAGAAGACCCTCAAGATCATCAAAACACAGTGATGGTCAAGAAGAGAGGACTACTCAGGGCTGTGGTGCCTGCTTCTTTTAAAGAACATATTCTGAAGGAATATCATGATAACATGAGTCGCCCATCCATGAACAAGACAGTCAAATTAATAGTTCCTTTATTTTGGTGGTCAGACATGGTACAGGAAATTAAATCTTATGTGAGATCATGCAAGACATGTCAACTGACCAAATCATCTAACCAACCAACTCTAGGACAACTAATAATTCCAGACACAGAATTACAACCAGCTCAAGTAATAAGTGCAGATACAATAGTTATGGGAACATCAGCTGAAAAGACAAAGCACAAGTACATCCAAGTGTTCATTGATCATCTTACAATATATGTTTGGGCATTTCCCACTATCAAAAACACAGCCCAAGCAACGCTACAATGTTTCAACAGAATCCTTCAAGTCTCGCTACCCATAAAACATATTATCACTGACAACGGAAAGAACTTTAATTCCAAGGAATTCAAAAGGTGTTTGAAAGTTCATAACATCAAACAAACTTTCACCACACCATACCACCCCCAGAGTAATGGAATGTGCGAAAAGGTTAACGGAACAATCATGACCAAGTTAAGAGCGGCCTTGCTTGATAAACCGAAAGTGAAATGGAGCACACTTTTGCCCAAGGTCATTACTGACTACAACAACACCCCTCATGACGTAACAGGTTTTCCGCCATCTTTTCTACTTTTTGGTTACAATGTGCAGCCACAATTTGCTGATAACCCCTCAACCTCGGTAGAAGATGCTAGAAAACTGGCTATAAAAAGAACTCAACATCATCGTGAGATTTCTAAAAGAAGACATGATTCAAGGCATCCCGACATTGAATTTAAAGTTGGAGATCTCGTTCTTAAAAGAATTCCCTACAATGATCCGAGGCTAATTAAAACAGCTCCCAAATACGAAGGACCATTCCAGGTTTTGAGAAGATTGTCTAAAGTGACTTACGAACTCTCTACAACGGATCAAGACAACCCACCAAGAAATCCCACAGGAGATCCTATAAAGGCTCACATCTCTCAATTAAAGTCATTTATTCTCCGTGAATAAATGCATCAAAGCGGGGGTAAATGATACGTGCTGTAAACATCTCAAAATTATTATTCTCATATTTAATTTTTCATAGAACTTTATTTCAATAATCATCATCACTTAGCATTGTTTACATGACGACCTTATGTAAAAAGGAGACGTTGGTTAAAAATAAAAACTAACGAGACATACATTCTTGATTATTTATTTCCTTTACATTAAAAATAGCTATAAAAGAAAAACTCACATACATCCGCTACAATATTTATATATATAAAGAGATTTGCATTTGAAGAAAAAGGAACGACAGAAATATATAAATATAAGAGTATATATAGAATTGTATTTAGTAGAAAATGAACTATGGAGAAAAGTGTACAATGGCGATTATTTGGTTAGATAATTGAATAAAAATCAATGATGGCTGTGACAGAAAGCTATGTGTTAAATTTGTCAGTCAGTTCGATATTTCTATTGATGCCATTGAGTCCTAAAAAAGCATAGGGCGCCTCTCCCGTCAAATTAAACGTCAAACTACATCTAGTGGCCTCAGTTTGGTGTCAAAGCGACAACACCACCTTTGGAAAAATGAAGGTCTACCTAGAGACCATAAGTACGCCCTAGACTGATAAGGACCATTAGCCCAAAACCATGGTTTCTAGATGAACGCTTCTTAATTTACCAAAGCTGGTGTTGTGAATTTCTTACTGTCATGATGCCGCTAGTTTGTGGCGACGGTCAATAGATGGCGTCTAGTTTTGACGTTTAATTTGACGGGAGAGGCGCCCTATGTTTTATTGATAAATTTCAGCGGGAAAACACACGATCTACGTTTTCTTCGTAGATCACGAAATATGTGGTGTCTCTGGAGACCCTCTGGCGATTCTCCACCAAACTCTGTAGCGGTGGCAGAGGCGCCATATTCATTCTACATAGTATCATGTATATATATGGTAATTTAAACCAACAACCTCATATTGTATAATACTTATAACAAGATTTTCATGTTGCATAATAAACACATCTGTAAATGATCATACACATGATTGACATGTGTCATTACATCACCATATGTAATGTACTTTGTACAAACTGAGGATAAATAAATAAAACTCTGAAATAGATTAAAGGTTGATCTAAAGCAAGAGATTGAGATAGAAGTCGAACGAGGCCTAAAGATAGCAAGATCTCAGGGAGTTGCCAGAGTGTACAATATCGCTTCCTATCCACGCCCTTGTTGCATCCGCTGAAATTCAATACTTCCTCTCGGCAAAGATATATAAAGCTGTCAATTCGCGGAAATAAATAGTCACTTCACCATCAGCGGGAGCCCTCGTCGGTTGTGTCCAAGGTCTACCTCATCGACCATGTAGCCCAGTAAGAATTTTTCTCAAATCTCCATTCTTTCGCTGCTTAGCTCGACTCTTATCTATTCACGGAACTTTCCTAGTACAACTGTGTCTCTTCGTTTTTTGTGTGGACATTCCCAAGCTTTCCACTCTGCCTCGACCACGACTGCCTGTACTCAGTAAGAACTATTAAAGGTCTACCAAGGTGCAGAAAGGTACTGGAAAACTCTCCACATCCTGACTTGACCTCTTGGTTAACACAGTACTATACTATAGAGTACTATAGAGAGTGGACAGGATCACACACCATAGATTAAGTCGACTGGATACTTCACCATATATATATTATATAATCTGAATATAAAATATTCTATAATTTAAAAAATATATTTTATTTTCATTCATTGATAATTCTACTCGTGTTTTGACCATAGTTTTAGAATACGCCGACTTTTAATACTTGTTGTAAATATGTAGTTATCGAACCTATATATTTTTGAAATTCACTAATATAGAATTCATTTCATAAATTCTATATAACTGTGAAAAATGTCTTATTGTAATTTTCTTCAAGTAATTTAAAATAAAAACTACTTGATAGTAAATATTTATTTTTCTGCTTTTATTTCAAAATGATACGACTGCAAACGATACCATTAAGTACTCATGTACTCAGAAGAACCAGAAATTAATTACTATCCCAAAATAATATTTATTATAACATATATATATAGTTATCATTTTAAAATAGTACAGACTGTGCACCTTTGCATGTATTGAAAAGATGTCAATAAAACTATTTTAAATATCATTTAGCATATTTCAACTATATATGCTTATTTAAGAAAGGTAACTATTTATTTTAAAATAGTTTTCAATACTAAATGAACACGTCTTATTTGTCTTTTGGTAACAATAAAATGACAAAATTGAAACGACAGTATATGTCGAGGTTCAATGAAACTATTGAATTATTGAATTATTGATTTTTTAGAAAAAAGGCAATTTTACGAAACGTTCTAACCTTCCAAAGTTGGCGATCTGATTGATTAGTATAGATTTACTGTCAAAAGTAATAACTCAATTTGTTGTCTTTTTTCTATAAACCTTCGTTTCTGTTCAATTGCGAATTTACTATCAGTTAAATTTTACAAGTTAGTTTTTTAATATTTTTTTATGGGTTGACACCTTTCATTTCTTCTTCTCTTTTCGTGATTTTTCTCTAAAAAAATATTAAAAGAAAAGTTCATTGAATTGAATGTTTTTTTTTTGTTACTGTTCTTTTCTTTAATCCAATATTTTTATTTTATTAAAATATATTAATTTCAGTCACATTATTTTACAACATCACTAAATCCAATCTAAAATTGCAATATAAAATGAAAATAAGATATTAAAATTCGAAACTATTTTAAACGCGTAAGATTCTTTTGGATATTGAACAATTTCTACTGCCCTTACTGCAATGGAAAAATCAAAGGGAGGGCCTGGCTCATCAGTGGTGAACTCTCCCAGCGGTTTCGCCAGTTTAATCTACCATACCGCTGTTATATTGCATTTTGTAACTTCCTTTTATAGTGATACTGTTGCTAGACTCTTGGAATGGGTATTTTAGAACAACTATGGACATAAGCAATTTTTCCATTGCGGTAAGGGCAGTAGAAACTGTTTAATTTCCAAAAGAATTTTACGCGTTTAAAATAGTTTCGAATTTTGATAACAGATGGCGCGCTAGTGCATCATATTATAAATAAGATATTATAACTACTTAGATTTTTCGAGAAATTTCTCTCTTTCTTCTCTTAAATATTGTTAGCTAGAGGAAGATTATAAGAGAGTTCAGTTAAGAAAGAATATGGTTTTACGGTCTACTAACCAAAGTTGGTGATTTTCGAGCCCAAAAAATGGATGTAGCAAGCAGACAAGCCACAATACACTATATCAAAGTACCAACCAAGTTCCCACCTTTGGAGCCCTCCACAAGTCTTGGGACCGTGGCCGAAGAGGTCTCCGCTCCTATTAATAGGACTGCCGAAGGTAAGATCCCCCAGGCCCCTACTTCCATTCCTTCCTGTACCCATTCCGGATCCTCTGACTGCTGGGAAGAGATAGATTCTCTTTTCAACAAAAATTTTCTTGAGGTAGCGGATATCGCTGCCTCAAACTTTCCTGCTACCACCCGCACTGGGTTATCTGACTCAGTGAAAGACGATGTAAGGCGTATTTTTAACGCTTTACAAACTGAAGTGTTAAGAATCTTCAAAAAAAATGTAAAAATTGTTGAAAATGAGGTCATCCAACTTAGGAAAAGGTTGGCCAAGCCTCCCTCTCCTCCTAACCCCGTTAAAATGATCCCCCAACCTGATACTTCTGCTATCCAAATTAGGTCCAACCAACCCACAACTGTACACCCTAGAGTGCCAGCGCGTTCAACCTACGCGCAGACGTTAAAGAACAGTGTAAACCATTTAAAAATTGGCTCAGACACCTTATCTTTCGAGGCCATCAGAGCCAAAATTGCCAAGACTCCACAGTTGAAGAGTTGTGATGTGACGGCGGTAACTGGGAAGGACAAAAAACTTGTCCTTCACTTTCCCAATTCTGCAGAATCAAAGCGGTTTGTGGACGAATTTAAGACCGCCAACATTGACGGACTCAAAGTCCTACCAAACCCGACATTTAGGCCCAGGTTGGCAATTTTCGGCATCCCTGTCGAAAAATCTGAATCTGATCTGGTGTCTGATCTGATGGAAAACCCTGTGATAGCCCCGCAGTTAATTAATAACAGCGGCGGCTTGAAGCTGGTTAAATTGATTAGGAAGGAAGGTTCGCCTTCCACCGCTATCATAGAGGTCAATAAGGGTATCGAGGAAGCTCTCCTTGCACGCGGCCGCGTCACTGTTGACTTCCTGTCCCTCAGGCTCGCCCAGGCGAAACGCGTCTTCCCATGTGGTATCTGCGGTAGCCTCTCTCACAGGACGCACACTGATGGTAAAAAGTGCACCAATGCGCCCAAGTGCGCCAATTGTGCAGGTGCACATCTTACCACTGCCTGTGAAAATAAAAGCGCGCTTAAGTGTCACAGGTGCGGTGACAAGCACAATGCCAACTCCATGATGTGCAAGGACATGCGAGATGCCCAGGATCACTTCAATAAGTCGATAGTCAAATGATTGTTTTCAAGTGCCTACAAATCAATATAAGACGCTCTCAGCCTTGTTTGTATTCAGTATTGAATGATTGTCGTGAGGAGAACATAGATTTACTACTTTTACAAGAGCTCCCAGCCGCGCGCGGCAAAATCCCATCTCTGCCAATCCCATCTAACAGAGTTTGCTATGGCCCTATTACAAACTCTAGGTTGGGAGCTATGGTCATTGTAGTAAATCCTAGCCTTAAATTTGTCCATTTGTCTCATTTGTCCAGTGTTAATGTCGTGTTTGTCATGTGTGAATTGAGTGGTAAAAGTATTCTTCTTTGTAATGTTTACCTTCCGCCATCATGTGATCCCTCCCCTCTTCTCGATAAGATAAATTTTAGCCTTAATTCTCTGAACTATGACGAGGTCATTTTTTGCGGCGATCTAAATGTTGAATCTTTTAGGTGGTCGGATAAACCTCTGCTCCTCAGGCATCACTCACCTAAGAGAGATCTAGTTGAAAACTTTATTGATGCCAACTATTTGCATGTGCTCAACACTCACGGCGCGGTGACGTGGGAGGAGGGCAACCGCTCTTCTTCCATCGACGTCACTTGCTGTAGTGCTGGCCTTGTAAATAGCGTTACCGATTGGCATCCTGAGTACCAGGAGTTGTCTGACCATAAACGCCTCGTCTTTAACCTCAATTTTGCTCCCTCTTCACAGGACAACACCAGATTTAAATTAAACAAATTTAGCCAAATATACTTCAGCTTTGGTCGCGCTGACTGGGATAGAGTTTTTGAACATTTCAGCCAAAAAATAGAAAATATTAATCTTTTTTTAGAAAATGTGCGTGACTCATCCTCCCTCGACGATGTAATTAATTTACTCGGCGAAGAGATTTTTCACACATGTCTAAACACCATTCCATCCCGTCCCAGAAGTGATAAATACCTCAAGTCCATCTCTTGGTGGAAATCTGATTTGAATCCTCTCAAAAGAGCCACTCAAAAGGCACAGCGGGCCTTTATAAAGGCACGCGGTGTCGTTAAGGGTGTGCTGGAGGTCTTTTACAAAAGACTGAAGGCAAGATATCGCCGTGCGAGGAGACTGGCTAAGAAAGAAGCATGGAGGGCAGCCTGCTCGCGTTGCGAAATCAGCCCTTGGGGTGGAATCTACAGTTTCATCAAGGGAAATTTTAAGCGCAAACCCCTCTCAGCTCTCCCAGTTGGTAGCGGCTTCACTGAAGGTCCGCGGGACACATTAAATCACGTATTAGATTACTATTTCGGCCGCGTCCCGCCCGATACCATGTTAGAACACAAAGATTTAAGCAAAGTCATCGCATCGTCATCTGATAACGACCCTTTGTTTACAGATAACGAGTTGTTGTTGACAGCGGATAAGGTAAACTTATCTTCTTCTCCTGGTAGTGATGGCATGCCACCTCTTCTTATCGTAAAACTAGTTAAACATTTTCGGACGTTTTTTCTAAGTATTTTCAACATGTGTTTAACCACTGGCCACTTTCCATCTACATGGAAGCTGGGGGACGTCGTTCTCGTCCCCAAGCGAAGTGGGGAGGACTTTCTCGCATCACACCGTCCAATCACGATGCTGCCTGGTTTGGGCAAGATCCTTGAGCGTCTAATTCTTGCTAGGCTGTCGTGGATGGCCGATAGGATGTGTAAAGCGCCTCCAAACCAGTTCGGATTTAAGCCTTGTAGATCTACTACAGCCGCACTCTTAAATCTAAAATCTACTATAACCCGGACGATTAAAAATAGGAAATCTTGTCTTCTTCTTTATTTTGATGTTAAAGGCGCTTTTGACAACGTGCTCCACTCCAGTATCTTGAGAGCGTTGCACAAAAGCGTCTGTCCCAGAAACATTTATCACCTGATAAACTCGTTTCTATGTAACCGTGTTGTGAGACTATCTATGAATGGTTGTACTGTGTCGAGACGAATTTCCAAAGGATGTCCCCAGGGTTCAGTTCTCGGCCCATTCCTTTGGAATATTGTCTTTGATGAACTCCTCACGCTGGACTACAGGAATAATGTTTTCCCGCAAGCCTACGCGGATGATCTGGTCGTGGTGGTCTCGGGATGCCGACCTAGTCAACTTCCCGCGGCCCAACACACCATAGATATGATCGCTAGGTGGTGCAGTTTGCATAAACTGGAACTCAGCGTGGGGAAGTGCCAGGCTATGGTTCTCCTCAGACCACACGGGAGACTGCCTGAACCGCGCCGGGATCTGGTTATCCACGGACGGCCAATCCAATGGTGCGACTCAATTAAGGTGCTGGGAGTGAGATTTGATCAACGTCTATCTTTCTACCAGCACGTAGTTGAAGTCTGCGCCAAGGTCCGCGGCATGTTGCCGCGTTTGACCGCAGCCGCTAATCTCAACTTTGGTTTTGGTTACCGCGCCTTGAGAACTCTGTATCTGCAAGTGGTTGTTCCGGCCATTGCCTATGCCTCGGCGGTTTGGTTTCCTAATCTTTCTCAACGCTCCTTGAATGTTCTACTGAGTGCTCAAAGGCCTTTCCTAGTGAGAGCTTGTAGAGCTTTCAGATCAACCAGCAACGCTGCTCTAATCTCCCTCTCCAGAGTCCTTCCTCTCGATCTGGAAATCTTGGCTAAAACTGAGCTATACCTTAAAAAGTATGGATTGGTTGACGCTGAAATTCCACTCGAGCCTCCTCCCTTTCCACATCCTCTCCCCTACCCCCCCTATTACTCCGCTCCCAGTAATATTCCTGCTCTTTTCTTCCACGTGGCATACTATACAGATGGTTCCAAAACCAGAGATGGAGTTGGCGCCGGCGTGTACAGGTTCTCTTGTCTCGATTGTGCACCTGAAATACGTGAATCTCATGTTCTGTCCCCTCATTGTTCTGTCTTTCAGGCGGAAGCCCTTGGATTGGTTAAGGCTCTTGAAAACGCAACCACTTTACCTAATCATCTAACCTTAGGATTCTTCCTGGACAACCTCTCAGTCGTGAAGTCAGTTCTGAACTCTAAGACTGGTAATTACCTTATCGACAGAGCTCTGCTACTGATTTCGCGATTGAATCGCAATGGGAACAGATGCACCATACAATGGATCAAGGGCCACAGTGGGAACGTGGGTAATGACATTGCGGACACACTCGCAAAGCGGGGTGCTGAGTCTGCTGACCCAAGCTGTTACAAACTCGCTCCTTTGTCGTTTGTAAAATCGGCAATCTACGGCCGGGCGTGTGAAGCATGGGAAAGCAGATTCCTCTCACTAGCTCCTTCTATCCACACCCGCTTTGGCCTTACTCCAATGAGTCTTTTAGACAAAAGGTATGCGTACATCGTCCCTAGCGAGCACATTGTGGTAGGCCTGCTAACGGGACACACGTGGACGGACAGTTTCGCCCACAGGATAGGCGTCATTGACGATCCTTCCTGCCCTTACTGCGACGCCGACAGGGAAGAAACTCTGTCTCACATCGTGCTTGAGTGCAGCAGCCTTGATGCCCTTAGATTCCCCCTTCTTTCCACCTGTGCAGAAGAATTAGGGTACACTCCGCGGTCACTCAAAGACTTTATTTTCAACAGGAGCACTTGGCGAGCCTGCCTGGAGTTCCTAAAGGCCTCTGATAGACTTAAGCCACGCGTCCGCGCGGAGGATTCCGATCACCTAAGTGACTCGGACTCCTCACCTCATGGTTAACACCGGTCATTGGCGGCTGCTCGTAGACGTAACTCTGGCATGTGCCGCTGTTTAAGATCGGTTTCGCGACCTGCCCTGCGTATGTGATCGCCCCTGACGCTGTCTCTGTAACCCAAGGACAGAGAGAAAATGGTTTGGCGATTCGACGGCCCGGGCTGCTCGAGAAATCGACTTACGAAGCGGCCCATTTGAACGCGCTATGCAATCCATGGTGTACTTTTCTGGTTGGTCGTCTTAGCACTGGTACCCTCACCAGTAATCTTATCCAAAACTTTAATATATTCATTTTTACAAAAAAAAAAAAAAATAATATATAAATAAAAAAATAATAATAATAATAATTATCTTTTCCCATCAGTTGCTGAATCATTCTCGCTTTATCTAATATTCTTATTTAAACAACAGCTGTCTTTCTTTTATTTTCCCTGGCCTGGGGAATCTAACCTTTTTGAACAGCCTTGGTTGCGTGCAGCACCTTGATACTTTACATCGTGCATTGCGGCTTGTCTGCCTGCTACAAACCTGCTACGCCTGCTACAACACCATTGAACCCGTCTCTGCCACCCCCTGAACTCCGCGGATCACCACCCTGCTCCCCCCCCCCGGTCCTCCTCTACATCCCGGCTCTCCTGGCCTCACTTGGCGATGATCCCTGGCCACCCATCCCCAGGCCCCTCCAACTATGCTTTGTATATATTCCGCTTTATGCGTCCATCGGGGCTCAAAAATCATTCATTTTGGTTAGCAGCCCCGTAAAATAAAGATATTTTCTCTTCCCCGATTGGCCGACCCAAAACTTTGTAATTATGTAAATAATATTTTGTTTTATTTATTCTTGCGCCTTAAGCCAGGGGTACTTTTACCGAATTATGTTTATCCTAAAACTCAATTAAAGCAATCTCTCCGATCAAAACTGTTTTTATTATTATTCTTTCAATATTTATGCCACGACTGCATCACCAATACCATATATTACTAAAAAGAACCAACAAATAATTCCATAGCATAATCCCCAAGATGATCATAAATTCAAGCAGAAAATATCTTTTTTTTTAATATAATATATATATATATATATATGTGGGGCATATACTGGAGATAAATTATTAATTAGCTAGTATTTCTAGGGGCAACACGCCTCTCTTTATCAAGGCTTTTCTTTGATTTAAACTAAATCACGTGGGTATGTGATCCACTCACGCTATACAAGACCAAAGCGAGAAACCATTTAAAGAAAATATATATATCTGTACATACATGACTACTTGAAATTGTATCCATTATTCCTGTAGAAGGGCAGCTTGCGCCCGAAAGCTCGAATTGATTTTTCAAATAAAGAAACTTATCCTTTTTGAATCTATTCGTTATTATAATAATCTGATAAGTTTACCTTGATGAATTGACCCAGTGATCCTGAGGTTTGTCTCAGTAGATATTCACTCAGTAAATATTATTCTATTTGAAAAGAATATACAGAATTTGATATGCAAAATCAATGCCAATAGTATATTGTGAGCATTATTTATTACACAAATAATATATACATAAAAGCATATATTCAAAGAAAACCTATATACACTCATAGAGACAAAACTTAAGGAAGTTGTACCTTTTAGCATGCATATAAGTATTCAGACAATATTACACCCATGGACAAAAGTTAAGGAAATTGTATCGTTTAACATGTATATTGGGATTCAGAGATAACTCTGAGATAAATATATTTCAGGGTTATTGTCTGAATCCCAATATACATGCTAAAAGGTACAACTTCTTCAAGTTTTGTTCATGAGTGTATTATACAATTTCTGTCTATTGACTCATAAGTTGGTATGATAAATTCTCGCCTATGTAAAGTATGTAAATAAGTACCTGCCCATTGTGGAACTTTATTCCAGTTGAATCCTCGACCCAGCAGGGGTCCAAGGACAAAGTTCTTCAGTCCCCGGAGGAAGTTGATTCCCACCCGCAGTCCGAGAAGTCCCAGAAAGACGACGCCTGTCATTTCCATCCAGGTCAATCGAGCCGCGGACTTCCAGAGGCCGACGTCCATGACTGCCGATCGCTCGATGCTGAATGGCCGTGTTCGATCATTATCCCCATCGTATCGTCTGCCGACATTTCCCTATTGATTTCATCTATGCACCTAACATCGTTTATTCGAAATTTAATATATATATATATATATATATGGATTTAAAAGCGCGAATGTTTTTTTATACATAAAACGAACTTCTACTGTCCTTACTGCGATGAAAAAATATATTGGGAGGGCTTGGCTCATCAGTGGTGAACCCTCCCAGCGGTTTCGCCAATTTAATCCACCAGACCGCTTCTCAGAGCTCTAATACTGTATTGGATCATTCTGCTTTTATATGCTACACTGAAGGATGGAATCTTAGAAATGGGTTTCTAGTAAACTATGGACATAAGCTTATAGGACAGTAGAATTACATTCAAATATTTGCTTCGAGCAATGCTCTTCAGCAAACTAAAGACAAGGCCAGTTAGGAATAAATTAACACAAAGCAATAACGCAGTAAGGACAGTAGAAGTTCGTTTTATGTATAAAAGAAACATTCGCGCTTTTAAATCCTTTTATTTTATATGTATAGATGGCGCGTTATTGCTTTGTGTTAATTTATTCCTAACTGGCCTTGTCTTTATAGTTTGCTGAAGAGCATTGCTCGAAGCAAATATTTGAATGTAATTCTACTGTCCTATAAGCTTATGTCCATAGTTTACTAGAAAACCATTTCTAAGATTCCATCCTTCAGTGTAGCATATAAAAGCAGAATGATCCAATACTGTATTAGAGCTCTGAGAAGCGGTCTGGTGGATTAAATTGGCGAAACCGCTGGGAGGGTTCACCACTGATGAGCCAAGCCCTCCCAATATATTTTTTCATTGCAGTAAGGACAGTAGAAGTTCGTTTTATGTATAAAAGAAACATTCGCGCTTTTGGGTCCTTTTATTTTATATGTATAGATGGCGCGTTATTGCTTTGTGTTAATATATATATGTAGAGTATGAAAAAGTGAAAGTTGTATAAGCTTATGATTTTTCTTTGTTTCAAAAATGAATCGATGTTGGTTCCATATGCTTGAATTGAATATTCTACCTTAGTTTACATATTTTATTGCTTGAAAAGGAACACAACAAAAAAGAAACTACAATTACAAAATAATTTGATAACTAACAAAGGGAAAAAACAATAATAATAGTTTTTTTTAATGATGATGATAAAAAATTGGATATGTCTGCCAGAAAAATGCTTCTATGATTTAAAAAAATAAGAATAATCACAAAATTAACATATAAACTTCAAACATCCTCCCTCTATATATTACAATATCAACATTTGATGATGACAGGAATAGAAAGAAAAGAAAATCAGCAAACAAAGATTCAAGTCTAGGTAGTAGGACAGTTAAGTAGAAGAGTACAAACTTTGGCCACAGCTCTTCTGAGATCTCCATCCACCGTCTTGACTGAAACTATACGTACCAACCCATCCTATCCCGGTTACACCTGATTGATCCGTCCCATTCTCCAATTGAGAGGAGGAAGATTGTCCTCTTTTAACAAAACCAATGTTCCAATCTTGAGGTTGTCCACTGGTTTCAACCATTCTGGTCTGTTCTGTAGTCTGGAAAAAATACTCACACGACCATCTTTACCAAAAGTCTGTCTTGATCTGTTTAACCAATTGCCATCTTCCTTTAAGACTGGAACCGATTTTTCTAACTAGGGATGGGACTGCAGTCAGTGGCATTCCAATTAGGAAATGTCCTGCCGTCAACGCAGTCAAGTCTTCAGGGTCATCTGTTAGAGGGCACAATGGTCTTGAATTTAAACATGCCTCTATTTGGGTTAGCACAGTTGTTAATTCTTCAAATGTTAATTTAGGTTTACCCACGATTCAACGTAGATGATATTTTACAGATTTTATTCCTGCCTCCAATAGTCCTCCGAAATGAGATATGCATGGAGATATAAAATTCCATTTGATCTCTTCTGAAGAAGCAAGCATGTTTGAATTGAATAACTTTCTTAAGTCTTTGTAAGCTCCGACAAAATTAGTTGCATTATCAGTGTTTATTTCTGCCGGTCCACCTCTAGGGGCATAAATCTCCGAGAGCAGCCAGGAAGACCTCTGTTGTTAAGTTAGTAACGAGTTCTATATGTATGGCTTTAGAGAACATGCAGATAAATAATGCAATATAAGCCTTTTCACATCATGCATTTCTCAAATTTGATGTTTTCACAATCACCGGTCCAGCAAAATCAATTCCTGTTTTAGTAAAGGGTCTTGTAGAATTGATCCATGATATCGGCAAATTGCGCATCAGTTGTTGTACAGGCTTTGTTCTAAATCTAGCATATTTAATGCATTTAAACAGAATTTGTTTTACTAGACATCATCCGGATGGTATCCAATATTTTTCTCTGATGGCTGATAGAGTTAATTGTACACCTCAATGTAATAGTCTATCATGGTAATGTCTTATTACTAATTGAGTAATATAATGTGCCTTAGGTAAAATAATTGGATGTTTTTGATCAAAACTCAAAAAGGCATTATTTAATCGTCCACCCACTCTGAGTAATCCACCTTTATCTCAAGAAAAGGATTCAATTTTATTAAAGTACTTTTCCCACTTAGAGGTTGTAAGGCCTCTAATTGTCTCAAATACATGTAGTAATCCCCTTGTTGAGCACATCGAATAATTCTGTTGAAAGAGGTCTCAATTTCTTCAAGTGATAATGCTCCGGATTTTTCTTTTTTGAGAGGTTTTCGACAATTATAGAAGAAACGAAAAATCCATTCTGTTATCCTTTTTAATTTGTTCAATGATGAATCTCTTGTTATAAATGAATAAGATATGTTCCTTTTGAAAAAAAAGGTTGGTCTTAATTCTTTGTTCACTTAAGCATTGCTCATTTATCACTGGTATAGAGTCGTTATAGGGTTGTGATGTTGTTTTCAACCATGGTGGACCGTGCCACCATAACTCAAGATCGAGCAATTGATCCAATGATATTCCCCTGGATGCAAAATCAGCGGGATTGTCGTCTCCTTTGACGTGCATCCAACGACATGGTAATAGCTCTTGTATATCCTTACCCGATTAGAAACATAGGGTTTCCATCTGCTATGCTCTGCAGCCAACCAACTCAGTACTATGGTGGAATCTGACCACAATGTAACCTTGTTTATATTCAACGACATAGCCGTACAAACGAGTCTAGTCAGCTGAGCTAGCAATAGCGATGCACACAATTCCATGCGTGGAATTGTAGTGTTTTTTAAAGTAGCTACTCGGGTTTTCGCTGCCAATAGATATACATCATGTATTGAGGAATTATGGATTATCTTGATATAAACCATTGCAGCATATGCCCTTTGTGAGGCATCAGCAAATCCATGTATCTCATAAGTTGTAAGCTCATGAAGTCTTATCCATCAAGGTATCTGTACCTGGTGTAGTGATGCTAGATCATTTTGTAATGCCTTCCACAATTCTTGTAATCCAACTGGAATAGGTTCATCCCATGTTAGCTTTGCAGCCCATAATGTCTGAATCATCAACCTGATTTTAAGCATCACTGGCGCAAACCAACCAAGGGGGCTATATATTTTTGCCATTTGTAATAAGATATTTCGCATAGTTGGGGCATTCTTGATTATTTCAAATTTCCTCAATCCTATTTCATCATTCTTTTGGTTCCAATTAATGCCCAATAAATGTATTCCCAATGTATTCTCACTGTCAAATTTAGCATAGAAATTTGATTTGTCTGTTTTTTAAAGTGTGTCCAATACTGTAGGTTTATCGGAAGCCCATTGTGGTAATTTAAAACCGACTGCCTGCAACAATTGGTCTAAATCTCTTATAGGTTTGCATCCATTTTCTAGTTTCACAACCAGTCATCAACATAAAAATCTGATTTAAGAATGGCTTCTGCCGTTGGAAACCTAATTTGTTCATCATGAGCCAGTTGTTTCAATACTCTGATGGCCAATAATGGTGCACAAGATGTTCCGTACGTCATAGTTTTAAGTTCATACTCCTTTAAGCCTTGACCTCTGATTCATCTCTCCAAATTATTCTTTGACAATGAGTATCTTCTGAGTGAACTAAAATCTGCCTGTACATCTTGGTGATGTCTGCAGATATAGCGATAAGGTGAGATAGGAATCTTAATAACAAAGGGAAAATGTTCTTTTAAAGCTTGGGTCCTGTATGTAAAACATCATTTAAGGAATAACCTGTTGTTGTTTTTGAAGAAGCGTTGAATACAACTCGCAATTTTTTCGCTTTTTTATTTGATTATAGGATGATGAGGAAGGTAAAATGTTTTATGATCATTTCCGTTTTCCTTCACCTCATTCATGTGGTCTGAATCCAGATATTCTTGCATGAAATCCTTGTAGGTCTGATATACCTGGGGCTGTTGTTTCAAGATTTGCTCCATCCTCAAAAAACAGTTAATGGCTTGTGGTTTTTATTCTCCAAGCAAACTGGCGTTTGTCCAAGCGACTAAGGGAGGATGCAAACATATCGGCTGTGTCAGTCCCTGATTGGACTCAAAAGAACAAGGGAATTCGACCTCTCTGACATCACCACTTGTATTTAAGCTTTTTTTTTCGGAGCCTATAGCATAGTAATCGTGTTCAGTTGTAGTTAGGTTGCCATTCTATTCGATTGACTGGCGGTCCCAGGACTTTTCCTTTGACCAGGCTCACCTTCCCAGGTGCTGACCTAAACCGAGGTAACTTCAACGCGTGTGGTTTCCTTTTGTCTTTAAACTGTACACTCTCATTTCGAATCCGAAACAGAAAGTTGAAAGCAAAGCTTATAAGCCAATATTGACTCCTATTTCAATATATAAACAGGTCGTTGACATTGTCCAAGCAATTAAGAGAGGATATAAACATATCGACCTTGTCAGTCGTTGATTGGACTCAAAAGAACAACAGAATTCAAACTCTCTGACGTCACCACTTGTATATAAGCTGAGTTTTTTTTAGCCTAGAGCATAGCAATCGTGAGTTAGGTGTAGTTAGGTTACCATGTTGCTCGATTGACTAGCGGTCCCAGGACTTCTTCTTAGACCTGGCTCACCTTTCTGGGTGCCGCCCTAAACCGAGGTAACTTCACTTCAACGCGTGTTTTTTACTTTTGTTTTCAGGCTGTATGCTCTCATTCGAATCCGAAAGTTGGAAGCGAAGCCATATATAAAAACATACACAGCTTTATTAAGACCACCGGTCTTATACAGATTCAACACAGGAAGAAAGGAGGAATAGATAGAGCTCCTGTAGCTATATAAAACCTGTGTTGACTCCTATTTACATATATATAAGAATAAAATGGGCTACCATCTCATGTGAGCAGTCAGAATACGCTTTTTTAAAATATCACTTGACCTATCTTTTTCTATTTTCCCTATTTTTGCACCTAAACGAGTATTTGCGCAAATTTTGCCTTAAATACCTATTACTTGATTTCTCAACAAGCCTCTTGGACAAAATATTTGGTCGTTGAGGTACAGCCTGTCGAGGGCCAACAGCCCGAAACACGTTTGTGGATGCTTTTCTTAATTTACCAAGAAATGGGCTTGGCAAAATATCGTGAAACAATTTAAAATAACGTTTAGTTGATTTTGTTACATTATGGTTTTATGGTATTTTATGTCTTGATGATAAAGCCACAGCCTATAAAATTTGGCATCAGAAATTCAGGACATGTTACAATCCTGCGTCCTTTCATTCTCTTCTAAATATATTTAGGCCATCAGCTATTCACAGTTAATATTATTAAATAATGTCGTTCACACCACCTACAATATTATATATTAAAAATAAAAAAGGCATATCCTGACCGGGAGCACATGTGCTTTTCAGAAGGCAGAGCGCCAGCTGGTGGAACAGAAATAAACTAGTCATTGATTTAGCCTATTCCCTGATATTTGGCCAACCCAATTTCTTGATAAATCAAGAAAAGCCATCCACGAACGAATTTTTGGTCCCAGTGGCTTCTTGAGAAACCAAGAAATGGGTATTTAAGGCCAAACTTGCGTAAATACGCTTAACACATGAAAAACAATCAAAAAATATTATATGAGAAATTTTAATACAGGTTTTAACTGCCAGGTTATTTTATTCCATAATGGATCAAGTCATTAAAAAATCTTTCTGCTATTACTCCCTAAACACCTGTAAGTAGTGTTATTATTCTGCTTGAACTATCCCTGTGTTGGGGCACGTTTTTGTAACCATACCCCAACAGAAGGCGTATGTATAATCAAATCAAATGGATACATGGCTTCCCTCCCACATAGACTTACAGACCATTCTTTTTGCCCAGAAACCTAGACAACAGATGACACCAGACTTCCATGCCGAAAGCTGATGCCTGGTAAAGAAGAAGACATCCAGAGACATCCGAGCTGGAAACTGTTGTTTCATATGTACATATATTCCCCTCACCAAAAATTTAGGTAAAGGTGACCAAAAAAAAAAAATGGAGAAGGAAGATCTCTAAAAGACTGAACCTTATAAAAAAATCCTTCCCGAGAAAGGAAAGCGTTATATTACAGTTCAAGTGAAAAGGGACCTGTGTCAATTTTAGCTAAGACGGAGGGGGGGCGATATATATATATATCGTCCCGAGAAAAAGGGAGGATTTTATTTCAATCCATGTGGAGGGGAGGGGGCTGGGGTCTGAAATTTTACACTATCGCCGTAGGTGTTGCTCTCTTTAGATTTTTTGTTTTGGTAATACTATATGTTCTATTTTGATGGAAGAGGCCTGGAGTCTGAAATCTTACACTAGTGCCGTGGTTGTTTCTCTCTTTAGATTTTTTTGTTTTGGTAATACTATATGTTCTATTTTGATGAGGCCTGGGGCGTCTATGAAATTGATACTGGAGCGTTGGCCATTTTGATTGGTGTTTCTTTCGGCGAATGAAAATGGAGAGAGACATGAATAAGAGGAGGTTCTTTGCCAAAAGGCGAGATTCGATGGGAGTCGCTCAGTGAAAGGACAGTCTGCAGACAGGACACCAGACCTTTGCCGGCACTTTCGAGAAAAGGTAAGCCATTTGTCATTATGACTTAGCGCCTCCCCCCCCCCCCCCTTTTGTGTAGTAGCCAACCTAGATTTCGCATGGGCCCTAAAGGGCTATAAAGTAACTTCAGGTCACCTCTATCTAAATTTTACTATGTAAATAGCATATCTCGTCAGTATAGACATGTTCCCAAATTTTAAGATATTTAAATAAATATCTAGAGAAATTTTCTTGTTTCCTCTGTTACCTATTTCATACATAATTTGCCTTATGGTGCTATTCCCACTGTTTAAATGAAATGTTGTATGTTTCTTACCTATTTGAAGGGAATGTTACTAATAATCAAGTCTCCCATAAATTACCGGCCACATACATTGCCGCGAGTGTCTGTGTTTCAGTGTTTTATAGATTGCCCAATTTAATAACGATTTCATGGGTTGTCTGATGAAATTGTATAATAGTGTCGCGGCTGTTTCCATCTTTAGACCATTGTTCTGACAATATTATATGCTCGATCCTTGCTTTAGCTCAACTCTTAATCAATTACAGAGTTTTTCCCCCCTTTTCTTTTTTATTTATTTTATTTATCCTGTTTGCACAAATTGCATTACATGTGATGATGTAAAGACATATGCCGATAGTGCATCACTGACAGCTGTGCTGCTATTATACAACATTAAGGTCTTGCTGCGGGTTATATACATGGGGTTGTTGGCCTAAATTGCTATATATATATATACTTAAGTAAGGAAACTTTAATAAGTCACATCGTGTACCCTCCCTTTTCAACTATCCAAACCGGGGAACCCATCAATGTCGCCCGCCGCGGGGCTCGAATTTAGTATATGTTTCTTCCCCTATACTTTAGAAATATATACCTAATGAAAAGCCATACTATTTTTAAGTATTGGTGAAGTAGTCCACGCATCCTGAGATTAACAGTCTATTATAAATCGTGAATTTTAATTTATGCTTTCCGTTTCACTGGCATTTTATCAGGCAATGAAAGTTATGTTGAGGCGGTGTATACCGCATCTCTCGCCGCTGTCTTTTACGATTCACATTGTTTGTGGCAAAACCTTAATATTATCATTGATTTCTGATATCAAAGTAAAACGTCTATGGGGATGAGTATCTTTTATTCTGGTCTTCTCGAGCTTTCGAGCTTGTCCGCCCTTCTACAGGAGAAACATATACAATATATCAAGAAAATATAACGTCGCCTGATGCTAAAACTATTATGATTCTATGTACATATATATATACATTAGAAAGTTTTGCATATTATTTGTTTTCTTAAGACATATTTTTTTGGATTAAGGTATTACACATATTCTACTATTGTTTGCTATATTCTATGAATTATCTTATAGGTTAGAAATTCTATTATTTAAGTAGTTTTATAATAGTTATTGGCTATTACATATAAGTTACTTATATTATTGTTGATATTATTAGCTGGTACTAGGATATATTGTGTTATATGTTTCGGGCAAATCTATTTTCTATTAATGCTATTGTGTTTTCTGAATAATAGAAAATCAATTATAAGCCTTTGATATTTGCTGTTTATGTTATTGTAATGTATTCTAGGTTCTCCTAATGCGAAAGTGTGACCTGTTCCTTTGCAGTATTGGAAAATTAGAGACCTATTGTCTTGATTAATAACGTTGCGTCTATGTTCATATATTCTATTGCTGACTCTCCTTCCTGTCTCCCCTGCGTATTACTTGGCAGCTGTTACACTCTACGGAATATATTGCCTTTTATTCTCTGTTTTGGTTAGTGGGTTTTATGATAGTAGGATTATTTTAGATAGCGGACTTTTATGGTGGAGCCTATGTTAGGGGAATTACAGTAATACGTTTGGATGCCAGAGTTTCTTAAGTAGTTGGCTATTGTTATAGATGTTTGTGAGTATGGAATGTAACATATCGCCCTATAGATATTTTGTGGAAATGTTGTAATATAAAGATGGTTTGGTATCCTGCTTGCTGGACATTATTTATAATGTTCTGTGTCTCAATCATTTTGAATTCTGTTGCGAGCACCATTGATTACAATTTCTTTATTTTACTTTCTCAAATTATTATATACAGTATGAGAAATGAGGTTGGATTTCCCATGGTTCAAATTTAGAACGGTGATCAGTGTTTTACAGTAGTCTACTGAAATGACTTAGCATTTTTTTTCATCATAGCTCTGATATAATTTTCTCACAGCAGAGGTGAGTTCTGATAATTATTGCTGGATACAAATATCTTAACTTCATTTTAATAGCGCTTTCTATCAAATCATACTAGCCTGTGCATCCAGATATATGAGCCTTAAGGTGAAAATAGAATTGAAGATCCAGTTAGCGTACCCGTGAAGAGAGAAATTTGATCACCATAAAAAGACGCGTCAGGCAACCGACTTTTTTTTTTTTTTTTTTTTTCATGATGCCTCCAACTGCATATGATCTTAAATATCCTGTATACACTCTGACAAGGGAAGGTTATCCTGAATTGACAAATGTATAATTTTTGTCTTTAGTAGAGATTTCCAAGATTCTATTTCTGAAACATTTTTTTTGGATGAAGACAAATAAAACCATCTTGATAGTATTGAATTTTTACAGTAAATATTTGCCAGCAGAAGGCATGATGAGATTACATGAAATTTAAACCAGTTATATGCTTAGTATGTTTCTTCAGCTGTAATTTGACACAGTCATCAAATGAAGAAATGGGCAGTACGCCATATCTTGATGCTGGACACTTCTGTGTCAGGAAGGTGTAGTTAGTCTGTTTAATGAGAATTTCAATAATTATCGAAATTTAGCAGATTATCATTGGGGATTTGAACAACTGTCTTGAAAAATTTTGAACAGCCTGAGTAGATAAAGGAATCCTGGAGTTAGAGTGGAGAATTAGTAGTACAGACTGACCACTCGACGCAGATAACTCTAGGGAACAATTATTGTGTTAATCCGCCGTAGACAAGAAGAACATTGATTCTCAGGATACTCGATAGGCAGAATTTTGAGAATTGATAAGGTCATGGTTAAAGTTTACACAGGCATGTGGGAGTAAAGACAGTGATTTAAAGAGGCAGCCTTGTGTCTTAAATACTTTCAGTGGAAGCAGATGCCACTGCAAATATTCAGGTCTAATAATTTCCTAATTTGAAGTCAAGCATGACGGGTTAGCACGGGATTGACGCCTGAACTGGCTTTCACTGGGATTAATCGAGCTTGCGAAAGAACTAGAAGAAGTGTGACATGTCACGCCACTGTACTAAATTAATAATTGAGAAAATTTATGTTGAGCCAACTGAAATTAGTAAAGAATTAAGAGATTAAGGTCTTATTCTTTGAGTTTTACACTAATTTCAATTACGCGATATGGACGGCGTTATAAGTTGGGTGGAAATGATTCGGCCGCAATGGGATGGTCTCCTGGAGGTGGTACGATCAAATACTTACTTATTGAATGCCGGGCGGGATCGCATGGAGCATTAAATGACATCGAGAAATGCTTAAAGAAACACCCTAGAAGATTGGGGATCGACAAAATGACGACATGGAAAATGCTCAACATTGTACATTGGCAGCAAAATGATATCTTGCTATTGTATGGACGACCACTCCTTCCTGAAATGTGCAGCGGATGTTAGTCCCAGAATTAGGTCCTTTGAGGCGACACTTTCCTTTGCAGATGACATAAAGACGCATGACAAAACAGCACATGAGCATTTAAACTAGCTTCAATTCCTGCCATTAATTAATTTAGTTGACCAATAGCTATAGAACCGCTGGAGACCTCCATACCCTGTGTGAATATTTTAGTGAGAAATGAGCGATTCAATTCTATGAGCCATGAGGTATCCTGTAAGATCAGAGATGTACCCCATTCAATTTTTTTTATAGTAGCCAGTGCGAGATATTTCCAGAATGTTTTTTTTTTTTTTAACTGTCATATAATTCGGAAACTAGAAAACTACACTATTTTGATACAGTTTACATCTAGCATCCATGTGAACTCAATATGACTATTGAACGTAGATTGAAGATTAATGAGCGAGCCAACCTAAAGAGAACGAGTTTAATAGGCTTACAATCAGTAGTTGAAACAGACTATTCGCACAATTTTGTTATGTTCTCCCTCTAGCTGATCTATGACATTATAGATTTTTTTTTTTACAAGGTGACTACCCCGTCGAGTGTATATGAAGGTATAAAGGTTTAAAGGTCATAGGCTGTTGGAATAATAATACACTAGTAATAATTATAGTTCATTCTGATGTACAGTAGAGGCAGTGAGAACAGCGCCTCTACCATCATGGCTAGTTAGTTTCAATACACCCAGAAAGAGCATTGATCTAAGATTACTATCCACCCACATGGATGAACATGTACCTCTCCCATTTCCTTCCCCTTTGGGCCATGAACCCATCTTTCACCCCTCGGTTCCCTGCCCCCATTAATACATGAGATTCTCTTCTCCAATCCCCACTACAAATCTGGAATATTTCAGACAGCAGACTGAGAGAGAACTGAGAGAAAAGGCTGAGAACTTTCAATAACGGGGACTTAGTCCTAGTGGAGAGAATGCATGAGACGAAGGGGCGTCACAAATTTGAGCCAAAGTATGGGGGTCCATATGAGGTACTAAGAAGAGCTGGTGATACTGTATATCTCTTGAAGAATCTAGAAACTGGGAATTTGGATAAATACCATATAGATAGGTTAAAACAATACCATATACCAATTAGGATTTTCCCCAAAGAGGAGGAGGAAACTAGTGATGGTAATTCAAGTCAAGGTTCCAGTGATGAAGATCATTGGATTCATCTTACAGGTCCAGCTTATCTCCCTAATAGGTCCGTTAATGTAGTGGTTCCACAAGGGGTGACAACCAGAGCGGACTCAGAAGTAATGAGACGAGGGGAAATTGACAGAGTTAGTGTGGACAGTTTAACTTTACGCAGGTCTACAAGGGTGAAAAGGCCCACACAGTGTAAATTCTGCTCAGACCGTCGCCACTAACTAGGATTTTGGAGTGTGTACGGAGAATCAGCTCGATAGAATGAGAAGTTTAGAGATTTCAACCTTTTTTTTTTTCATTTAAAAACCTTTTTTTTTTAAGTAGAACTTCATTAGGATTCCTTTTTTTTATATACAAACTATTTCTTGTTAAAACCCGAGTTTCAAAGACCAATGAGAATAATGTATACCATTGTGAATTAACTATTTAGTGTAAATCTGAAATTTTAGTTATTATCAG
This sequence comes from Cordylochernes scorpioides, assembly GCA_030710605.1. Taxonomy (NCBI): domain Eukaryota; kingdom Metazoa; phylum Arthropoda; class Arachnida; order Pseudoscorpiones; family Chernetidae; genus Cordylochernes; species Cordylochernes scorpioides. The sequence continues at coordinate 63,860,939 of CP092865.1, read as the reverse complement.
GAGTAATAGGTGAAGGAAGGTGTAGGAAATCACAACTTAGAGGGGGGCTATGTCTAAAACAACGAACCTAATAGGCATCCTATGGCTTGTGTTGGGTAATTCAGAAACCCTATAATCCCTGGCCTTCAGGTAGTAGCTTTGAAATAGGTTTCTAATGAGGACATGAAAGGTCAATCTTTCAGAGTAAAGTTGTGAAGTATAGGGACCCTAAGCCAGGGGTAGAAGTTAAGTAGGCCCAGACCGTAGTCGATCCTTGGAAAGCACTTGAGAATGTTAGTGTTGGGTAGTGAATCATAAACCCTATAAATCCATCTTTCAATAGAGTGTTGAGGTCGGACTACTGCAAAGGGGACAGACGCACGATGAAGTAAGAAGATAGTGACTTCACCCACGGTGGCTAGGGGAGTGACTCAATCCGCTTTTATGAGGTGTCACGTTTAATGGTCCTTTATACACCATTATAATTTGTGTGTGTCTTTATAGAATTGTCGTGAAAGGTCGCTTAGTGTCAAGGCAAGGGCAGTTTTTGAAGTTACACTGATTCTTTTTTTTTTTTTTGGTAGGTTAGCTTCCAGATTATTTAGAATTGTTAACAATTATTGTTGACAATCATTTATCGAGTATAAAGTGTTAGTATATATAGAGCTTGTACAGAGGCATTTTCTTTGAGTAACCTAGGGCTTTAGTTCCCAATTTGTTTTAATTAGAAAACTTTATTTGATTTCACATTAGTCCTGGAATTTAGAAATTGTTAGGGTTTATTTGATAGAGATTATTGAGTGTTTTGGCGTCTATAGCAGTTTTTAACTTTAGAATGAATGCCCACAGTGACTGAATTTTTTTTTTTTGTATGAATGTGAAGTGGAATAAATGATGAGAAGGTTAAAAACTAGTATACTGTTAGACCAAATTTACTTTAGAGTAGTGTTAGGGAATTTAATAGGTTCAATTTTCAATTTTGATTTCTTTATTTGTTAGGAACGATAGCCTCACAGGACTGTAAAAAACTCTATTGTTAGGAAAATATTCGCTCCATTTTTGTTAGGTCTCCTTTTGGAGGAGTATAATTTTTTTTTAATTTCTATTACTAGGGTAATAAAGTACTCTTTGTTATTTATATCAACTTGAATTTTAAGAGTCGTAGATAATGATCATATCTCGATTCTCAGACTGGAAGGTTGTGGGAGGTTATGATCAGACCAGAAAACCCACAGAACTTCTCCTCATTAGAGGAAACGAAGAGGTATAGATTGAATTTTATGCAGGATGGGGGATTTGTTTTAGCCATGCCGTATAGCCTGGGGTATAACGGCGCGACCTTGGGTAACCGATCTGACACCGTAGTTTCGACGCTTTTAGCGTGGCTGGAGCGAGGGTATTCCAGACGGGAGGTCCTGTAAGATTGGCATGTAGGCAGAGATTGCCCAGTTATTCTAGACGAAGTAGTTTCCGTCTATTGAATTTTTTTGGTACCAGTTTGATCCCCCATAGCTAGCGGAAGTTTCTTCTAATAAAGGATTCGCCCTGCCATACGTTTTGTTGGAATGAATTCGAGCATAAGACCGATTCGAGAGGCAGAATAAGTAATTATTAGGACCTTCAACGAGTTTAAACTCGTTTCATGATAGGATAAGATTTTAAAGTATTAGTTAACTATAAGGACCGCGAACGAGACGCCAGAACGAGCCAATGAGTCAAAGTTTTAGAAGTGTTGTATTGAGGACAGTAGAATTAAGAGCAGTTATACAGGGAGTAGAATTCTGAAGGAATTTGTAAAAGAACCAAAATTTCAGATTGATAAAATTCAAATTTATAAGATGTAGATTTGTAGGATTCAGTCAATGAATAGAGGGTATATTAGTAGATGAAAGTAATATGAATTTCTTGGAAGGGGGAGGTAGCTGAACTGTACACACCCCAGAGACAAGGTAAACGGAGTCACAAACAAAATGGGAGAAGTTGATTAGTTTCTCTGTCAAACAGAGAGCTTTCTTCATACGGTTGTCACCCTAGATTTAAATGGACTGTGTAGTTTAATAGAGGTCTGGGCTATGTTCCATTTGACCAAGATTCTAAATGACGTACCCATCTTAGTTGAGAGTATTGTAACAGAGGAATCTAACACATAAGAGAAAACACACCCTCCAGTAGGATCGGGATAGACGAATATTACCCAGTGACCAACTCGTGATTCCAGACTGAATAAGATTGAAAAACTTAACTGAGATACTAAACCTTGAACCTTCAGCGCACAAATATATATAATGTGTTTTCATTTTCTAATTGAATATGTTATTATTTTATATCATATATATTATATTATAATCATATGCTATTCATTTCAACAATTTTATTTCCTTTGATATTCATGATATTAGTAATATTTACCGGCCATGTTGCGATTTTTTTTAACATGTTTTCATGGCTTATTCTTCCCTCAAGGCATGATCTATTTTATCCTTATTGTCTTTTATCCGCCTTACTTGTATAAGTATATATATTTTGTCATCATATATAATTTTGTAGTAGTTTTCTTTATCATCTATCATGGGATGATTTTTTATCATATTTAATCACTATCTGCATGATACGTGTTTTCTTCAATATATATATTATACCCATCATATAACATGGAAGGATTCATTTTATCATTACATATTTCGTGCCTTATTTAATAATTACTTTCACAATTTGTTTTCTGTAACCTTTTTTTTTTTATTTAGCAAAAGTCATCATGTCATAGGCTAATCATTATGTATCAAGATATTTCTTTCAGCTAACTATAATTATCCTTTCCTTTGATTGTATATGTATAACTATACCACACGAATGTCTTGATTGGTACTTAAATAAAGATGCTGGCATGTTTTAGGAGTTGGACTAGTCAGTTATTTCTAAACGACTTCTTGGCGCCCAAATTTTTATATATAATATGTAATAGGGAAATGCTCTAACTGTATTGTTAGCAGAAAGAAGGTAGCAATGAATCCAGCACCACAAGAGGCAAGGATGGGGTTGAGAGGACTTACCACAAGGAGGGCCTACTCCTCAAGGCCAAAGAAGAAAGTGGAAGGGTGGTATATATACCCATGAATGGTAAGACAGATGACCTTGCTTACTTCCATACATATGATATGACTGTCCCCCATAACCTATGTTGATAACAGTGTGCTGACAGAATAATAACACATAAAAACCCCTTTGCCAGGATGCACAATGCCCACTAATGTTCGGAATAATAAACATCTAGAATAGCATACCATCATTTTGATTAGCCTTATCTTCCCTATAGGTTTCGGTACACCTGGCTTCACCTAGTAATGGAAAATGCATTTTGCTAGAAATGGGCCTGCTTTCATAGTAACTGATGAAAGGCAGATGAATAATGAATAGCACAAACGCATTTGTCCATTACTTGGCAGGGGGAGGATTGTTGGGGCACGTTTTTGTAACCATACCCCAACAGAAGGCGTATGTATAATCAAATCAAATGGATACATGGCTTCCCTCCCACATAGACTTACAGACCATTCTTTTTGCCCAGAAACCTAGACAACAGATGACACCAGACTTCCATGCCGAAAGCTGATGCCTGGTAAAGAAGAAGACATCCAGAGACATCCGAGCTGGAAACTGTTATTTCATATGTACATATATTCCCCTCACCAAAAATTTAGGTAAAGGTGACCAAAAAAAAAAAATGGAGAAGGAAGATCTCTAAAAGACTGAACCTTATAAAAAAATCCTTCCCGAGAAAGGAAAGCGTTATATTACAGTTCAAGTGAAAAGGGACCTGTGTCAATTTTAGCTAAGACGGAGGGGGGGCGATATATATATATCGTCCCGAGAAAAAGGGAGGATTTTATTTCAATCCATGTGGAGGGGAGGGGGCTGGGGTCTGAAATTTTACACTATCGCCGTAGGTGTTGCTCTCTTTAGATTTTTTGTTTTGGTAATACTATATGTTCTATTTTGATGGAAGAGGCCTGGAGTCTGAAATCTTACACTAGTGCCGTGGTTGTTTCTCTCTTTAGATTTTTTTGTTTTGGTAATACTATATGTTCTATTTTGATGAGGCCTGGGGCGTCTATGAAATTGATACTGGAGCGTTGGCCATTTTGATTGGTGTTTCTTTCGGCGAATGAAAATGGAGAGAGACATGAATAAGAGGAGGTTCTTTGCCAAAAGGCGAGATTCGATGGGAGTCGCTCAGTGAAAGGACAGTCTGCAGACAGGACACCAGACCTTTGCCGGCACTTTCGAGAAAAGGTAAGCCATTTGTCATTATGACTTAGCGCCTCCCCCCCCCCCCCTTTTGTGTAGTAGCCAACCTAGATTTCGCATGGGCCCTAAAGGGCTATAAAGTAACTTCAGGTCACCTCTATCTAAATTTTACTATGTAAATAGCATATCTCGTCAGTATAGACATGCTCCCAAATTTTAAGATATTTAAATAAATATCTAGAGAAATTTTCTTGTTTCCTCTGTTACCTATTTCATGCATAATTTGCCTTATGGTGCTATTCCCACTGTTTAAATGAAATGTTGTATGTTTCTTACCTATTTGAAGGGAATGTTACTAATAATCAAGTCTCCCATAAATTACCGGCCACATACATTGCCGCGAGTGTCTGTGTTTCAGTGTTTTATAGATTGCCCAATTTAATAACGATTTCATGGGTTGTCTGATGAAATTGTATAATAGTGTCGCGGCTGTTTCCATCTTTAGACCATTGTTCTGACAATATTATATGCTCGATCCTTGCTTTAGCTCAACTCTTAATCAATTACAGAGTTTTTCCCCCTTTTCTTTTTTATTTATTTTATTTATCCTGTTTGCACAAATTGCATTACATGTGATGATGTAAAGACATATGCCGATAGTGCATCACTGACAGCTGTGCTGCTATTATACAACATTAAGGTCTTGCTGCGGGTTATATACATGGGGTTGTTGGCCTAAATTGCTATATATATATATACTTAAGTAAGGAAACTTTAATAAGTCACATCGTGTACCCTCCCTTTTCAACTATCCAAACCGGGGAACCCATCACCTGGTGCTGATTAAAAATTGTAAATCAAAACTTCTCACAGTCCTTTGTGTGTGTGTGTGTTGATTTTAAACAATTTTTCCATTATTTATTTACCTTTATTTGTTGGCAAGCATTTCATGAATCTAGAAAGGAAAATATCCTAATAAAAACTAATGTACTTAAAATATCATTGAAGAAATGGATATGAATGGTAATTCAAAATGGGGTTGACTGTACCCCTGTATAGTTGCCACATATTCCTACCTATCTTAATTTCTTCACTCCAGATACTTTTAGTGTGGAACTCACAGATCACTTACCTAGAACTTAAATAGGTTTCAGCGCGTCTACACTTACTATTCTCTCCAATTTATCTCCGACAATCTTTTTGATTGCAAAGGGTACTGTTCTTGTTTTTGAAAATACTGGTGTGGGATTTAATTGTGCATATAATTGCACGGGATGGTCCCTTAAAAACATTCATTTCATCATCATAAATGCAAAGTTTTTACATATAGTCTCAATATCATCAGTTATTCTTAAATATTAAAATATCGTCTTCAATATTCATAACCTATAATTGTATGCGTATATAAAAATCCACTGAATTTATCGAATATTATTTTTAAAATACAGAATTTATTTGGGCGAACAGAGTAGTATCAAATGCAATGTTTTTGTTTAAACCCTAAGTTTACCATGCTACCAAAAATTCCGGTTTGATTGTTTGTTTATAAGTGTTATTAAATTTTAATAAATTATTTATTTGTGAATTTTTGTTTAATTTTTAAAATGTAAGTAATTTCTCCATATTTAAATTGCTGTCTCGTAAAATATTGTAAGAAAAAACATTTATTTGCGCAATTTAAAAGGAAACCTACCACAAAACGAATATAAACTAATTAAATTAAATTTTCTCATAATGTAGACAATGTTGGGTATAAAAGATTTACATTTTTCAGTAGTGTATAGTTTAAAAATAAATACACAAATTGCCTTCATTATAGATTTTATAAAAAGTGAATTGTAACCAAATTCTTAAAATTAGGTTAGCTATATATATATATATAGCAGAAGCCATATTTTTAGCTATTTATTTTTCAAAAGATTAAAGCAAAAATTCCCACAAATTAAAATCCACCATTTTTATAAATATAATTGATATTATAAAATTTATTTGGGTTTAAAGTACATATAATTAGGATATCAAGTTTATGACTAATAGAAATGTGTTTTTCTGAGTTTTAATTGTTTCCCACAGGTATAGTTTATGAGAATTAAAACACAATCAGCAATGTTGATTGAAAGAAACACAGATAAATGTACTCTCATCACCTGGTATTGGGGGTAGGTGAAGGTATTACACATACTGCTTGCTTCCAACAACCACAACTCCATCAAATCCCAGTGCACTGAGCACCTTGCCTCAATGACACTGATTCTTACACAAGGACCCCACTAATGAGTACAAGTAACCAAACAGGGCTCTGGCACCTTATAAGTAAAAGTTAAGTCTGGTCATCTACAGACAATGACTTTCCAGAATGGTTGCAAGGTACTAAGTGTCAACCCTCAAAACTACATTATTGACTGTATTGACTCATCCAATGATGAGCTCTACTCTTCTCCGGCAGACACCATCAACAAGTTCTACAAGCTTGATACCTTGATATGATTGTTGAGTGGAGATAAGAAAGAAGAGACTCATCCCCAGCACAGACACCATCAAGAAGCTCTACAGACTTGATACCTTGATATGATTGTTGAGTGGAGATAAGAAAGAAGAAGAGACTCATCCCCCTCAGCACAGACACCATCAGCAAGCTCTACAGACTTGATACCTTGATATGATTGAGTGGAGATAAGAAAGAAGAAGAGACTCATCCCCAGCACAGACACCATCAATAAGCTCTACAAGCTTGATACCCTGATATGATTGAGTGGAGATAAGAAAGAAGAAGAGACTCATCCCCAGCACAGACACCATCAATGAGCTCTACAAGCTTGATACCCTGATATGATTGAGTGGAGATAAGAAAGAAGAAGATAGTAAAAGTAAATGTAGCTTAGTACCTCCAGAACACATTCTGGCTTACATTAGATGTACTAAACAGGACCTTTGGGAGAGGCCGCTGCTTATCATCAAACAGCTGGAGGAGCATGGACTCATGGTGGTGATGTCTTGTGCATTGCTCCTTGGAAAGGGAGGGACCCCGTTAGTCAGCCACATTTCAGAGTTCCCTGTTCACGGTTACCGTAGCGGCTCACGACACCGTACTACAGGGCAGTCCCTTACTTGTGCTGCTTCTCCCGCCCGCCACGTAGAGGAGGACTTATGGGCGGGGTATGGACTCATAGAATTTTTATAATCTTTGCACAAGGCAATAAGGAACAACAACAGTAAAAACACAAGGTAATAAGACTAAATCTGGATAAATTAACAGTGTGTGATGCTTTGGTAACAACGCTGTTACCATTATCAGACAAAAGTACTGAATGTGATGAGAGTGTCAGATCCTGAATTCACTTTAACACTTGAAGGTTGTAAGTACAGGTATGACGTAATCTCCCGGGACATTCCATTTTTTAGTGTTTTTTAAAAATTCAAAAATCATCAAGAACTCGATATTTATAAGATATTTTAATGATAATCAAATAAATACACTTCAAAATTATTGTTAAATGTAAATTTAAGATCATTTATAGATGTTAAAAATAATATACATGGTGAATTTTTTTTCTGAGGAAAAGATTGAAGAGGAATCAAACTTTAATATAAATCACTCCCAGTACCTCTCTTTTGTGTGAAAGGCCTTAAAACAGTAAGCAATGCATAAAGGAACCAGACAGGTCTCACACATATAGCTGGTGTCCTTCCTCACTCTTTTACCAGATGCTCTTTTTCCTTTATCAGAGCAAACTTTGCACCTTTTCTGGATGGTGGTCTTGCCAGTAGCAGGGATTTTGGTGAGGAAATGTTTTCCAATCAGCCTCTCTGATGATCCAGATGCACTTGGCTGTTCATCCAAAATTTCTGTACCTGCTTCTTTCATCAACCTTTCCATGATAGCCAAATGATATTCTCTAAGTGGCATTTTTCGACCCGTGGTCAATTTATTATTGACAATCGTGAGGCCGAAAATGTGGAAGAAAAGCTTTTTCCACCAATTTAGAGTACGCCGATGAAAAGGATAATAGGCCATAAATTGATCACTTCTATTGACACCAGCCTTGTTTTTATTGTAGTCAACTACAATAGCAGGTTTGGTTATCGAAATGGTTTGAGGCTGTCTTCTTATTTTCTTTTGAGCCTGGATCATGCTGGAATCTTGGGTTGTTGCTATCATAAAGACATCCCTGGTGTCACGCCATTTCAATGCGAGAAGCTGTCTGTTTTGACAAAAGAGGCTTTCACCTTTTTTCAGTTTTTTCGAGAAAGCTTTTTTTGGCAATCCTTTTCTGTTATGCCTGACTGTTCCTACTGCAAGAGTTTTCTTTTCCCATAAATGATTGAAAAGTTGGGGAGAGGAAAACCACCTATCGAAATAGATGATGTGGCCTTTCTGGTAGTAAGGTTCAGCAATCCTGTCAACTAAGCTCAATATAGAATTATATTGAAGGTCTTGAAGAGGATGCCTTCCAGTATATATATCCAGGTTACAGGTATACCCTGTACTTGATTCACAAATATCATAAATCTTGATCCCATATTTATGAGGTTTATATATACTCAGAAAATAACTCGTCCACGAAAAGGACAAAGGGCCTCATCAATTGTCAATTTTTCATCAGGCGAGTACCAGGTTCTGAATTTATTGACAAGGGAATCAAATAAGGTTCTTATCTTGTAAATTGGATCATATCCTGGTTGTGGAATATATAACATATTATCATTCAGATGGAGCATTGATAAAATGGCCTCAAATTTCCCTTGGCATTCCTGTTGATTTGCAGAAAGCTGTTCTCATTCCAATGTGGTTTGACCAATATTCTCTTAGCCTTGGTTTTACTACAAGGCTCATATGAATGATTATTGCCAAAAATATCTTCAATTCAGCAATTGAAACAGCTTTCCACTTTGCCAACAACCCCGTAGGATTCAAAGGGCATTTCTTTCTCTCTTTATCAATCACCATCCTTGCATATTTGTTGGTTTCCAACTTTAACGTTCTAAACAATTCTTCATCAAAAAACCGCTTGAATATTGAATATGGAGTTCCAGGAAAGAAAGCTGCCCTTGGCCCAGAGGTTCCAGAAAATGTAGGCTTTTCCAAAGGTAATCTTACCTCGGTCCATCCTTCATCTTCAGGGGTAGGTTGTCTTATTTGCTAAAAATAAAAAAAGGTGAAATATATGAATAGGATGGAAGTAAAATAAAAATAGTTACCTCTTCCTCACTTTCTTCATAATAAATTTCAGTCGTATCAGATTCTAGACCTTCCAAAGTAAATTGAGGATCTTCAATAGAATCATCTAGTTCAGACCCAGAATCTGCTAAGAAATAATCCTCAAACTCTTCATCAGCTTCAGGAACATTGAATAAATCAATTCCTGAGGTACTGGGATGGATGTTGGGATCCATTTTTAGAGCGAGCGAATGAATAACAAAAAAGAGAGAAGCACTCTACGTCAAGGAAACAGTAGAATATAAACAAATGACCCCACGTGGGCATATGAAATGGAATCTGGGAAGAGGGGGACATGTGTTAGCAACTAGCCAATAGTTGATGGATACTTCAAGGACGTTGTGTGCAAAATCCTGAGGAACGTACTTTAAAGGCCGATTTTTAAAGATGCGGGACATAAATATACGTTCACCGGGCGTTTGGCATTTTTAGGGCGGACGTAATTATACGTCCGCCGGGCTTTAAGTGTTAAAATACAATATTCAAGTGATGACATCAACATTGCACTTTGGAATTCATTTTCTTCAGCTCATTGGAAGAATAACTTCTTAGATCCATTGAAGTCTATCAGAAATTGTGCCTTATCAACCTAATTAAAAGTTTAACTCTTTTCTACATGTCTAGACATATTGTTGTTGTTGTGTCCAATGAAGAGCCTCAGATGTCTCCATACATCTCTATCACAGCAATGTTCTCTATCTTGGGTGTGTAAAGCTGCTGATCTGGGTCAATATTCTGCAAGGCTGCGGCCATTGCTGGGCATGAGAATATATGGGTAGGTGTTAGTTCCACACCAGGACAGTTGTTACATGTTCTGTAGGTTCTTGTGCCATCTGGATGTATTGTCATTCCTTTATGGTGTTTTGTTCTAAGTCTTGTTATAGTTTTTGTCAGTTTTCTCTCAGAGTTTATTTCACATATTTGATCTTTTCTTATTTTTTGTTTAATTATCTTGTATTTGCCAAATCATCAGCGTCAAATACTGGACATGTGCTGTACTTACAGTAAAAGGCAGTTACTAACTACCCACCACGATTATCATGGCCTGTACTACATGTACTTGATATAAGTAAAAAAGATAAAATTATTAAACAATTCTTATCAATGCAACATTCATATGTGTCACCAACAACAATCCACTGTCCATTCAAGTTTGTCACTGATGACACAAAGGTTCTAAACTACTGGCAACTTTCCATTTTATTATAAACCATTGCAGGGATTAATTTTATCTTGTTTCTTATCCCCTTGTATTAGTATTACACAAATTCCATGAGTTAATTTTCCTCCAGCTGTTTATAGACAGTGTTGTTGTTGTTTCTTATCCCCTTGTGTAAAAATTACTCCAATTCCATGAGTCCATGCTCCTCCAGCTGTTTATAGACAGTGTTGTTGTTGTTTCTTATCCCCTTGTGTAAAGATTACACCAATTCCATGAGTCCATGCTCCTCCAACCGTTTATAGACAGTGTTGTTGTTGTTTCTTATCCCCTTGTGTAAATTTACATCAATTCCATGAGTCCATGCTCCTCCAGCTGTTTATAGACAGTGTTGTTGTTGTTTCTTATCCCCTTGTGTAAAGATTACACAACTTCAACAAAAACAATGGAAGATGATGTTTTATAACAATGAAATATTGATCTTAGCAATAAAGGAACAACATTGACTATACAACAATGGAGTATTGACTTTCCCAACAATGGAACCTGAGGTTTTTATAACAATTAAATATTGATCTTAGCAACAAGGAAACAACACTGACTATACAACAATGGAGAATTGACGTTTCCAACAATGGAACATAATGTTTTTATAACAAAGAAATATTGATCTTAGCAACAAGGGAACACTCACTGACTATACAACAATGGAAAATTGACAGTATGTAGAAAATCACAGTACCTTTTAAGGGCTCCTAATTCAGGGATACAGGATGAGCAGCGTTTGTACTCCATGTTAGGAGCGGCTGCACATGGCGTCTGTTCCTCATGTCAGAGGCGGCCATTTCTTTTGGAGCTAAGTCGGCCTGCCACTGAGTAGTGCTCCCAGTCTTAATGACAAACGCATTCTACTTCATCCAGTCATGATCTCAAGCACGACTCCATATAGGTTACATGCCAGTTACAGCGCTGGTTTTATCCAGCATTTCCCCGAGGTCACCTACAGAGAGGTGTAACTTGGACTTTGATCTGGTATTAAATGGCCGCCTCTAACATGAACAGACGCCTTGTGCAGCCGCTCCTACCATGGAGAACAGACGCTGCTGATATCCTATAACCCAAGGATAGGAGACCTTACAGGGTGCTATCAGCTGGGCCAACTGAACCCTGGTTTTTTACTGAGCTTGTTACTGCTCCCCCTCCTCCTTTTTTATCTGGGCTTGGGACCGGCAAAGGCGGAGTTATAATTGATCCCCTAATATGATTGAGTGGAAATAAGAAAGAAGATGTCTTGTTTCCTAACAAACAAAATAAATGGCTGTTTTTCGCTACACTAGCTATATCTATAAGATGTGTGTGTTCTCCAGTACCTGCCTGCCCCAACATGAACGACAGGTCTGACTGGAACAAAACTGTCTCCCGCCTCCTTAACCAGGCCAAGTAAGTTCTTTCCCAAATTGCCCGTAGGAACATACCTCAACTCTCCAGTAGAACTTGTTAAGAATGAAATAACACAGTTTCAATTACAGTATAATTACAACTCTACGATAAGGAGGTGCCCTTTTTCATAGATTATTATAATCTGTTGACACAAGGTAATAAGACCAAATCCAAATAAATAAATAGTGTGTGATGTTTCGGTAACAGTGTTGTTACCATATTCTGACAAAAGTACTGAATGTCTGCATTGATGTGCAGCACAAATGTACTGCATTCACTACTTTTGTCTGAAGATGGTAACAATGCTGTTACCGAAACGTCACACACTATTTATTTATTTGGATTTGGTCTTATTTATTACCTTGTGTTTATAATCTATAATCCAAATTGTGCCTTATTATAGTCTGTTGAATTATAAAAATGGTGATTTTTGAAAGGGAAATTGTTGGGGTTTGTAAAATTGAGGTAAATTGGTGTATGAATGACAATATTCCTATCTGGCCAGAGATTATCTGAGGCTTTATTCAGCAGTGATGATAACAGTTATTGTGTTTGACTGGATTGGTATGTTGGATCTGGTAGATACCTGGGTTGTTCTATCTGTCCTATGATATATCATTACATATTTGATATATATACAGTAGAACCTCCCTTTAGCCGACACTCACACTAGAGGATACCTCTCTGCAAAGAACAGTTATCACCAATACAGTAGAACAGTCTCCATGAGAGGACACTCCCGCTAGAGGACATGTCTCTACAAAGGACAGTTTCCCTCACCAATACAGTAGAACCTCTATGAGAGGACACTCCCGCTAGAGGACACCTCTCTACAAAGGACAGTTTCCATCACCAATACAGTAGAACAACCTCCATGAGAGGATACTCACACTAGAGGACATCTCTCTACAAAGGACAGTTTTCATTTGCAAAATTACCATTTTTACCATTTAGCAACTCTCCAGTAAGAAAACACCTCTCCCTAAAAACATCTTAGCTCTGTAACTAGGTGTCCTTTACAGAGAGATAATTCTACTTTAGCAACTTTCCGCTAAGGGGACATCTCTCCCTAAAGGACACTTTGGCTCTGAAATTAGGTGTCCTTTACAGGGAGGTTCTACTGTAGTAACTCTCCAGTAAGTGGACACCTCTCCCTAAAGGACTCTTTGGCTCTGCAATTAGGTGTCCTTTACAGAGAGGTAGTTCCACTGTATAATCAAAATTGTACCTTACCATAAAATAAATGATGTGTGTTAGGCCAGGGAGCCTGCCCCCTCTACCCACCCCCACCATGGCCCGCAAGAAAATCGCTCCTCGAATTCCAGCCATCAAGCCTAAGTAGTGTTTATCTCCCCTCCATGTTGTACAGTATCCTCACATTGTATTCACAGAGTAGAACCCGTGCCCGCTGCTACCAGCTCCACAGACAAGAAAGACAAGCCAAAGCCAGTCCCAAGGCCTAAGGTTCCGAAGAACCACGAGAAACACAAGTTTATCCTCAATGGAGTTGACTCTGTCTTCGGCTCCAGTTCTTTTGAGAAGAAATTACATCACAGCACTGGTGGTGAGATTGTCCCTGTATGTCAACCATGCTCAGTAATCTCTCTGATCTGTACAGGTGGAGCTAGACTCAAGCTACATGGCTCCGTGGCCAATCCTAACCATAAAGCCTTCATCAAGGCAGAAATTATAGATGAGAAAGACTTGCTGAAGGAGTTTATGGACTCAGAGGTAAGTTGTCTCTACATTCTTATCTTTCTTTGGAGAACTTTCTGAAAGGATCTCATAGTCACTTTAACCAGAGAAACACAAAACCAAAGGAGTAAACTCTGAATGACACAGATAAAGCACAATTTGGATTACAGATTATAAACACATGACGTTTCAGTAACAGCGTTGTTACCATCTTCAGACAAAAGTACTGAATGAGAAATTTTACCACAGCATGTTTTAAATAGTTACTGTTATCAAGTGTGTAAACAAGGAAATAGTTACTGTTATCAAGTGTTTAAAACATGCTGTGGTAAAATTTCTCAATCAGTACTTTTGTCTGAAGATGGTAACAACACTGTTACCGAAACCTCACACACAGCATGTTTTAAATAGTTACTGTTATCAATTTTTCTAAGAATAATATTCTGTGTTTCTCAGAAAACTATTTTCTTCTTATCTGCTCTCTAACAAGATACACACTAGACAACAGTAACTATTTAAAACATGCTGTGTGTGACGTTTCAGTAACAGCATTGATACCATCTTCAGACAAAAGTACTGATTGAGAAATTTTACCACAGCATGTTTTAAACAATTGATAACAGTAACTATTTCCTTGTTTACACACTTGATATAACAGTAACTATTTGAAACATGCTGTGGTATAATTTCTCATTCAGTACTTTTGTCTGAAGATGGTAACAACGCTGTTACCGAAACATCACACACTATTTATTTATTTGGATTTGGTCTTATTACTTTGTGTTTCTGAATGACACCATTCGTCCGCTAACAGTCTGCTTGTTTGACCCATGGTGACTTTGGTAGGAATTTGGAAATGAAAGGAATTACTTGTTTACCTTAGAAGGTCGGTAGATAAGTGGTCGTTTCACTACTGAAATACTGAAACGTAACATACTATATATATATATATTATATCAAATGATGATTTTCTGTTGATTTTGATTATCTTGAGGATTATGCTATGTCAATGCAGTCGTGGTTAAAATCTTGAAAGTATAATAATAAAAATGGTTTTGATCAGTAATTGCTTTAATTGAGCTAAAAGAATATATAAAAAAAAAAATTTGATAAAAGTACTGCCTGGCTTAAGGCGTAAGAATAAAAAAATTTAAAAACTTATTTACATAATGTGCAAAAGATTCGAGCCGGTCATCGGGAAACAACAACAATGAGTTTTTATAGGGGAAGCGTGACCTCTGGTGGTAAATATAAACAGAGTATTTGAATCTATGAAATATAATTTTTATATAAAATATAATATTTTAATACAACATACAGTAGACTCCTATAAAGCGAGTTTTTACAACGCGATTTCGTACAACGCGATAAAAATATTGCGACAAATTTATTTATACAACGAGAATTTTCGTATAATGCGTTATAAAATAAAATGCGGAAATTTCTTTATTGATAACTGTACAATACATTTGCATATAAAATAAAATTTAGTTTTGTTTTAGTATATAATTATTTTTCCTATATACATCATTTTATATACAATACATTTTTACATTATATTTGTCACTAACAATTTATACGAGTTTTATTTCGTACAACGCAAATTCCCATAACGTGATTTCATACAACACGGAACACATTAATCGCGTTATAGGAGAGTTTACTGTATATATATTTAAATTAGGTATTATTTTCTTGTATCAATAAAATGATTTAATATAGCACAATTTGGATAATAGATTATAAACACAAGGTAATAAGACCAAATCTAATGATAAGGTACAATTTGGATTATAGATTATAAACACAAGGTAATAAGACCAAATCTAATGATAAGGTACAATTTGGATTATAGATTATAAACACAAGGTAATAAGACCAAATCTAATTATAAGGTACAATTTGGATTATAGATTATAAACACAAGGTAATAAGACCAAATCTAATGATAAGGTACAATTTGGATTATAGATTAGAAACACAAGGTAATAAGACCAAATCTAATGATAAGGCACAATTTGGATTATAGATTATAAACACAAGGTAATAAGACCAAATCTAATGATAAGGTACAATTTGGATTATAGATTATAAACACAAGGTAATAAGACCAAATCTAATGATAAGGTACAATTTGGATTATAGATTATAAACACAAGGTAATAAGACCAAATCTAATTATAAGGTACAATTTGGATTATAGATTATAAACACAAGGTAATAAGACCAAATCTAATGTTAAGGCACAATTTGGATTATCTATCTACAGTATAACCTCGTTAATTCGATACACCCCAATTCGACACTCGGCGATAATTCGACCATGTTCCGATGTCCCGACCTCCGGCCTATCAAATAACAAACCGTAATTCGACAGTATCGATAATACGACAGTTCCGATAGTTCGACCATTTTTAAATTCGAATTTCGACAGTTGAATGTTATTTTACATGCAACTTTACCGCTAAACGGTATTACAGCGGCGACGATCGGCATCGGCGGGCGCCGATATGATCGCGCCTGCGCACTTTTGGTTTCTGGTTAGTTTAAGTTTCACTTTGCAGTGCCGTTGCGCAATTTCGCGGATGTTATTGTTGTTGTTTTTTATGTGGGAATTTCGACATCATGCGCTAACTAATAATAATTTTTATTTTTTTATTTTTAACATTGAAATATTTTAGCTATTTTTAAATTTATTAATAATTTCTTTTTAAATAAATAAATCTTTATAAAATGATCCGAAAATGATTATGATAACATTTTAATTCAATATTCTGTGTTAATTTGAATAAATGAGTGGGGCAAGAATGTCAGGTTCTGCCAAAAAAAAATTGGAAACGTAGTCAGTATCACCAGCTCACTTATGTGGAAAAAATGAAAATTATAGAAGAAATAAAACAAGGAAAATCACATAGTCAAGTTTCCAGAGAGAGAAATATTCCACGGTCCACCATTAGCACAATTTTTTAAAATAAATTCGCCATAAAATCTGCCTTTTTAAAATCTAATTATAGCTCTACCTTGAAACGTGATCGTGACGGGGAATTCCCAGAGATTGAAGAAGCCCTGTTTAGGTGGATAAGGCAGGCAAATGCCATGAAACTTGCCATAAATGGCAATATCTTGAAAGAAAAGGCTATACTCTTGGCCTTGAAAATGGGTCAAGATAATTTTGAAGCTAGCAATGGCTGGCTAGAAAAGTTTAAGGCCAGAAGGAATATTGCTTTTAAACGACTTCATGGAGAAGCTGGAAGTGTGGATGCCAATAGTGTAGCCACTTGGAAAGGTGGGATTATTCCTTCACTTTTAGCTAAATACAGCCCACAGGACATTTTCAATGCTGATGAAACAGGGTTATTTTATAAACTTTTGCCTAATCAAACAATGACTATCAGAGGTGAGAAATGTGAAGGGGGTAAGAAGTCTAAAGAGAGAATTACAGTGTTGGTGTGCTGTAATATGGATGGAAGTGAAAAACTGCCTTTACTTTATATTGGGAAATATAGAAGACCACGATGCTTCCATGGCATGAATATTCCCTCAAATTATCATTTTAATAAAAAAGCCTGGATGACTGGGGCAATTTTTACGGATTGGCTGAAAAAATTGGACCAAATATTCAAAAGAAGAGAAAGAAAAATTTTATTAATTTTAGATAATTGCCCAGCCCACCAAATACCTGAAGGGTTACAGAACATTGAAATAAGATTTTTGCCCGCCCTAACTACAAGTGCATTACAACCCTGTGATATGGGTATCATTAAAGCCCTAAAAGACCAATATAGAAAACGAATGATAACGTATCTTCTCACTTGCATGGAAGAAAAAAAATGCTCAAGTACATTTACTCTTTGCAATTAGCTGGCTAGAGGCTGCATGGGTTGGGGTTAGTTCTTCCACAATAAAAAATTGTTTTTCTCATTCAGGATTTGTGATGGATGAAGCAATGGAAGAAGTTGTTGAAGAAGAAATGAACAGATGTTTTGAGGCATTAAAAAAACATCAAGCCATTGATGGTGTAAAATCTTTCTTTATCCTTTCTGCAGCCATACATATTTGTATTGCCTTATCCAGGTCAACTAAATTGACTTCTTGGAAGTTGATAAAGATGTGCAAGTTGCTGGGGAACAGTCCATTGAAGAAATTGTAAAGGAGGTAATGGGAAAAGAAGAAGATGAAGAGGTAGAGCCAACAGAAAAAGATTTAAACAAAACATCAATAACACCTGCAGCAGCAGTGGATGCCTTTAATACAATAAAAACTCTTTGTTATTTAAAAGACATTTCTGAGGAAGAAAGGCATGCATGTCTTTTAAAAATAGACTATCTGGAATACATCCTGAATAGGATTTCAGAGAAAAAATAGACATCTATAAAATATATTTTTTTTAATCTTGATTCTTTTCAAATAATATTTTTTAATTTTCTTTTTATTTTCTTTAAACTATTATTCAATTGGAATAAAATATTATTTGTTTCGAAAATATGTATTATTGCCATTTTGTCCCAGATACTAAAAGTTAATCATGAAAATAAAAAAATAAATATAAAAAAGTACACACACAATGGTTTCAATTAATATCATTAATTTATATTACAAAGTTATTTATAAAAAAATATATATATTATTTTAGCTAGTTAGATGATTACCTAATCATCTAACCTTAATTCAACACTTCCTTTAATTCAACCGAAAGCTCTGATCCCTTGGGGTGTTGAATTAAAGAGGTTCGACTGTATATATATAAAAATGAATGTTTGTATGTTTGTTTGTATGTCCGGTATACAAATTCGCAGTAGTTCACTAATTCAAACCAAAATTTCCATACATAGGTAAAAAAATACGGGGAAGACGATAGGCTATTTAAAAATATATATAAATCAATTATTAAAACTATATATTTTTAGTCAGAAAATGATGATGACGATATTGCTGTATCATGTTTGATTATCAGATACAAAATTATATTGGGAAAAATTCCAAAAATCAGAGACCACGGGTGAAACCAGTTCATTATTTTGTACGCAGGAACAAAATTCTTACAGAAAAACATTCATTCGAGCAGAAAACAAAAGCCAGATCATCTTTCTATAAAAATATCGCTTCTCAGACACAAAGTTTGGAGCGGGACGTTTCACAAGAGTGACATCCACGGCGCCAATTTATAATTGTAACGAATAGTATTCGAATAAAAACATTTAATCAGGTAAAACCCGGGCGTTGCCCGGGTCATTCGGCTAGTAGATTATAAACACAAGGTAATAAGACCAAATCCAAATACATAGTGTGTGATGTTTCAGTAACAGCGTTGTTACCATCATCACTCAAAAGTACTGAATGAGAAAAAAATATCACAGTTATCAAGTGTCTAACTAAAATAGCAGATAAGAACCCTGAAATATACTACTTGATAACACTACTAACTATTTCATGCATGGAGGTCGGTGGAAAGATGGTCTAAACCGTTAGTTTTCGACCGCTACGACCCAGGTTCGATTCCCGCATTGGGCACTTTTTTCTGATTAAAAAGAAAATGCTCCAATGGCTCCTGATTCTTGCAAAAGTCCAACCCCACCAGAGGGTACAAAGTCAAACTGTTTTTTTAACTTGTGTAGACATGTGCTGTACTTACAGTAAAAGTAGTCGCCTACTTCTACCCACCATGATTAATATGGCCTGTACCATGTGTAGACATGTGCTGTACTTACAGTAAAGGGGGTCGGTGGAAGGATGGTCTAAACCATTGGTTTTCGACCGCTACGACCCGGGTTCGATTCCCGCATTGGCCACTTTTTTATGTTAAAAAAAAATGCTCCAATGGCCCCCAATTCTTGTAAAAGTCCAACCCCACCAGCGAGTGCAAGTAACCAAACGAGGCTCTGGCACATTTGTAAGTGCAAAGTCGAACTGCTTTTCACATAGTAAAATCAGTCGCTAACTACCCACCATGATTATCATGGCCTGTACCACGTGTACTTGGGATAAGCAAAAAAAAAACTATAACATCTATAATATGATGCAGTAGCACACCATTTTAGACGAGTTATTTTTAAACAATTATCTACTGCCCTAACTGCAATGGAATATTAATGAGAGGGCCTTGACTCTTCAGTGGTGAACTCTCCCAGTGGTTTCGCCAGTTTAATCTTCCACACTGTACTTCTTTAGAGCTCTAATACTGTATTGGATCATTCTGTTTTATATGCGAGAGTGAAAGGTGGAATTTTTATGGCTTTAGCCAATGTTATGGTTTTGCAACTAATATTATTACTAGCTGTGTGTATCATAGATGTCGGTAGTGGGAGATGACACCCACAATGATCTGTGCCCTCACATGATCTCAGGACAAGTCTACAGTCCCCCTGGTGAGTTAGTGCCATGGTACCATATTGGTTTCTCAGTCTGATGATTGCTGGGGTCAAGATTCCATGGATATTTCTGCCACCCCCACACCAGACTTGGACCTACAGCGGCTACTGACAGACCCACAACTTGAAGGTGGGTTAAATATAGGAAATTTTGCCCCGGAGGATAATGATCTATAAGATTACGGTGGCCTCTCCTGTCAAAATAGACGCACAACTACACACCTTCTATTGACTCTCTCTGCTAGCTAATGTGCTCTGGTCAGTGACAAAGCTACAATAAAAACTATTTTTTTTACACAAATAAATTTACTGGCAATGCGTTTCTTTTAAATATCATCAAATATTATCTCTACAGACCTTACTGCAATGATACAGTATCATTATATACCTTATAAATATCATTGCAGTAAGGTCTGTAGAGATAATATTTGATGATATTTAAAAGAAATGCATTGCCAGTAAATTTATTTGTGTAAAATTTTAACGATAGATGGCAATTAAATTTATAAATAAAAACTATGTAAAAATGAGAAGTGTTCACCTGGAGACCATGGTTTTGAGCTATGGGCCTCATCAGTCCAGGGCGATCCCATTACTTGTGGATCTCATGGAATAAAGTCCGCCCTAGACTGAAGAGGGTTAGATTTTACTTGTGGATCTCATGGAATAAAGTCCGCCCTAGACTGAAGAGGGTTAGATTTTACTTGTGGATCTCATGGAATAAAGTCCGCCCTAGACTGAAGAGGGTTAGATTTTACTTGTGGATCTCATGGAATAAAGTCCGCCCTAGACTGAAGAGGGTTAGATTTTACTTGTGGATCTCATGGAATAAAGTCCGCCCTAGACTGAAGAGGGTTAGATTTTACTTGTGGATCTCATGGAATAAAGTCCGCCCTAGACTGAAGAGGGTTAGATTTTACTTGTGGATCTCATGGAATAAAGTCCGCCCTAGACTGAAGAGGGTTAGATTTTACTTGTGGATCTCATGGAATAAAGTCCGCCCTAGACTGAAGAGGGTTAGATTTTACTTGTGGATCTCATGGAATAAAGTCCGCCCTAGACTGAAGAGGGTTAGATTTTACTTGTGGATCTCATGGAATAAAGTCCGCCCTAGACTGAAGAGGGTTAGATTTTACTTGTGGATCTCATGGAATAAAGTCCGCCCTAGACTGAAGAGGGTTAGATTTTACTTGTGGATCTCATGGAATAAAGTCCGCCCTAGACTGAAGAGGGTTAGATTTTACTTGTGGATCTCATGGAATAAAGTCCGCCCTAGACTGAAGAGGGTTAGATTTTACTTGTGGATCTCATGGAATAAAGTCCGCCCTAGACTGAAGAGGGTTAGATTTTACTTGTGGATCTCATGGAATAAAGTCCGCCCTGGACTGAAGAGGGTTAGATTTTACTTGTGGATCTCATGGAATAAAGTCCGCCCTGGACTGAAGAGGGTTAGATTTTACTTGTGGATCTCATGGAATAAAGTCCGCCCTGGACTGAAGAGGGTTAGATTTTACTTGTGGATCTCATGGAATAAAGTCCACCCTGGACTGAAGAGGGTTAGATTTTACTTGTGGATCTCATGGAATAAAGTCCGCCCTAGACTGAAGAGGGTTAGATTTTACTTGTGGATCTCATGGAATAAAGTCCGCCCTGGACTGAAGAGGGTTAGATTTTACTTTGGATCTCATGGAATAAAGTCCGCCCTAGACTGAAGGGGCCATTAGCCCAAAACCATGGTCTCTAGGTGAACGCTTCACTTTAAAAGTGAACACTTGAATTTACCTACTTTTACTAACTATTACTTCACTTGTGGGGTCGGTGGACTAAACCATTGGTTTTTGACCGCTACGACCTGGATTCAAATCCCACATTGGACACTTTTTCTAATTAAAAAAAAAATGCTCCAATGGCTCCCGATTCTGGCAAAAGTCCAACCCCACCAGTAAGTGCAAGTAACCTAACAGGGCTCTGGCACATTTGTAAGTGCAAAAGTCAAACTGCTTTTGACATGTGTAGACATGTGGTGTACTTACAGTAAAAGCAGTATCTAACTACCCACCATGATTATCATGGTCTATACCATGTGTAGACATGTGGTGCACTTACAGTAAAAGCAGTCGCCAACTTCTACCCACCATGATTATCATGGCCTGTGCCACATGTAGTAGGGATAATAAAAAAGAAAAACTTGTGTTTTATTTACCTTTCTATTATAAGCACCTATGTATTGTAACCATGAGATGGTATCTCAGAGTTGTATGTTTGTGACAGGCCAGCCAATTCTACTCCACATGCCCACTTGTCTCCTGACTTCCACTGAGGTGAGGATATTGCTGTTGTTCAACCTATGATAATATCCTTCTGTATCTTCTTCTTCTTTCTTATCTCCACTCAACAATCATATCAGGGTATCAAGTCTATAGAGCTTGTTGATGGTGTCTGTGCTGGGGATGAGTCTCTTCTTCTCTCTTATCTCCACTCAACAATCATATCAGGGTATCAAATTTGTAGAGCTTGTTGATGGTATCTGTGCTGGGATGTGTCTCTTCTTCTTTCTTATCTCCACTCAATCATATCAGGGTATCAAGCTTGTAGAGCTTGTTGATGGAGTCTGTGCTGGGGATGTGTCTCTTCTTCTTTCTTATCTCCACTCAATCATATCAGGGTATCAAACCTGTAGAGCCCTTGGCAGAGCTGAATGCTATAGGGCGCGTCCCCAGGTGGCGGATAGGGGAACGGCTTTCAGATATGAAGGGGCCAGCTGTGAAATAAGCAGAATAACTCTGACCAATAAGCAGTCGCGGACCAACAGCAGCATTGTTAGAAGAGGAGAAAGACCTCTTTAAAAATCCTGACTTCAACTGACCCAGTTGATAGACCTCAGCAAGGGTTCCTCTCCAGGGATACAGAGGAGCTGTGTCTGTACTCATGTTAGAGTCGGCAGCAAAGGCTTCCATGTTAGGAACGGGCTCCAATTACAGTCAGACTTTCACCAAAGTGTGCCTGGATCATGGTATCATTATCAATGAAAGCTGCAACCCTACATCCCATTCCATGAGATCATGAACTCTTGGAATTTGTGTAATTTTGCACAAGGGGATAAGAAACAACAACAAAAAGAAAAGTAGCTCTAAAAATACTTCTGATTATCAGGTATATAATATAATAAGTTAATGATGAGACAACATTTGAATTCATTATACCCATGTTTCTTTTCCTCCATCATTTCAATTTAAGATATCGAAATATATTGATTGACCTAGACACAGATTCCTTTTGGTAAAACTTCTATGTATTTTTCCTGAAAACTTCTGTAAATACTCGTGTATATTGTGAAATACCCATTTTGTTGTTGTTTCTTATCCCCTTGTGTAAAGTTTACACAAATTCCATGAGTCCATGCTCCTCCAGCTGTTTATA
This sequence comes from Cordylochernes scorpioides, assembly GCA_030710605.1. Taxonomy (NCBI): domain Eukaryota; kingdom Metazoa; phylum Arthropoda; class Arachnida; order Pseudoscorpiones; family Chernetidae; genus Cordylochernes; species Cordylochernes scorpioides. The sequence goes on along the minus strand of CP092865.1, from coordinate 63,837,415 downwards.
GACAGTGTTGTTGTTGTTTCTTATCCCCTTGTGTAAAGGTTACACCAATTCCATGAGTTCATGCTCCTCCAGCTGTTTATAGACAGTGTTGTTGTTGTTTCTTATCCCCTTGTGTAAAGATTACACCAATTCCATGAGTTCATGCTCCTCCAGCTGTTTATAGACAGTGTTGTTGTTGTTTTTTATCCCCTTGTGTAAAGATTACACCAATTCCATGAGTTCATGCTCCTCCAGCTGTTTATAGACAGTGTTGTTGTTATTTCTTATCCCCTTGTATAAAGATTACACTAATTCCATGAGTCCATGCTCCTCCAGCTGTTTATAGACAGTGTTGTTGTTGTTTCTTATCCCCTTGTATAAAGATTACACTAATTCCATGAGTCCATGCTCCTCCAGCTGTTTATAGACAGTGTTGTTGTTGTTTCTTATCCCCTTGTGTAAAGATTACACCAATTCCATGAGTCCATGCTCCTCCAGCTGTTTATAGACAGTGTTGTTGTTGTTTCTTATCCCCTTGTGTAAAGATTACACCAATTACATGAGTCCATGCTCCTCCAGCTGTTTATAGACAGTGTAGTTGTTGTTTCTTATCCCCTTGTGTAAAGATTACACCAATTCCATGAGTTCATGCTTCTCGAGCTGTTTGATGATAAGCAGCAACCTCTCCAAAAGGTCCTGTTTAGTACATTTAATGCAAGCCAAGTTCTGGAGCTGCAGGTGCCAAGCTACATTTTGGGCAAGTGGGGTAGATTTTGTTGTTATTTTCTATCTTCAATGGCTTAAGATGGCCTGTTCTAAATCTTGTACCCATTTTAAATCCCTAGAGATCAGAATTTTTCGGTTGAATTGAGGTCTTATGTTGAATTATAGTCGGTTAAAAGTAAATAATTTTATCTTTGTAAATAGCAATACCATTTCCAGACTGTCCAGTACTCTCAGAACTAATTTTTATTTTTTACTTTTCCTTTTATTAGTCTAAATTAGACAAGATCTTGGAGGTCGTGCTCATAAAGAAGTTCAAGAACTCTTCTTGGTTCTCTGTACAGGGATCCTTTGTCCTTTCCAATACAATTCAGTATATGTTGGGAAGTGGCCTCTTCGGTTTTGCACCTAGTGTACATGGGGAAGTTTTTGGCTCCCTCTTTATAGACTAGAGGGCGCAGGTGACCAGATTTCCATATAGCCAACTGTGTCGACTTAAGAATTATTCTTTTTAACGCCTTGCCAAATATTTTAATTTTTGTTTGCTCCTGATGAGAACAAAAGCTTTTTGTCAAAACATCGAGGTAATAAAAATATTTACTGGTCGAAGTATCTTTATTTTCAAGAAATATGAATACCGGCCAGGCAGCCTCTATCCTTTTGTTTAGTTGGAGGGTCTGGTCTCAGAACTAGTGTATGGATTCAATGGTAACCCCATCTTTGAGGCTGATTCCTTTGCCAACAAACAAACCCACTCCTACAAAGGTGACCCACAAAGTCACCCTGAGATTCTACAATGTCCGGCCAATTTGAACAGTTGTGCGATGACAATATGTATACAGAAGAACCACCCCCAAAAGGTGACCCACAAAGTCATCTGTCTATACGAATTAATCTTTTTGCTTATCCTTAGTACACATGATACAGGCCATGATAATCATGGTAGGTAGAAGGCGACTGCTTTAACTGTAAGTGCACCACATGTCTACACATGTGAAAAACATTTCGACTTTACACTTACAAATGTGCCAGAGCCCCGTTTGGTTACTTGCACTCGCTGGTGGGGTTGGACTTTTGCAAGAATCAGGGGTCATTGGATATATATATATATATATATTAATCTAATCAATATATTTTACCTCTTAAATTGAAATGTTGGAAGAAAGAAACACATAAATGTTGTATCATCATAAACTTAGTGCTCTCTATACCTATATATCAGAAGTATTTTTAAAGCTACTTTTCTTTTTAGATATATTTTGTCCTTCTTCTTCTTCTTTCTTATCTCCACTCTATCATATTAGGGTATCAAGCTTGTAGAGCTTGAGACTTGACAACCATCATGACGGGGTGAAGTAGAATGTGTCTGCCTTTGTCATTAAGACTGGGAGCACTACTCTCAGTGGCAGGCCGACTTAGCTCTTAAAGAAATGGCTGCCTCTGACATGAGGAACAGACGCCATGTGCAGCCGCTCCTAACATGGAGTACAAACGCTGCTCATCCTGTATACCTGGATTAGGAGCCCTTACAGGATACTATCAGCCGGGCCAGCTGAACCCAAATTTTTTAGTGAGCTTTTTACTTCTCCCCCTCCTCCTTTTTTATCCGGGCTTGGGACCGGCAATTGTAAATATGTGGAGCCGTACTTCGTCGCAGTGGGCTCCTCATCCAGAATGCAGTCATGGGGTCAGAGTGGGAGTGTACTAGCCTGAAGACAACACACATGGTTACCTTGGTTCAGAGGGGACATTACCTGGGAAGGTGAGGTGGACTATGAAAGTCCTGGGATCTCTGGTTAATCTGGTAGCATGGAGACATGCCATGATTCTCCAATGTCTGGCGAATTTGCCCAGGTGTGTTGTTGTTTCTTATCCCCTTGTGTAAAGATTACACCAAATCCATGAGTCCATGTTCCTTCAGCTGTTTATAGACAGTGTTGTTGTTGTTTCTTATCCCCTTGTGTAAAGATTACACCAATTCCATGAATCCATGCTCCTCCAGCTGTTTATAGACAGTGTTGTTGTTGTTTCTTATCCCCTTGTGTAAAGATTACACCAATTCCATGAATCCATGCTCCTCCAGCTGTTTTTATACAGTGTTGTTGTTGTTTCTTATCCCCTTGTATAAAGATTACACCAATTCCATGAGTTCATGCTCCTCCAGCTGTTTATAGACTGTTGTTGTGGTTTCTTTTCCCCTTGTGTAAAGATTACACCAATTCCATGAGTTCATGCTACTCAAAACTCCGCCTCTGCCGGTCCCAAGCCCGGATGAAAAAGGAGGAGGGGAGCAGTAATAAGCTCACTAAAAAACCTGGGCTCAGGTGGCCATGCTGATAGTACCCTGTAAGGACGCCAGGGATACAGGATGAGCAGCATTTGTACTCCATGTTAGGAGCGGCTGCACATGGCGTCTGTTCCTCATGTCAGTGGCGGCCATTTCTTTTGGAGTTAAGTAATTGGCCTGCTACTGAGTAGTGCCCCCAGTCTTAATGACAAAGGCAGACACATTCTACTTCACCCAGTGTGGAGATAAGAAAGAAGAAGAAGAAGATGCTACTCAAGCTGTTTTATGATAAGCAGCGGCCTCTACCAAAGGTCCTGTTTAGTGTATCTAATACAAGCAGTGTTCTGGATCTGTATGTCCCAGGTGTATGATGACAATGTACATGGGAATGTGTGTACAGAAAAGCCTACAGACAGCACGGCTGAGAATCAGGAAGTCTGGCAAGGTAGAGATACAAGTCGGACCCATGGAAGGCAGTCTGGACTCCAGTTGTCCGCTGACATCTCTCCATCTCCCAGCTGTGGTCCACAACTCCAGTCTCTCCCTGCTCTCTCCGCCACAGTCCAGCTTCCAGTTTAGTCCATCCTTCCACTCTGTGTTGGACTGATACTTCTACTTTCTCTTTACCCTAATTCTACAGTTGCATACTGTAGGTTCTTTTTGTAAATATTAACATCTACTATTTCTATGAAAAAATAGACACTTCGGCCAGTTAGAGTTTTTTTTTTTCTCAATGTTTCGACAAAAATCTTTTATCTTCGTCAGGAGAAGTAAATAAAGGATTTAGCAAGGCGTTGAAATTGAACAATTTTTAACGCCTTGCCAAATGCTTTATTTACTTCTCCTAACGAAGACAAAAGATTTTTGTTGAAACATTGAGAAATTAAAAACCTCTAACTGGCCGAAGTGTCTATTTTTTCATAGAAATATGAATACTGGCCAGGCAGCCTCTATCTTTATGATCTACTATTTCAGCCAATCTCTCCCTTTTTTTCTTTTTTTTTTTTATGATGAGAATCTACTAAAGTGAATACATGAAGCTTTCAAGGATAAGTTCTTCTTTCTATAAAAATTCCTTTACTCCAAATTCCTAGCTCTTTCTGCTATGAAAGCCTTTATACAGGAGAAAAATACGAATGCTATGGTATGAAAGCTAAAGATTTGAATAAAAAAATTTTTTTTTTAAATAAACCTATCCCTTTGAAGCCGTTTTCATCTTAATATTGATATAATAAGAATTATTTTATTGAAGATAATAATCCCTTGTATCAAATATTAAAGTGAAAACATAAATCTTCCAGGGATACATTTTTCTTTCTTATAAGGCACAATTTGGATTATAGATTATAAACACAAGGTAATAAGACCAAATCCAAATAAATAGTGAGTGACATTTCGGTAACAGCGTTGTTAACTTTTGTCTGAAGATGGTAACAATGCTGTTACCGAAATGTCATACACTATTTATTTATTTGGATTTGGTCTTATTACCTTGTATTTTTCTTTCTTCAAAATTTTTAAATCTAAATTTCTCCCTAGCTCTTTCCGGTATGAAAGCCCTTCTACATGAGAAAAACACGAATGCTATAGCATGGAAACTAGAGTTTTGAACTAAAAAATGTATTTAAAAAGGAATTTATATCTGAAAACCTGATGTTTTTACCTTACTATTGTTACAAAGCATTGTTTTATTGAAGAAAATGAATATTTGTATCAATATTAAAGTGAAAGCATAAGGCTTCAAAGATAAGTTTTTCTTTCTTTAAAAATTCTTTATTCTAAATCTATAGCTCTTTCCGGTATGAAAGCCCTTCTACATGAGAAAAACACGAATGCTATAGCATGGAAACTAGAGTTTTGAACTAAAAAATTTATTTAAAAAGTAAACTTATCCTTGGGAACCTGATGTTTTATCTTACTAGAGGATTTTTTTATTGAAGAGAATAACCCATTGTATCGATTTTACAGTGAAAATATCTTCCAATAATATAACTTCCAAAGTTTAATTTCTTAAAAATACAGTTAAACCTGTCTATAGCGCCCGATTTTAAACATTAAAATGTAAACATTTTATATTATAAGTGACCTGTCTATAGCACCCCCTCTCTATAGAACCCTATTTTGGTGAGTCTCAAGATGGGGGAGGGGCTATAGACAGGTTTAACTGTATATCAAAATGTCTTTTCCGTATACAGGAATTTTGTGTCATTTTTTAAAATATTTTGCAATGAGCTTTCTATTCAAAAATATGACTAAAAGTAGAAAAATTCCCTTCATGGTAACTATGTAATTAGGGTAAAGAAAAAGAGATGGTGGTGTGTTTGAAAATATATTTGTATGTGTAAATAAATAAACTTGTGTAAAAAAACTTGTGTTTAATATGTCAAATCTACAGTCTGAACACCGATAATAAACAACAATTTTAAATTTCACATCATAAATTAAACCTGCTCTTTTTGCTAATTGAGTGTTCTTATGGTTGTTGATATATTGAAAGATAGGGTTACATCTTCTTCTTTCTTATCTCCACTCAATCATATTAGGGTATCAAGCTTGTTTGACAACCATCATGACTGGATGAAGTAGAATGCCTTTGTCATTAAGACTGGGAGCACTACTCAGTAGCAGGCCGACTTAGCTCTAAAAGAAATGGCCGCCTCTGACATGAGGAACAGACGCCATGTACAGCCGCTCCTAACATGGAGTACAAACACTGCTCATCCTGTATTCCTGGAGACCTAACAGGGTACTATCAGCATGGCCAGCTAAGCCCAGGTTTTTTAGTGAGCTTGTTACTGCTCCCCTTCCTCCTTTTTTATCCGGCTTGGGACCGGCAAAGGCGGAGTTAACTAGGGTTACTTAGTTGCATGGGGCAAAATTGCATGGAAACCATGTAACCCTATCTCTCAATATATCAACAACCATAAGAACACTCAATTAAGAATCTGAAATATTCTTTACTTGGTTTATATATTTATTTTTTGTCAGAATAAAACTTGCATCTATTATAAGGTCTGTTGTTTCTTATCCACTTGTGTAAACATTACACACACACAGTTTTATTATTAAGACCAATGGTCTTATACAGATTCATCACAGGAAGGAATCATAATGGGGGTCGGTGGAAAGATGGTCAAAACTGTGGGTTTTCGACTGCTATGACCCAGGATCAAATCCCGCATTAGGCACTTTTTTTCTGATTAAAAAAAAAATGCTCCAATGGGGCCCCTGATTCTTGCGAAAGTCCAACCACATCATTTTTCAGTTATAACTTTTATAATATCAAGTTTACAACGAACTACGCAAATTTTAAGGGATTTTTTATCAACAATTTGAACTGTTGAGGACTCTAGCTGTCATTGTGGCAACGAATTCCAGGATTCGAGACACCTACTGCTGGAATGCCCACTCTTCTTCACCGCTAGACAACAGACAATGTTGTAGATCTATATCAATTTGTAAATACCAGAGAGAATTATCACAGATTTAACTATTTCTGTAAATATATTTATGAATAGGATGCATTAGCGCGCCATCTGTTATCAAAATTCTAAACTATTATAGACGTAAATGATTCTTTTTAAAATAAAATAATTTCTACTGCCCTTACTGCAATTGAAATATATACTTATAATTATATGTAATTCTACTGTCCTTAAAGATTATGTCCATAGTTCATTTAAAATACCCATTCAAAGAGTCTAGCATCAGTATCACTATAAAAGGAAGTTCCAAAAATGCAATATAAGAGCGGTATGGTATATTAAACTGGCGAAACCGCTGGAAGGGTTCACCACTGATGAACCAGGCCCTTCAATTAATTTTTAAATTGCAGTAAGGGCAGTAGAAATTGTTTTATTTTTAAAAAGAATCATACGCATCTTTAATAGTTTGGAATTTTGATATTTATGATTATCTTTCTATAACCTGGAAGGATCAGGTTTCTAATATATCTTATTGTTTCTCTATTTATTTGTATAATATGTTTATAACTGCTTCAGATGTCAGTATTTGACGCTGATGCTTTGGCAAAATACAAGATAATTAAACAAAAAAATATATAAGAAAAGATCAAATATGTGAGATAAACTCTGAGAGAAGCTGACAAAAACTATAACAAGACTTAGAACAAAACACTATAAAGGAATGACAATACATCCAGATGGCACAAGAACCTATAGGACATGTAACAACTGTCCTGGTGTGGAACTAACACCTACCCAATTATTCTCATGTCCAGCAATGGCCGCAGCCTTACAGAAAATTGACATGGACCCAGAGCAGCAGCTTTACACACCTAAGATAGAGGACATTGCTGCTGCTGTGATAGAGATGTATGGAGACATCTGAGGCTCTTTATTGGACACGACAACAACAACAACTCTTTCTGTTTAAAAATGTAAATCGACGCAATTATCCCTAGCCGGGCTATCGCATTTTGTGTGTTGAAATAAGTAAAGTAGTATTGATTATTGTTAGAAGTTTTTCGTCTTATATGAGAGACTCAAATAGCATTAACAGATATATTAAACTACCTTAAAGGCAAAAGATGATACGAAGTTTCGTTCTGATGGCAAGTATTCCTGGACAGCTGACAAGGCTACATCTTACAAAAGCAGCTTGAGGGATTCAACTAAATCACTAGTGGAAGACTCCACAATTGACTCGCAGGTCGAAATGCTTACAAGTGAAGTCGGCAATGTCCGGGGATGATGACTAGGAAAAGTTCTACATAGCTAAGTCTCAGAGCTGCTACCAAATAACTCCACAAGACCTAACACGAGAATCCGTGGTAAATCCATGTATAGTAACTTTCTTTGCCTCCAATTTACCCAGACTAATCTATTAGCTTGATAGTCTTTATATAATTTTCACTGTATATAAATATATTATTATCATTAAGTTCTATCACTGTTTTTCCATCATGTATCCTATATTTCTACTTGGAAAATCTGTATAAGACTAAAAGGTCTTAATGAAGCTGTTGTTGTATATTAAACTACCTTATCAGTATATTTAACTACCATATGTCTAAAAAACACCAATTGTGGAATAATGGAGATCCACCACGGGACGTGAGTACGGCCTGGTCTACTGAACAGTTGGGTGTTTTCCTCTTAATATGTTTTAAATAAAGTTAGTTTGAAGGATATTTTTACCCTCTCCTTTCTGCTATTTAGTGATCTGATTTAAATCCTTGCAACAGCCCACAAAAGAATCATCACTGCGAATTCTTCTACCGAATTTCGCCTCAGTGTTTTGTGAAACGATGACTTTTCTTCACACCAATCCTTCACTTTCCTCGATTTCCCTTCATCTTCAGGTTGTCTTCTATACCTATAGTCTTGTGGTGTGTCGATTTATCAAGTCCAGCGATGGCCCAGAAAAGTATTACAAAGTTAGTGTTTATTGGTATTACGTATTGGCTACATTTTTATAGGAAGTCGATAAAGGAAGACAAAAGGACAACACCCTAGAATGTCTATTGGGTTCTCATTGTCTTCCGCCGATCTGCCGCGCCACACAGCGGTGGCCATCCGTACTAGTTCCAGGCCCCGCTTGTATGTTTGCCGTGGTCCGTCATCCCATGGAAGGTAGTCCTCGGCCCCCTCAGTCCTTTGTTTTATATATACATCAGAAAGATGGTACTGTACATCACTCTAGTAAAAAACCTTACTAGTGATGCTAAAAAATGAACCACAACACAATTTTAGGGAAATTAAGACAAATAGCCAACAACCTATATACCATGGTTTTAAGCTAAGGCCATCATCAGTACAGGGGCGTCTTCGATTTCATAACATTTTACGAGAGGAGTTATGAAACCGGTTCAATTTACCAAACAGATGAAGGTGAAGTCGCAAGGGCTAGTGATGCTGAAAAATGAACCACAACATAATTTTAGGAAAATTAAGACAAAATAACCAACAACATGTATACCATGGTTTTAGGCTATGGCCCTCTTCAGTACAGGGACGGCTTCGATTTCATAACTACTATGAAAGGAGTTATGAAATCGGTCGAATTTACCAAACAGGTGAAGTGACAAGGGCTGATTTTCAGGCAATATTACAATATGAAGTTACGGGGGGATGATATTCATGTTTCAAGAAAAAATTGTGAAAAAAGCTCCACATCTGGGACACACACAAGATTGTCAAAATGTCACCTCGACATCTTTTTATATATATATATTTTTTCAATCAATAATCAACCAGACGCGATATTGAATTATTTGCGCCTATTACAGAGGAGACAAACAAAACAACAAACAAATTAGAACTTAGAATTAAATATTTACAAATTTACATGTATTAATCGACAGAGTACATAAAATTTATATAGACAAAGATGTAAGAGAGTTAAATCATTTAGATCAGGGAACAATCTCACTTCTGTAAAGTTCGGACAGTCATAGATACGGTGAAGTTTGTTCAGTTTCTCCGCAGGAACAAATTGGTGTTTCTGATAGACCTCTTTTATAATACATTGCTTTAATTCATACTTAGAGGAAGAGATATGCTTATTTTGGTACATGAAAATATAATTATGAATATCATAAATTATTTTAGTGAGGTATTTCTTTAATTCAACATTTTGTTTTAAACATTTAGCATTTTGTGAAAAAAAAAATAGTACAAATGTGAAATTGTACTGGGATAAGGTTAATAAATTAATAAAAAGGAAATCTCCATATCGATATATCCATATCCATAGAAAATCTGACTGAAATTATTGACAAAACGATAGATAGAAAATTTCAAAATATACTTAAAGAACTGCCCAAACCTAAATCCTATTCTCAAGTAGTACGACAAGATAGCGAACTTCATAAAAACATACAACAAGCACATAAATCAACACTGATAGTAGCCTCAAACAACGAGGAAATCTGATTTAATCAGTACAATTTCCAATAATATAAAAGTTTTAAGAGAAAGTGGCAAGAAAGTCAAGATGAATAAAATATTAACACTAGAAAATCAGTAATAATAAAATCTCCAAGTCTTCTAGATACCAATATACTGCGAAAAGAATTAGAAAAGTCAGAAGAACTGAAAGCGGTTAGCAAAATTTACATACCCAGGCCAAGAGATCCAACAATAGTGATTAAAAATGTATGTAAATTAACCGAAACATCGTCATTGGTACAAATGGTATGTAGAATGAATTTGGATTTGGAGGGAATGGAAAATGAAATGAAATATCTTTTTGCAATGAAATATAACACACCGTATCAAAATTTAGTTTTAAGAGTGTCTCCGAAAGTTTATCAAAAATTAAGAGAAATGAATAATGTAATATATACCGAATTCGCGAGAGGTGTTACGTACAGGATAGAATTTTTGTTAAACAATGTCAAAATTGCTTTGAACATAACCCGACTCATAAATTAAGGGATTGTCCCAAAGTTAGAGTTTGTAAAAACTGTGGAATACAGGGCGATCATTGCTGCACTGGAGAACTAAGATGATTCAATTGCTTGAATCACCCTAAATATAAAAATAGCTCAACAAGTCATAGGCCAAATTCTAACCTGTTCCCGCTTTATAAAATACAAACAGATCGAATAATCCAAAGAACACAATATTCTCCCATAAATGAAGAATAAAAAACACCCAGTTTAAATTATTTCTTTGGGAAAAGGAATTAAATGTTTACAACAAAATGTAAGAAAAAGTTTCATGGCACTGAATGAGCTTCAAGCTGCAATAAAAGACAACCCACCAGATATCATCCTAATACAGGAACCCTATCTAATTAATAGAGATGTAATTTTCGATTTAGAATCTCAAATAGTGCATTCAACGACAGATGAACAAATATACACTGCAACGATCTTTATGAATAAGAGTTTAAAATATAATAAAATCAATAAATTCACAAACTCCTTTTGTACAACCACCTCTATAAATTCAGTAAAATCAAATACTGTTATTGCAAACTTTTATATACGAGGGGTGTCCCATAAGTCCGTGGCCCGACATATAAAGAAAATGACTAATAAAATGATTATGATTTATTTTCAACATTTCAACATAATCCCTTTTAAGGTCTATACACTTTTTCCAGCGATTTTTTAATGCTTTTATGCCCTCCAAAAAGAACGATGTTTCAAGTGACTAAAAAAATGAGGTTACAGCATCAATGACCTCTTCATCTGACCTAAAATGAATGCCAGAAAGTGATTTTTTCAAATGAGGAAATAGGTGGAAGCCAGACGGAGCTAAATCTGGTGAATAGGGTGCATGTGGTAAAAGTTCAAAGCCAGAATCATAAATAGCAGCCATGGCTTGCAGCGACCGATGATTCGGAGCATTGTCTTGATGGTAAACAATCTTCCTGGACAACTTTCCTCTTTTTTTTTCTTTGATAGCTGCTCGTAGTTGCTTCACAAGATTTGCATAATAATTGCCAGTGATGGTTTGACTCTTATTCAGAAAGTCTAGAAGAAGTACACCCTCGGAATACCAAAAGACAGACACCATAACCTTCCCTGCTGATGGAACTGTCTTAGCTTTCTTGGGGGGAAGGGAACTGGAGTGTCTCCATTGCATGGATTGTTGCTTGGGATCTGGTGTAAAGTAATGGGCCCAAGTCTCATCCATTGTAACAAATCTATTAACAAATTCCTCTTGATTGGCTTCAAATAACGCAAGATTGTCCGAAGATAACTTTCTCCATACAGCCTTTTGATCGGGTGTCAAAGGTTTGGGAACCCAACGGACAGAAAGCTTCCTGAGGCCCAAGTGTTCTCTCATGATCCGATCCACTGTTGTTTTTAGAATACCCAAGGTCTCTTCTATCCGACGAACTGTCATTCTTCTGTCCAACATAACCAAAACATGTATCTTATCGATATTTTCTTGAGTAACTGACTCAACAGGTCTTCCTGGTCGATGTTCGTCTTCGGTACTGATCCTCCCTAATTTAAGCGCAGCTATCTATTTTTTTACTGTGCTATAGGAAAGAGCATCTTCCCTTAATGTATCCACCATACCCTCATAGATTTCCTTCGGCGACATTCCTTTCTTACAAAGATATTTTATTACAGCATGAATCTCGTTTGGCTCCATTTTATATTATTCCCGTTTCTTGTCCTCTTTCAGAACCTATAACAAAAAAATGGTTAGTTGTAGAAACTTAAAAAATTACATATCTTTATACAAGGCTTTAAGGTATATATGGTAAAATTTATTAGTTTCAAATATTTCGTTCTCATGGTCGGGCCACGGACTTATGGGACACCCCTCGTACATCCACATAGATTTAATGACACTCATCGAAAATTTATCAAGGAGCTTCTGGAGACCTACAATCAACAACCTATTATACTATGTGGTGACTTCAATTCTAGACACCCAGTCTGGTTTTATCCGACAACAAACTCCAATGGTTTCAAATTCCACTCCATCATAGATGAACATAGCCTATTTATTCATAATCTTAAGATACCCACCTGCCGAAATTCAAGCATTATTGATCTTACGATTTCAAACAAAAAATCAATAAGTTTTGTACAAAACTGGAAGACGACTATATTGACGCACATTTCAGATCACGTTGCAATAACCTTTGACATTTATCATAATTTTAACAGGCAAAGGACTGTTCAAAACTCAACATGGAAATTTATAGAAAAAGATGCTGATTGGAAAACATTTACCGAAAAAATTTCAATACAAGATGTAGATAATATTATCACCAAGATAAACCACGTGTCAAACATCAAAGATATTGACAACATTGTAAAGACTCTCACACAAATATTTAAAGAGGCAGCTTATATGTCACTAAATGTCAAGACAAGAGTAGCGGAAATCATAAAACAAATACATACTGGTGGGATGGGAAGCTGGAGAATATGAAAAACGATTTCCACTATATTAGAAATTTGTATTATCGGCATGGAGAGGTCTATGAAAAGACCTATAAATCAATGAGAAATAAATATTTAAATAAAATTAAAAAGGCAAAAAGAGCGAGTTGGAGAAATTTTATAGAAGAAAGTCATTCAACTAACTCATTTGGTAATGCTTATAGGATTTACAAGTCATTGAGATAGAAAAATAGAAATTAAGGATTACCTCTAATAGATAATTTACCAGATCATTTAAAGATCGACAAAATAAAAAGTTTAATGAACGATCTATTTCAGGATGATATTGGAGGTTTAGATGAAGATGATCATATTTTGATTAGAAATTATACGCCTAAATATAAAAATAAAAGTAATGTTTATATCGAATCTAAGGAAATAGAGGAAACAATTTTAAAAACAAATATTAAAAAAGCACCGGGCCCTGATTACATTAGTAACAATACTATCAGACAAGCTAAAATAATCCCAATTCTGCATCAATTATTCAATAAATGTATAGAAATGGGATACTATCCGGATGAATGGAAAAAAATCATTCTTAAAAATAATTCCAAAACCAGGCAAAACGAATTATGAAGTAAATAAAAGTTATAGACCTATATCATTGACATCTAATCTCTCTAAAACATTTGAGAATATAATAAAAATAAATTAAGTAACTATTATTTAGAGAATTATCTAATGAGCTCAAGGCAGCATGGTTTTATGAAATCTAGGTCAACTATTACTGGAATGGGAAAAATTATAGAAACTATATTGAAACATAAACAAAAAGAATTGACTTCCTTGATAGCTATAGATATAGCTGGTGCATTCGACAATGCATGGTGGCCTGCGATTATAAAAAGAATGGATAATGTTCCCTCAGATTTAATACGGATCATAAAATATTATTTGAATAATGAAAGGGAGGTGAAATTTACATACGAATCAGAAACTTTTTAAAATAAACTAACTAAAGGATGTCCACAGGGTGGACCTTTATCACCACTTCTATGGAATATTTTGCTAAATGATTTGTTGATAAATTTTGAATCAATGAATGCAGATATTATATGTTATGCAGACGACGTTACAATAATTTGCTGGAATAAGACTATTGAAGGACTAAAAACCGTAAGTGAATACATCTTAAATTATGTGATTCAATGGTGTAATTGAAATAAATTAACGATCAGTACAGAGAAAACTAATTTGCTATACCTGCATAACAGAGAAAAAAATACCTATTAGGGTTAATAACAATATAATTATGCCGGTCAAGCAAGTAAAAATTCTGGGAATGAAGTTTTCTAATCATAAATGGAAAAATAAAGTTAACTTTACTCCGCATGTAAATGATATTCTGTGTAAGGCAGGGCGTATGAAAAATTTATTATGTTCACTAAGCGGCAATATGTGGGGTTTAGATACTCAAAAGAGGTTAACTTTATATAAAACAATAATAAAAGGCCTGTACTTACATACGGTTTGGTTTAAATTTTTAAACAATCGTTCTAAACAAAAACTGAACTCCATGCAGTACCAGATCATTTTATGGGCAGTTAGAGCATATAAAACCACTTCATCAAACTGTGTGCAAAGTTTGGCAAAAATTCCACTCCTAACAGACTATATAGAATCTATAATAATCAAATATGATCTAGCTCAACTATCCATTGAAGATCTAATTACTTACGAACCCCATGCTCCAAGTATAGTCAAATCATTCTTACACGCAAAAAATGAATGAAATTTTTGATAATACTAATGAAATTTTCAGAAGTTTTTTCGTATCTGGAATTCCAAGATTTTTCGGTCCAAATTTGTATAATATCCAATTCATTACGGATCATGGTAATTTTGGGAAATTTTTGGCAACTATCGGCGCGGTGAAGGAACCAGGATGCTTCTGCGGAGGTGAAATTCAGGACTCGAAACATCTGCTTCTGGAATGCCCAATTTTCCGGGTTTATAGGGAAAATAAATTTGGTCGTATTGGACAGCTTGATGAATTTGTAGACGATAAAGAAAAGTATAAAAATGTTGATCAATTTTGCAAATTTATTTACAACTTTCTTTTAAATTGGAAAAGGGAGAGGGACACTTAAAAGGAAAAAATTGCGATGCTTGCTTTGTGTGTTTGGCTTTATTGTTTGTTTTTCTCTTTGGACAATTTTCTCATGAATCTCACACATGCTCTATTGGATTCAGGTCCGGAGATCTGGCTGGCCAATCCATCCTTCGAATATTCTCCCTCTGGAGATATTCATTGACTAGCCTAGCCCTATGCGGATGAGCATTATCGTCCATTAAAATAAAATTGTGACCGATTTGATCTCTATAAGGTCTTAGATAGGGCTCAAGGATCTCGTCCCTGTACCTTTGGGCAGTTAAAGTGCCCCCAGAAAAAATGTGGAGGGGTGTGCGACTGCTAGAACTGATGCCAGCCCAGACTAAGAGACTGCCCCCTCTAAAACTGTCTATTTCCCTGATGTTACTGGGATGATAGCGGGTTCCAGGCTCCCTCCAGATGAAAATCGTCGAGAATCTGTGTTTAAACTAAATCTTGACTCGTCACTGAAGAGAACATTGGCCCACTGATCATGAGTCCAGGCGTGATGTTCCAAGCACCAATTCAAGCGGGCTCTCCTGTGAGCAGAGGTTAAACGGATACAGACCATTGGTCGTCTTGCATAAAGAGCACCTTCGTGGAGCCTTCGGTAAACAGTTTGTTTTGAAATTCTTGTTCCAGTAGCACTTGAGAGTTCATTAGAGAGTTGAATAGCTGTCATCTCCCTATGGCGCTTGGCAGTTACGACCAGATAACGGTCTTCAGAGGTAGCTGTTTTTCTTTTTCTACCAGAACCTTCTTTTCTTTTGATGGTTCTTGTCTCATTGAACTGTTTCCATATTTTGCTGACCACAGATTTGTTCACATTTAGCCATTTTGCTACTTCAACTTGTGATTGCCCTGCCTCCATTCTTCCAACAGCTCTCCATTTTAAATCATCTGATAAAATTTTTCGTTAACTCATAATTAACTAAGGATTAAATAAAATTATAATTGGACAATTCTTAGATGGGGTAAACGACACGCCAAATAGCACACTTATAAAGACTAGCAAAAAATTGCATATTTTCAATTTTACCGAATCGAATGGTTGCGATAAATAAATTCTACGACTTAAAATACCTAATTAAATTACTTTTTAGCTTTTAGCGTTGTATATTTTAAAACATATCATTAAAAAACAAAAGTTTCTTATTTTTTGGACACCAGTGTATATATATATACTTATATTTTATTTTTTTCTATTGTTTTTTCATGTGTTAAGCGTCTTTACGCAAATTTGGCCTTAAATACCCATTTTCTGATTTCTCAGGAAGCCATTGGGACCAAAAATATTTTTTGGTCGCAGTGGTTACAGCCTTCTCCACGCTGACGAGGGCCAACAGCCCGAAACGCGTCCGTGGTTAGCTTTTCTTGATTAATCAAAAATGGGTATTTGGCCAATTCTGGAATAATTAAAAATCTACGAGAATAGTTGATATTTATTCTGATAGATGGCGCAAGCCATCAGCAAATTTCAGTTGCACGATAATCAGAGATGCCTTTTTCATAAATTATACACCTTATCCCAGTACAATATCACATTTGTACTATTTTTTCACACCTTTATTGAAGTTATACGAGATAACCAAGTGTAAACAAAATTAATTCTGTCTCCTAAAAAAAAAAAAAGAATACAAGCGACATCAAAATAGGAAACTTCCTTAAGTTTTATCTATGAATGTAAATGTAATTTATAATACAATATAAGTGGCTTATAATTGTAAAACGACATTTGATCCCGCATGTGTTTCTTTTGAACTTAAAATCGAAATTTATTTTAAAGAGAAATAACGATTATTTCTAACCTTAGAGATGAAGTATGAAAGGATGAATTGTGAAGAGTTCACGATGTTCACAATTCACCTTTTCATACTTCATCTCTAAGGTTAGAAATAATCGTTATTTCTCTTCAAAATAAATTTCGGTTTTTCGTTCAAAAGAAACACATGCGGGATCAAATGTCGTTCTACGAGTGTAAATGTGTTGTCTGATAATATACGGTTTTGTTGTTGTGTGTTATTATATGAAATATATTTTGTAAAAGTTTAATATTCCTACAGTTTCTCTGTATACCATGTTTTACTTTTTACTCTAATTTCAATTAACTTTAATACCTTTATTTATATAAAATGAAAGGATTTAAAATCACGAATGTTTCTTTTATACATAATACAAACTTCTACTGTCCTTACAGCGATAAAAAATATATTGGGTGGGCTTGGTTTATCAGTGGTGAACCCTCCTAGCGGTTTCGCCAATTTAATCCACCAGACCGCTTCTTAGAGCTCTAATACTGTATTGGACCATTCTGCTTATATACGCAGCACTGAAGGGTGAATTCTCAGAAATGGTTTTCAAGAAAACTATGGACATAAGCTTATAGGACAGTAGAATTACATTCAAATTTAATATCTTTATTATTTGATGTATTTCATCAAAGATTTTTTCTTCGTCTCTCGCCAAGGACATGGTCAGACGTGACAAAGATGGATACTCACTGGATGAGATAAAAATCCATAAGACGATTGCCTAAGTCTAGGGGCCATAAACCGCTGGTACTTATTCTGATTGGTTTATTGGTATGTCAATCTCTCTCTGTTGTGTAATATTTTCTTGACATTGATTTCGGTTCCAACTTTTATTAAATATAACTTTTATTTATACTTTAAGAAATTCCAATTTTTATCTGTATAAATATACATTGGAGAAACTTTGTCGGGAGGAAAATTTATCTATAAAAGCAAAGGTTGTCTCTCCCGTCAAAATAGACGTCAAAACTTCACGCCATCTATCGACCGTCGCCCTAAACTAGCGGCCTCAGGTCGGTGACAAAGCCACGACACCAGCTTTGGAAAACTGAGAAGCGTCCCCCTAGAGACCATGGTTTCTGGCTAATGGCCCTCGTCAGTCTAGGGCGGACTTTATTCCATGAGATCCACACGGGATCTAATGGAATCTTCACAATCTGTCAAATTGGTGTTCAGCTGGTAAAGTGGCTAGATGACGTCTATTTTGACGGGAGAGGCGCCCTTTTCTCTTATAGATCAACATCCTCCCGACAAAGTTCGCATCTATATTTTTCCCATAGATTTGGCCCAGCCACTTTGCCAGCTAAACACCTCTTTGGCAGATTGTGAAGATTCCATTAAATCCCGTGTGGATCTCATGTAATAAAGTCCGCCCTAGACTGACGAGGGCCATTAGCCCGAAACCATGGTCTCTAGGTGGACATTTCTTAGTTTACCAAAGCTGGTGTTGTGGCTTTGTTACCGACCTGAGGCTGTTAGTTTACGGCGACGGTCAATAGATGGCGTCTAGTTTTGACTTCTATTTTGACGGGAGAGGCGTCCTGTACTTTTATAAATATACAGGGTGATCCAAAAGTCTTGCACAATTTTAAAAATTAATAACTCCGCGAATATTTGCGCTAGAGCAATGCGGTAAACACTATTATGTTCTGGATGCAATGGGAATTTTATGGCAAAATGTGAAAAATTCGAAATTGTTTTTAGTTACAATATTATTCGCTAGATGGCGCTCTACCAGAATCAAAGAGTCAGCGGCCAAATTGTTTGATAAATTGAAAAATATAACTGATCGACACGTATTTTTCCTTTTTGAATACCAGGAAAGAACCCTAATAATATCAAATGATAAATTAATAAAACACCACTTCGTCAAAAGTAGAAGAATTGGTTGACGATTTTTAAATACAATCTGAGATATGTAAAATAGGTAAATGCAAATTAAAACATGTAGCAAAAAAAATGATATTGTAGTTTGCTGGAATACTCTCAGCTATTTAAATTTCGAAGATAAAAAAAATCTAATTTTTTAATTCAACTCTTTCTCAGTATCGATTACACAGGTCTACAAAATTTTAAAAGTTTTTGATGTTTGAGCATTTAAAATGCTTTTTTGGTAATCCAATGGCGCTGATTCCGTATCTGCACTTAGTTGTCTGTATGTCATCAAACTCTATAAATAATGGTCATAAAATGTATTTCACCCAAATAATATTTTCATAAAGAAAACTGCCAAGTCATCATGATTGCTTCATAATTTTTATAATCATCACATCTCAAAGTTCTTCTAAAACATACGCCATTAACTTCATATAAAAATAAAATTTTAACAATTAAAATAAATAAATCACTTCCAAACATTATACCATCACTTCTAATTTGAAATTGTCAAAAATTAAACAAGTATTTAAATATTTAGTGAAAATATATTTTATTCACACAGATTAAATTTAATAAAAAATATTATTTCAAGCATCATTCATCCAAAATCTATGCCATCACTTTATGAAAATAAAATTTTAACACATTAATAAATTCACTTCCAGACATGGTTTCCAAAAGAAGATCCTTCAAAAATGACCCAAATATTTTCTGTTATATATGTGGCGAATATACTGTAAAAGCGCAAAGAAATGCAATAACAGACTTTGCAAAGCGGGCGGATTTCGCATACTTTGATATAAATTTAGGAGACCAGAACAAGACATGGGCTCCACATAAGGTATACAAATCTTGTGTCGAAACACTGCGCCTGAGGACAAAGGGTGAAAGGCAACTGACATTTGGGATCCCTATGGTTTGGCGAGGGCCAAAAAATCATGACAATGTTTGTTAATTTTGCGTACAAGACTTGAAACACTTTAACAGGAATGGTAATAAAAAGCTTATATACAAAGACCTATATTCAGCTAGACTTCCAATACCAAACAGCCCAAATAGTCCCCTCCCAGTTTTTTCATCCAGTGCTAATAATCCTCTTTATGATGAATCAGAAGATATCGAACTGGATGATTCTGATAGTGAGAACTATTGAGAACAAGAATGTCCAAAACGTTTTTCACAACCAAAACTGAATGATTTGACACGTGACCTGAGACTTTCAAAGCAAGATGCGGAACTGCTTGCATCAAGATTCATTATTGAATCATCATTCAATCATTATTGAATATTAGGTAGTGTAGTTTCTATTAAATGATATTGTATGCTACTGAAAAGTTATATATTTGTTTAATATTTTATTATTACAGAATTATCATAAGAACTAAAAACATGAATATCTCGCGCTATATATTGATTACATCACGCAACAACAACCAAGTCCTTGGTCAAAACCATATAAACATATTGTATATTACATAGATCATCCCTCTTTTTTCGTCAGAATCGACGGGAAGTCTTCACGTACAGTTCCCACCCTCCATCCTGGATTTATCTTTATTCGCTTATAAACCTCATTCCTGGGGATTGGAAATTCCACGACCATCGCATCCTTCCTTTTCCAGTCCATCAATAAATTCAATGCCCTCGATGACAGAGTGTCCTCTGACCCAAAATAGCGTCTGTCTATTCCCCTCAGCATCTCCACAATTTCATGTTGAAGATGTGAGCTGATTTCTGAAATTACAAATAAAACTTGTAAATATCCTGTACGCACTGGGGTTAAAAATAATCGACTCTAAACCAAATTAAAGACTCAAAGCCAAAGTTGATATTCAAACATTTTTATATTTATTGTTCTATTGGAATGGTCAAACAGAAAAGAATAAAATAGGCAATGAGAATGAAATGGGGAAATATACATAAATTTCAAAACTATTTTAGAGGCGTAATATTCTTTTTAAAATAAAACAATTTCTACTGTCCTTACTGCAATGGAAAAATTTCCATTGCAGTAAGGACAGTAGAAATTGTTTTATTTTAAAAAGAATATTACGCCTCTAAAATAGTTTTGTAATTTGATAACAGATGGCGCGCTAGTGCATCGTAATATACATAAATTTAACCTGTTAAAAATATATTATGAGAAGTTACTTACCTTTTTTGATGCTTAAGTTGGAGGGCTGGAAAATTTCTTCCACTAAAATTTTAAAACTACATTTTTAGACGATTTTCTTAGAACCTCTCCCCGATCTGTCTCTACTGCTGCCTTCCCTCTCTTCTTCTTGTCGCCTTCCTCAAAATTTCCGCCAATTTATTTTTAACAGAGTAAAAAAAAAAATAATTTTATAAAATATTCCAACTGTTAAAATATAAAAAAAATAATAAAAATTAATATTAAAAATTATTATTCAAAATATTATTTTAATAAACGAATATTATTTGAAAATATTTAAAAAAATTTGATTAGTTATTTTTAAAAAATGGAAATTTATTATAATATAATAAATTATATACATTAAAAATTAAGTAATAAAATAAAAGTGAAGAGATGGGTTGGTTTGACAATGATGAATGCTCGTCTTCGTTCTTGTCGAGGCAGCTTCACCATTGTCCACCAGCTTTCTATCGGGTACTGTGGGTGAGCTTTGTGGAGGTCGCCGAAGTGGACTCGACAATCTGACCCTGCTGCAGGCCAATGGATATCAGCGCAGACCTGCAATCCGAGTATTGAGTTCTCTGGGAAACACATACTCTCTCATGTACTATCCTTTATAGCAACCAGTTCTACTGGAAACACCAGCTCACCATCCTTCACATCCCGGCCACCTCTCTAACTATGGTGCTACAAGCTTCCTATTTACTGTCTGAGAACACTCTAGTCCAGGGGTCAACAACTCGCGAGCCACATGCGGCTCTTTGGATGAGAAACTCGGATGTCAAAGCTGTAGCTCCTTCTGCAGTTGAGTGTGAAGAACAAGCTTCCATTTTCCTTCTATTGAAGATACCATGTCGCTTCTAAGGAGTGATGGCTCTATTTCCCGAAGTTCTCTTAGAATTTCAGATAGAATTTCAGTAAGGTCAGAGGATTTTAAAACTAAATGGGATTCAAATAGTGGAGTCAGTTTTTGAAAGCTTGTTTCGGTAAAGATTTCTTTGGTTTTTAGATTTGGGGCTGCTGATCTTGAGGCGAACTTTGCGCATAGGATTTATTTTTCCAATTCGAAAATATCAATATTTTTTTTATAGATACATGTAATATCAAACAAATGCTACAGGTTTCTGGAGATGTGTTTATTTATCTTTATTAAACCTAATCTCGGCTTTCGGGCATCTTTGCCCGGCTACAGGAGTACATAGAAACATATGTGAAAGATATTTCCATGTACTCCAGTGAAAGGGCAGAGATGCCCGAAAGCTCGAGATTAGGTTTAATAAAGATAAATAAACACATCTCCAGAAACCTGTAGCATTTGTTTGATTAATATCCGGGAGATTTGAACCAAGTACAGTAGAACCTCCCTGTAAAGGACAACACCTAATTACAGAGTCAAAGTGTCCTTTATAGAGAGGTGTCCTCTTGCTGGAGAGTTGCTACAGTAGAACCTCCCTGTAAAGGACAATACCTAATTGCAGAGCTAAAGTGTCCTTTAGGGAGAGGTGTCCTCTTACCAGAGAGTTGCTAAATACAGTAGAACCTCCATGTAAAGGACAACGCCTAATTGCAGAGCTAAAGTGTCCTTTAGGGAGAGGTGTCATATTACCGGATAGTTGCTTAAAAGTAAAAATGATAATTTTGCAAGTGAAAACTGTCCTTTAAAATACATTTGATTTTACCTATATTCTCGTTTCACTAATGGCATACTTGAACTATAACCCCTTTTTTCTATAGTCGGAAAAATATTTTCGTGAAAAATATAAAATAAATGCACAATCTAAATACTTTTAATTATATATATAGGATATAAATATATATAATAAAAAAATTGTTAAAATGTATTATTGTGGAGGTTTTTCCTCGTTGCTGTTAATATAGCTGTTTCCAAATCTCTACATGTCCAAAAAGATGGACGTCTGTTATTGCTGATAACAACAAATTTATTCGTCTATGGCACATGTAGAGATCTAAAGCTGCACCGGCTAGGGAAAAAATATTAAAGTAGGAATTAGACTTTCCTTTTTCGGCTAAATAGTTTTTATTTAGACTAATAAAATTCTTCAAAGTTCACAAAATTATAAAGGCAAAATAAGTAATTTAAATCTTTTTGCTTTTTTATAATATTATTATATAATGAATTTATTTGAACCTAAGAACTTTTGAAATAAAAGAAATAAAATGAAAGGATAAATTAACATTATAACCTAGACTATTCTTCAGGCGTGATTATGGTTATATTTCTGTTGGGCAGGTAATCGGCTGGCATATTGGATGGTGAAAATATAAGAATTCAATAATCATGTTGTATATTATTATAAACAATAAATATTCACACTATTTGAAAGTAAGGAGGCATCATGAGTTTTCAATATATTCTATAAAACGTTTATATATAGTAATTAAATAATAAAAAGGTATTGGATTGAATAAAAGATTTATTTTCCAATATATTGGTTGGCTGAACGCCAACCTTTGTCAAATAATTATATTTTTGTATAAACAAACTCAGCGCCGAATATAGTGTTATAAAATCACAGTTAAAATAATTTTTAAAAATTAATATAATTAAAATTTTATATTTTAATTGTGGTATTATAATACTAAGCGGTGCTGAGTTTGTTTGAACAAAAATGTAATATCATGACAAAGGTTGGCGTTCAGCCAACCGAAATATTGGTAAATAAATATTTTATTCAATCCAATATATACCTTTTTATTATCTAAAGATTTAAATATATATTTATCTATTTTCAGAAAAATATAGTAGTATTTTGAAGAACAATGATGACTTCGAAAAGCCCCAACATTCCATCATTGGGGAGATCAGAATCATCATCAGTATCATGATCTTGGTCGAATACATCAAGGAGGAATTGTGTCACTTGAGAAGGGACTTCTTGAGGATTATCATCTAGCATCTCTGTAGCATTGACTTGTCCTCAACCGCCATGATATCATAGTTCTCAGGACCTCTGACATTGTAAACAATCTCAGTAAAATTTCTCCGGCATATTGGACAGGAGTTTGTCTGCTCAGACCATGTCTTGAGACAGTCCAGGTGGAATTGGTGCGGGCAGTTTCTGGGATGGCAGAGGTTATCCTGGCTGATGGTGTCCAGGCAGATGGAGCAATCTTCTGCTTCAGACATCAGGTGTTAAAATATCAAGTTAAATATTTATTTTAAAATTCGATATTTTTCAATTGAATTTATTTCTAATTTTTAACAGTTAAACAAAAGTCAGAACATAAACATGTTGGAGTAAAATGATGAATATGAAACGAATACAAATTATGAAATTTATTATATTCGAATATTTAAAGATTATTCTGTTTCTTTATATTTATATATCAATAGAATTTTTATTTAATAATTTATATCTACTTCAAAATCAATACTGGAGAACGTTGCGAAAAATGTTAAAACTAAATTGACAATTAAAGTCTATTTATAAAGAAGAAACTCATAAATTAGTGTCAGCCTGAAATAAAAAACGGGAAAACATAAACAACAGATTATAATAACACAATCATTCTTTAACAACAGAACAGTGAATTTCAAATATTCTTCCTCTATAAATATTACTAAAACACTAACTAAAGGATGTCCACAAGGAGGACCACTATCTCCCACATTATGGAACATACTAATTAAAGAATTGCCAAACACTAATCTGGATGATAACAGCATTGACTATAATATGCTGGAACAAAAGCCATGGCGAACTAAAGACAGCAATTAACAATTTACTTATAAAATTAATACCTGGTGGGATTGGCCTTGAAAAATCATCGAAGCAGGAACAAGCTGGACTTTATGCCACACATTAATGAAATCGTCGACAAAACTACTAGAGCTAGCGGTTACCTACTCAGTTTAATAAAGAAAGCATTGGGTCTAGAATGAAGACGAAAATTAACTTTATACAAGACAATATTCCGAAGTACAATAACAAATGGTCAAACAATATGGTTTCCATTTATAAGCAAGAAAGCCAAAGACAAACTAAATTCCCTGCAATATAATATTCCAAAACACTGCATACATGCCTATACCACAACATCGTCAAACTGTACACATATACTAACACAAATACCAAACCTCACAGATTACATAGAATCCAACATATTGGAAAATGAAATAGGCTACAATAGATTTAATTTATCAAACAGAAAAGAAATTGCTAACTATAATGAAAGAAAATTACAGGAATACTATGAAGAATCTAACAATAATTTCAAACGTTTTTTTCATCTCCTCTAAAATACCTAACTTTGTCAAACCAAATTTCTACAATGTTCAATTCTTTACGGGTAATGGTACCTTCAAATTATATCTTTTCTATATTAAAAAATAGATTCGCCCAGATGCTCTTGTGGAGCGGAAGAAGAAACGCTTAAACACATTCTGAACTCATGCCCACTGGTGTCAAACCTAAGACAGCAGAGCAAGATGGAAAGAACCTATCTGGGTCAAATAGTTTATAATAGGGAAAGATATACGAAATTTAATAGTTTCTGCAGACTTTTTATTATAAATAGACAGCTTCATGCATCTTGAGGAAATACACTACTATGCGACTTGATTTACATAATTGTGAATAATTGATAAGTTACTTTAGAACATAACTTATTGTATATATATAAATATCTCAACTTGGTCAACTTTCTCTCTCCTCGATACTAATTATTACAGAAAACTTCATTAACTTCCATCATTGCTTAACATATTGTAAATAACTACCTTGAGATTTCTTCTATCTGCTTATGATGTTGCTTATTTGTTTAATCTATATGTTTATTTAATGCTCTTTTTCTTAATTGTTTAATTTATTTTTGACAATTCTGTTACCTACTCTACTACAATATGATTTATTGTAAATAGTTTCACTCGCAATTACCCAGATCAAATATAGCGTGTCTTGTTTGCAACTGGGAATACATAAATTATATTTCTATTATATATATATCAATGCATTATTAATATATATATATATTATTTTGGATAAAAGGTATCTCCTGAAAAAATAAACTTTTATCCGGCAGAGTTTCCTCACCACTCTGGAAGTACCTGCCTCGGCGCGTTACCCTTTTTGGCGGTTCACCCCCCAGGAGCCCTAAATGGTCCTGAGAAGTCCTATTCCACTTCTAGCTTTTACTAACCCCACCATCGGATCTGACCTGATGGCGCCAGCAAAGTTAGGGCCCTAGAACTGACCGATTGTTGAAGACTCGTGTCCCAGGAAACTGAATAATTTTACAAACCAAGATAAATTTGATATATATTTTAAATATGTTATGAGATATCAAAATAAGAAATTCATGTTCACAATTTCATATGATGTTAGGATATGATTGATTTATAATTCCAGAAAATGAAACATTTTTTTACAAAGTTAATTTAATGGTTCATCTATGATAGAGATGATATCTGACAAGATTCTAAAGGAACATTATTAAGATTATAAAATTGATTGTATTTGATGACTGTGTGGTGATATTCATACATGTAGTTCTTGAAATTCTGGTAGCTGGATAGCATCTAGCAATTGGACTCTTGTTTCTTAAAATTATTTTCTATGCGGCGACATCTTCTTGATAATATCAGTGTGATATTAATAACACATTCAAAGTTTTTTTTTTTTTTGCTTATCCCTAGTACACGTGGTACAGGCCATGATAATCATGGTGGGTAGTTAGCGACTGCTTTTTACTGTAAGCGCACCACATGTCTACAGATGTGAAAGCAGTTCGACTTTGCACTTACAAATGTGCCAGAGCCCCGTTTGGTTACTTGCACTCGCTGGTGGAGTTGGACTTTTGCAAGAATCGGGAGGCCATTGGAGCATTTTTTTTTTTAACAGAAAAAAGTGTCCAATGCGGGGATCGAACCCGGGTCGTAGTGGTCGTAAACCAAACGGTTTAACCAGCCTTCCACCGACCCCCCACACATTCAAAGTGATTGTCGTAAAGATAGAGGCTGCCTGGCCTGCATTCATTGTTATTCAAATATAAGACACTTCGACCAGTAAATATTTTTATTGTCTGGCCGAAGTGTCTTTTATTTGAAGAACAAAGTGATTGTGTATGTGTAAAAGGTATATTTTGTTTTTACTTCTTGTACATACAGTACTGGTCATGAAAATCACGGTGGTACGAGGTTTGTGACTACTCATACTTTAGGTACACCAAATGTCTTTACTAGTAATATCAGGCAATGGAACCATGGGGTTAATGTCTGGATATATATATTAAGAAAATGTTAGAAAGCAATAAATAACGAAATTAATTTTTTAAATGTCAAAGGGACTAAATAATTAATAAAAGCCTAATTTATTGTCAAAAAATTGCTGTCTCTAACATAATTCAAATGTTAGAAATTATTTTATTAATGTCATAGGGGTACTATATATGAAATACGATTTATAGGTGAAAAGTGTAGTTTCAAAAAGGAGGACATTCACATGTAAACTAAGTAAAGCCAGGGCGTGAGGGAAGTTGTTTTATCTAATATAATCTATACATGTATATATACAATTCTTATAGCGATGGTTTGGATATCATATTCTTATAGATAGATAATTCAGGTGGTATGATTCTTGAGAGTGTTATATATTTTGGTATATGTTGTAAAATGGAGGACAAACTATCTGAGAAGCCAAGATTCCAAAGTAAAGTTGGGGGAAGATGGGTGTACTCCAGCTGCGGGGGATGGCCATGTGTCAGGGGAACAGGTGCCAAAAATGGCATTCGTGTGGGAGGGATGTCAGAGTCTGGTCACATCTGCGGAGAGTGGAAGACGCGAAGAGTTGCCTTGAAGAGTGTGGATGATCCTGCAAAACGGTACCAGGACCACGGCATCGGAGCGGCCTACAAGGTGGTGTAGCACAGGCTGGACGTGGACAGCATGGAGCGGAACGTTGACAAAGAAGATCCTTCTGATAGCGGACATTTGAGACAAGTTCATCTAAATGTACCTAGTTCTCAATCCCATTAACAGATCCTGGCAATAAAGTATAACGAACTAATCTGTATCCACAGTTAACTTACATTAAACCTTGTACGCAAACAACGACCGCTGAAAAGCGTCATAACAATATTGAAGACAAAGCTATGGAAAGGTTTAGAATAATTATATACGCATTTATATAGTTTGCTAATAGTGACTTTCATATAGGTGAAATATGTCAGAAATTATTTATGATTATATAACTTCAATATTTGTAGCTGTTTTAAAAGTTTCTAACCAAATACAAAATAAATATTTGTTTAAAAGGTAGAATTGACCACTTTTCGATGTCAAGGGTCTCCGAGATTTCAGTATATCCGTGTGAATAGACAGGGCTCTGAAAACCTTTAACTATAAATTTTCCAACAGCATATTTCACCTGTGCACGAATTGCGCAACTTCTGTTGATAATGCTATGTACCACGTGTACTCGGGAAAAAGGCACAATAGATTGTCTCAGAAGTGGGCATTTTTGGTATATTTACGAGATAAAAATGAACCACAATCAAATAATTATGGGTTTAAACAGCCATTTTATATAATTTTAAGTATAAAGTCTTGATATGCGAAGCATATATAGAGAAAAGATAATTATATGCTATCTTGACTAATCCCATGCGTACTTGGGATAATTGAGAAAAACATTAACAGCAAAACCATCTAAGAAAGCGCCAATTTTAGATTTAAAAGAGCTAGATATAATGTACTGTGGATTTTAGGTAGTCAAATTGGAATAAATTGCTGTCGCAGCAATCAACCTCTTTTGAACAATGTCGCCTCAGTCAGGTATGCGTCCGCTGAGATTCAACAGATAATTATTTATATAAAGCAATAAAGCCACATCTATATATAAGAAATGAAATTATTTAAAAACTTGAATGCTTCTTTTATACACAAACAAACTTCTACTGTCCTTACTGCAATGACAAAATATTGGGAGGGCTTGGCTCATCAGTGGTGGATCTCTTCCAGCAGTTTCACCAATTTAATCTACCAGACCGTTTCTAAGAGCTCTAATACTGTATTGGACTATTCTGATTTTATACGCTGCCTTGAAGGGCGGAATCTTAGAAATGGTATTTAAGTAAACTTAATTTAACAAAATCAGCAAGCAACCCGGGCAGGAATGAATATGTATTATATTGGTAAACTATGGACATAAGATTTTAGGAGAGTAGAATTGCATATAAATATTTGCATCGAGCGAGGCTCTTCCTCGAACAATAAGGACTAGTTAGGCATAAATTAATATAAAGCAATAACGCACCTGTTTGCAGAAGCGCATTGCTCGATGCAAATATTTATAGGTAATTCTACTATCCTAAAAGCTTATGTCCATAGTTTACTCGAATACCATTTCTGAGATTTCACCATTCAGTGTAGAGTATATAAGCAGAATAGTCCAATACAGTATTAGAGCTCTAAAAAGTGGTCTTGTAGGGTTTCACCATTGAGGAGTCAAGCCCTCTCAATATTTTTCATCGCAGTAAGGACAGTATAGAGGTTTGATTTATGCGAAAAAGAAACATTAGTGCTTTTAAATACTTTTATTTCTTAGATACATATTTAGTTACAAGACATAAAAGGGGCATCTATATATGAGATATAAAATCATTAGCATTTCTCTCACAAATAATTCAAACATCTCTACTGTCCTTACTGCGATAAAAAATAATGAGAGGGCTTGGTTCATCAGTGGTGAATTGTTTTCTGGAGAGCAGTGCTCGATGCAAATATATATGTGATATTCTACTGCCCTAAAAGCCCATGTCCATAGTGTGCTAAAATAACATACCTAAGATTCCGTCTTACTGTCTCATATATGGGCAGAATTGAACAATACGTTCTAGAAGCAAATGGCCTCCCAAATCTCTAGGTCCATAAGCTGGCATGCTAAGCATTCCCTTAGCTGCTATCCTGCTCAATAGCCAAGCAACGGGATCCAAACTGGGGTTCGGATTTGGTACTGGAAAAACCAACTCCCAGATTAAAGCACCTAGAAGAATTTACATACCGGTGGCCTTCAGTCACAGACAATAAACTATCTACTGTGTCCAGCAGGGACCGCGGCCACCGGTCGACCCTGTTCACCCACAGCTGAGATAAAGTTCAGCTGCCACGTCGTGGGCTTTCTCAAGAAGCTTGCTGTGAAATCTCAGCAGCTCAGTTTCGATAGCGTTCCCCGCTCTTCTTCTCTCCTCTTTCACACCCACCACTCTTGGACAATCCAAAGCGTGCTTGGACAATGGCGTGCTCCCAGATCCCTTTCTCCACAGATGCAATCAGGATTGCTTTTTATTTTTAAATCTGTGGAGACTCCTGGTGAAGAATCCATGTCCCGATACCACTAAGTTTAAGGGACATAGCCTTTACATAGTACTTGGGCATGTTCACTCAATTGTATACCTCCCTCTTTTTCCGCTGTTCCTAAATCTGTTTAACCACAGGTCCTGGACGTGCCCCCTGACTCTCCTATACACATCATTCTTGGTTATTGGGAGATCCAATGATATTCCTTTCTGGCATCCATCCTTCGCGAGCCTATCTGCCAACTAATTTCCTTCAATTATGCTAGTTTATTTGGGGCCCTCTTTCATTCCATGGCACTTCTATCACCACAAGGTGTATTTCCTATCTATCCAAATGTTTTTCCTGATAGCCTCCTCCTCTAGGTTCAACCCCAGGGAGACTAACCCAGCGTGGACCAACAGTGCCTCTGTGCTGGTAGTATGGTATCTCCCTGTGATCCCAACGGCCACCTTCCTTTGCACCCTTTCCGATGCCACCTTGTGGTCCTTATTTCGCTGCCACCAGGCCCTGGAAGCGTAGTATAGTAGTATTGGCTCGACGCAGGAAAGGTAGAGGTTCTTAAAATGGTACCCTACTTTCCCCATCTGTTCAGAGACAATCTAGACAGCCTGCATAGCGCCTCCCTACCTTTCGCCACCATCCCATCAGTATACCTGTGATGCCTTTGCAGTACTTGAAGGCTGATAGGAGCATCGGGGGTAGCTGGGCGTCATGGGGCACTGGAGGTGGTCTTAGAGTGCTGAGGTAGAGGTTCAAAAAATTGGAATTCTTGTAATGCGTACCACGTAGTTATGAAGAATAGGTGCCTCGAAATTAGGGGTCGAGTTCTTCTACTCGGAGAGCGTTGTCGGGTGCACTATTCTGACTAAAAGTTGGTCTTGTGTGTACAATCCTTCAGTCTCGGTGTTCATAATAATTACCTCTTAACGTATATGTAGTTGAGCTACAAGGGTTATTTGGTCTTGGAGTAATTTTCAAAGTATTTTAGTTGCGACAAACTTTGCGTAGATGACATCGGTTTTTCCTGGGAATAAGTCTACGAGGGTCACTCACACTTCGGTGTTTAATTTTGTATCAACTCGGCCTGAAAAGGTCTAGCAGATAATGGATAAAATATTAGAGAAGATTTCTTTTCTAGTCTATGCTGTTGAATAGAGTAAAACTCGGATCTCCAGTGCCTGGGGATGTTAAATGTCAGCCAAGTCTGTCTTCTTTGCCTTAGAGACTAGAACTGAGTTGTGTTAAAAGAAAAACTTCCTTTCTGGGGCCACCATGTGCATTCAAGGCTTTAAAACGGCCTCCAGGACATTGATGTAGGTATCAGCGTTCACCCTGAAGCCCTGTTCAAAGAAGTGGGGAGACATGACATCCCCTTCAGTGCTGATGACGCCAAAGAAGATC
This sequence comes from Cordylochernes scorpioides, assembly GCA_030710605.1. NCBI lineage: Eukaryota > Metazoa > Arthropoda > Arachnida > Pseudoscorpiones > Chernetidae > Cordylochernes > Cordylochernes scorpioides. The sequence goes on along the minus strand of CP092865.1, from coordinate 63,805,890 downwards.
ACGGGAGCAGGGAATTTCGTGTGCATCACGAAAGGTGCCTTTGAGGGGTCTTTGCAAATCCAACGATCATTCCTGGCATTTAAATTTGGTCCTATTCAACGTTCCTTTCATCAGAGAGGAACCTCAGAACGCCACAAGAGTCATGTATCAGGTTTCTGAGGAAAGCAGTAGCCTTTCCTTTTCGGCTTTCTTTCATAGCCTCAGTCATCAATTGGTATTTCTAAAGGGCATAGGCTTGAGACCATAGTTGCTCTAATGGAAAGTTCTAATTGTAATAGGTCAATACCCAACTTCTTGTCTATGGCTCTCATGATCTTTTTTCCAGGGTCTCCATCAATCTTGACATATGACAAATTCTTCGTCACTTACCATTTCCGATCGACGCGAGTGCTTTTTCTTGCAGACGTTCCTTCTTCGTCACTGTCGACCTCATCAGACTTCTTCTGTGCACATGTTAAACAGTGTGTTCTGGTAGATTAAGAAAATCCAGTGCCTCTTTTAGTCTCCTCTCGGAACGCCGAGAAACGATTATGGCGCCTTCTCGATTATCATATTGTTATAGGTTGGGATGTAGATGGCTTTTGTTCACTAGTGATGCCGTAGAAGAATCCAGAACGATTTCACATTGAAAGGAGGAGATTTTATTATTACAGTAACAAGGAAGATGATTGTATAGAGAAATACACGGTAGAATCAAAAAGTTCCCGAACTTTAAAAAAATAAAATATAAACAAATTTAAAAAAATGTAAAATCAATTTTACTGTAAATCATAATGTCTAAACTATAATTTAATTTAGCAACGCCAGTAAATTCTCATGCGTAGTTTTCATGTTAGGCATATTTTTGTTGTAAGTATTTAGCTCGCGTCGGTTTCTGTAATTTCATCATTTGAGCAAAGTGCAAATACTATTTTTTTTGTAAAATGAAAAAGGTCTTTCACATAGACATTAGCAGTAATGAATGAAGCTTATAAAAACGAAAAATTGTCACGAACGCAGGTTTATTTCTGGTATAAACGTTTTAAAGATGGCTGTAAGAGCATCGCAAATGATTTAAGGTCAGGTCGGCCATTGGCATCAACAACGGATCGCAATATTGGACAGGTACGTGATTTAGTTGTTGCTGATAGAAAAATTACTATTGATAATATATCAGAAATACTTGGAATTTCGTATGGTAGTTTCCAAAAAAAAAAAAATTGGTGATAATTTAAACATGATAAAACTTTGTGGTTATTTTCTCACGAAATTTAACAGATCAACAAAGAGAAACCAGATTATTAATTTAAAAAGAATTAATTAAACTGCAAATAATGATTCTGATTTTTCAAAAAGAATAATAACTGGTAATGAAACATGGTGCTTTCTTTTTGATCCACAAACTAAAAAACAATCACTCGAATGGCACACACCAAGTTCTCCAAGGAGGAAGAAAGTTTGTCTTGACAAGTCCAAAGGAAAAGTAATGCTTGTAGTGTTTTTCGATTATCAAGGAATTGTCTATTATGAATTTATTAAAGAGGGGGTTACTATTAATAAACAGGCATACAAAGAAATACTTGTGCGCATTCGTGATGCGATAAGAAGAAAAAGAAACATTTTTAAAAAATCAAAACAGTGGAAATTGCTACAATTTCCCCTGCTCATAGAGCCATTATTGTTCAAGACTATTTAGTCAAACACTCTGTATCTGTCTTGCCACTTCCTCCTTACTCTTCTGATATCGCCCCATGCGATTTCTTTCCAAAACTTAAAATGACGTTAAAAGGGAGGCGCTTTTCAATGTCATCAGAAGAAATTGAAAATGCGACGGTGGAGCTAAACAAGCTTAGAAAAATTGACTTTGAACTAGCATTTCAACAGCTTTCAGCTTCACGCTAGAAAAAATGTGTAGATAAACAAGGCTCCTATTTTGAAAAATTTCATGTTTAAATTACTATACTATGAATAAATAATTAATTTTTAAAAAGTTTGGGAATGTTTTGATCCTACCTTGGATAAAAGTTTGACATTTTTTTCTCAAGGTGTGTGCATTTTATCACTTTAAATTGTATTTATATTATATATATTTCAATGCATTATTAATATATATATATATATTATTTTGGATAAAAGGTATCTCCTGAAAAAATAAACTTTTATCCGGCAGAGTTTCCTCACCACTCTGGAAGTACCTGCCTCGGCGCGTTACCCTTTTTGGCGGTTCACCCCCCAGGAGCCCTAAATGGTCCTGAGAAGTCCTATTCCACTTCTAGCTTTTACTAACCCCACCATCGGATCTGACCTGATGGCGCCAGCAAAGCTAGGGCCCTAGAACTGACCGATTGTTGAAGACTCGTGTCCCAGGAAACTGAATAATTTTACAAACCAAGATAAATTTGATATATATTTTAAATATGTTATAAGCTATCAAAATAAGAAATTTATGTTCACAATTTCATATGATGTTAGGATATGATTGATTTATAATTCCAGAAAATGAAACATTTTTTTACAAAGTTAATTTAATGGTTCATTTATGATGGAGATGATATCTGACAAGATTCTCAAGGAAAATTATTAAGAATATAAGATTGATTGTATTTGATGACTGTGTGGTGATATTCCTACATGTAGTTCTTGAAATTCTGGTAGCTGGATAGCATCTAGCAATTGGACTCTGTTTCTTAAAATTATTTTCTATACGGCGACATCTTTTTGATAATATCAGTGTAATATTAATAACACATTCAAAGTGATTGTCGTAAAGATAGAGGCTGCCTGGCCGGCATTCATTGTTCTTCAAATATAAGACACTTCGACCAGTAAATATTTTTATTGTCTGCCCGAAGTGTCTTTTATTTGAAGAACAAAGTGATTGTGTATGTGTAAAATGTATATTTTGTTTTTACTTCTTGTACATACAGTACTGGTCATGAATATCACGGTGGTAAGAGGTTTGTGACTACTCATACTTTAGGTACACCAAATGTCTAGTAATATCAGGCAATGGAACCATGGGGTTAATGGCTGGATATACGTATATTGATCGGGCCTACTATCAATTTGGATTATTTTTAAATAAATTAGTAATTTAAAACACATCAAATTTATTAAAATATTTATTACAAAGAATTATTAAAACAAAATCTCTATATTGCCATATACGAAGAAATAATGGATTTCGTTACTCGCAGTGCGTTTATACCAATAGTATTTTTCAAAATAACTTTCTTAAAAAATCAATCAACACCAAATATTTCTGTGAAAAAATAGTAAAAATCTAAAATTGTACTGTCTCGAGTCCTGGAATTAGTTGCCACAATGACAGCTAGAGTCTTCAACCGCGCCAATTTTCGATAAAAATTCCTTAAAATTTCCATGGTTCGTTGTAAACTGGGTATTATAAAAATTGGAGCGGAAATATGTTGGAATTCCAAACGGGAAAAAGCTTTGGAATGTTTCATTTGTTTTTAGAAAAAATTCATTCATTTTTGCACTTGAAAATGATCTAATTATACTTGAAGAATGTCGTCTATAAGTACAGTATTTTGATCCTCTATTGAAAGATGAGCCAAATCATAAATTGTAGTGTAATAAGGTGAATAAATTAAGAAAAAGGCATCTCCTTATCATACAAATGAAAGTTGCTGATGGCTTCTATTGGAATAAATATAAACTATTCGTTGATTTTCAATTATTCCAGAATTGAACAAATACCGGCCAAATATAAGGAAATGCTTTTTTCTAAATTTATCCACCTTTTCCCATTACAATTTCACATTTCTACAATTTTTTTCACATTGTGTCGCGGTCTCACGCAATTCTGGCCTTAACTACCTGTTTCATGATTTTTGAGGATACCTGAATAACCAGTTTTTTGGTCGTTGAGGTACAGCTTGCACCACGCTGATGAGGGTTAACAGCCCGATTATGGCCAAATCGGGAATAATTAAAAATCAAAGAATAGTTGATATTTATTCCGATAGATGGCGCAAGCCATCAGCAACTTCCAGTTGCACGATAAGGAGATGTCTTTCTTTTTCTCTCTCTTAATTAAATATATCGTCTGTTAATGATTTATCTTGAGACCAATAAGTTTTTAGTTATAATTATTGAATTCTATAAATGGGGTCGGTGATGGTCTAAACCGATGGTTTTCAACCGCTATGACCCGGGATCGAATCCCGCATTTAACACTTTTATCTAATTAAAAATGGTAACGTATCTTAATATCGATTGAAAAACCCTGTACGATTTATAAATGAATAAAACAAAGCTTCAAGGGCTGCGTATCTTTATTAGAACGAATATAATACTAGCTTTCGGGCACATACGCCCTTCTACAGGAATTAATGAAACAATAATCCGACTAGTTTGAAATAGGTTTTATATACACGTAACTATTGTTTTGCATATCACGCGCAATTTGAAAAATATTAAAATGTTTAAATTTACATGCAGGTGTAATGATTTGAAAAAACTAATTCTAATTAATATGAGATAATATGATACATTTTGGTTAAGGCAATCTTATTTTGTTTTGTATTTTATATATACCTGCATGTAAATTTAAACATTTTAATATTTTTCAAATTGCGCGTGATATGCAAAACAATAGTTACGTGTATATAAAACCTATTTCAAACTAGTCGGATTATTGTTTCATTAATTCCTGTAGAAGGGCGTATGTGCCCGAAAGCTCGTATTATATTCGTTCTAATAAAAGATACGCAGCCCTTGAAGCTTTGTTTTATTCATTTATAATTAAAAATGGGGCCCCTGATTCTTGGAAAAGTCCAACAGCGAGTGCAAGTAATCAAACGGGGCTATAACACATTTGTAAGTTTCATTAGAAGAGAAAATTGCTATAAATATAAATAAGTATATAAACAGTATGAACAGATAAACATATTTTAACTCAAATTATTTGTTATTCGAATATCAATTGGAAGAATTCTTTCAGAGATAATTGGTATTTTTCAAAACGTCAATTATATATATTCATTTTGATACAAATAATTTTATAATCGCGAGATTCAAGTACATTTTCAATTTTCAGGACAATTTTACATTGTATTTTGGTTATATATTCAATCATATATAATAATTTTATCTCATATTCGAACAGTAGCAATTCGTGTAAATAATAATATATATGTATATACTAGCCGAATGACCCGGGCAACGCCCGTGTTTTACCCGATTGAATGTTTTGATTCAAATACTATTTGCTACAATTATAAATTGGCGCCTTATATAAATGCATATGTTAGTTAATAACTATAGCCTATGTGCTTTATCTGTCTATGTACTGTTGGCTTCCGTAGGCGTCTCTTACTGGGAAAAAGAAAGAGAGGATTCCATTTGGTTATTAACTAATATATGCATTTATATAAGGAGCGACCCGCTCCAACACAATGGTTACAAAAACGAAAAAGCGAGTGGGGGGGCATGACGGGGGGGGGGGGCAAAGGTGGCGTGATCGTAGCCGACCAATAGGAGGGCGCCATTCCAAAAAAAAAAAAGGCAAACGGTGACAGAGATGACTGATGAAGAATGACGCTCGTAACTGTATATAGAATCCTCTCAACCTATAGCTATGTCTGTAGATGGATTATAAAGATCTGAAAACTTGTACTTTACACGAATAAAGAGAGAGAGAAACGTATTGCTACTGTTTATATTCTTTTTGTATACATTTGTAAGTGAGAAAGTCAAACTGCTTTTCACATGTGTAGACATGTGGTGTTCTTACAGTAAAGCAGTCGCTAACTACCCACCATGATTATCATGGCTTGTACCACGTGTACTAGATTTAATAAAAAAAAATGAATTCAAAATAATATATTGTATCAATATTAATATGATATGTAAAACGACATTTGAAAATTATCCCGCATGGGTTTCTTTTCAACGAAAGATCAAAATTTATTTTAAGGAGAAAAAAAAAATAACGATTATTTATACCCTATGCGGGATAATTTTCAAATGTTGTTTTACAATCATAATCCGTATTATATTGTATTATAAATCACTTTATGTATTATTTACGAACGGAAAAATATGTCCAGTGTAGCCTAGTGGACATGGCATCTTCCCGGTAAGCGGAATACTGTGGGTTTGATTCCCATCCATGGACACTTTATTTTTCCGTTTATCATTACTCTTCACAATTCATCCTTTCATACCTCATCCCTAAGGTTAGAAATAATCGTTATTTCTTCTTAAAGTAAATTTTGTATTTTCATTGAAAAGAAACACATGCGGGATAATTTTCAAATGTCGTTTTACAATCACAAGCCGCATTATAATGTATTATTAATATGATATAATCAGGCTTCAACGGATAATTTTCCTTTTTTTTTTCCTTATCCCTGACGAGGACAAACGATTTTGAGAAAATAAAAACAATTTACTGGCCAAAGTGTCTAATTTAAAATAATTATGAATACAGGACAGACAACCTGCTGGATCGTTTTTAAAGACAACTCTCAGATTTATAAAATTAAACTTTAACCATTTTTAGATATAGAGAGAGTTAATTACCTCGTATTTAAGGCAACAATCATCTAATTTACATACATCGTTCTAACCAGATTCAACTTGTGAAAAACAGACGACATAAAAAAATAAACAAATTAATGGTAGAGGATAGGTTCCTATTTTTTAAAAGCTTTCACACTCAAAGAATAATCATTTTCTTGCTTCAAAACCTTTATCTTCAAGGTGTGGCTATTCAATTAAACAGATTTGTATTACTATCTCTTAACTATTAAATTGTTAACAACGCACCTTGTTAGATTTAAGAGATATAATTGAAACCTAAATTTCCTCAAAAACACAATATACACGTTTATATTGAAATACAGTTAAAATAGCGCCTCCCTCTCTATAGCGCCCGATTTTAAATACATAGTACGATGAGATTTACATTAAAAGTGACCGTCTATAGCACCCCCTCTCTATAGCGCCCTATTTTCGTGAGTCCCAAGAGGGGGCGCTATAGAGAGGTTTAACTGTATTATATTTTATATCTTATAGATATATAGGGCAGGATTTATCAGAAGAATGGGCGGTTATACATTTAATTTATACATGGATGTGTGAACTAAATGAGAACATGATTCTAATTTGGATTTTAAGATCGCAGGTTCAATCCCAAAGGTGGGGATTTTGGAAAAGAATTAGGTATATCGAAGAAGGTCAGGTATATCAGCTGTATCTACGAACTGACTGGGCGCAAGCCATTAAAGCTTACAGTATCTCACTCGTGTATCTCACTGAGGTACCGTATGGATGTCCTCATCTGGATTGATGTCTGCCATATAGATGGCTGCAAGGATGGCTGAGCAATTGTATATATAGTCTGCCCAGAAGTCAAACCCCTCCTCTACGTGGGGAGAAGCAGCACAAGTAAGTGACTGTCCTGTAGTACGGTGTCGTGAGCCGCTACGGTAACCGTGAACAGGAAACTCTGAAATGTGGCTGACTAATGGGAACCCCCCTTTCCATGGACAAGGCACCTCCACCAAATACAATACACGCCCAGAAGTCCTCTTCTACGTGGGGAGAAGCAGCACAAGTAAGGGACTGCCCTGTAGTACGGTGTTGTGAGCCGCTACGGTAACTATGAACAGGGAACTCTGAAATGTGGCTGACTAACGGGGCACCCCTCTTTCCATGGAGCAATCTCACTCGTGTAGATACGTAGAGAGTAGCAAGGTAGAGACCTAAAGAATCTGGGTAAACCAAAGATAGTCTACAGGATTTAGAAATAACGCTATTTATCTTGACACGGAGTTATGAAAGGAGACAAAGAGCTTCATTACATCTCAAGCCAGAAGACACTTTGTCATTTCATTGTGAGGTGGCTCCACCTAGCGGGGGTCGATACCAGTAGATGGCGCCGCGGCTGGCCGCCATGGGCCCCAGATAGGTGGCCCGTGGTGGACGTAGATCTTCCCGCCCAGCAGCTGTAAGTACCGGTAGTGCCAACACACTACACCACCATTCCTCCATCCTTCAACTGATCGAGAATCAGTCAATTTATTCTATTTCCTATTTTCGGCCTCAAAATACACACAGACACATCTCGTAGATGTTGATAACACGTCTGTATATAAGGTTACGTTTCATATTATGTAAATAATAGAAGTAAGTAATGGTAATGTCTACAGTAGTGAGGAATCTGCCAAATCGATTGATGTAGCGATTGCCATTTGACAACTGACCGGCGGCCTGACCTCTCCCATCGCTAGCCTTCGATCGGGCCATTGATTCCAGAAGCCCTGCCCACCTCTTCCTGTACATCCTCTTTGGCCGATCATTGCTTATTGTACTGTTGTAATCCTCTTTGGACGATCACTACTTCTTGTACATCTTCTTTGGACGATCATTGTTTATTGTACATCCTCTTTGGACGATCATTGTTTCTTGTACATCTTCTTTGGACGATCATTGTTTCTTGTACATCCTCTTTGGACGATCATTGTTTCTTGTACATCCTCTTTGGACGATTATTGTTTCTTGTACATCCTCTTTGGCTGATCATTGTTTCTTGTACATCCTCTTTGGCCGATCATTGCTTATTGTACTGTTGTACATCCTCTTTGGACAATCACTACTTCTTGTACATCTTTTTGGCTGATCATTGTTTCTTGTACATCCTCTTTTGACGATCATTGCTTCTTGTACATCCTCTTTGGACGATCATTGCTTCTTGTACATCCACTTTGGACGATCATTGTTTCTTGTACATCCTCTTTGGCTGATCATTGTTTTTTGTACATCCTCTTTGGATGATCATTGCTTCTTGTACATCCTCTTTGGCTGATCCTTGCTTCTTGTACATCCTCTTTGCCGATCATTGCTTATTGTACATCCTCTTTGGCCGATCATTGTTTATTGTATTTTTGTACATCCTCTTCGGCCGATCATTGTTTATTGTACATCATATTTGGCCGATCATTGCTTATTGTACATCCTCTTTGGCCGATAATTGCTTATTATACTGTTGTACATCCTCTTCGGCTGATCATTGCTTCTTGTACATCATCTTTGGATGATCATTGCTTATTGTACATCCTCTTTGGCTGATCCTTGCTTCTTGTACATCCTCTTTGCCGATCATTGCTTATTGTACATCCTCTTTGGATGATCATTGCTTATTGTACATCCTCTTTGGACGATCATTGCTTATTGTACATCCTCTCTAGCCGATCATTTCTTCTTGTACATCCTCTTTGGACGATCATTGCTTATTATACTGTTGTACATCCTCTCTAGCCGATCATTGTTTCTTGTACATCCTCTTTGGATGATCATTGCTTATTGTACATCCTCTTTGGCTGATCCTTGCTTCTTGTACATCCTCTTTGCCGATCATTGCTTATTGTACATCCTCTTTGCCGATCATTGCTTATTGTACATCCTCTTTGGATGATCATTGCTTATTGTACATCCTCTTTGGACGATCATTGCTTATTGTACATCCTCTCTAGCCGATCATTTCTTCTTGTACATCCTCTTTGGACGATCATTGCTTATTATACTGTTGTACATCCTCTTCGGCTGATCATTGCTTCTTGTACATCATCTTTGGATGATCATTGCTTATTGTACATCCTCTTTGGCTGATCCTTTCTTCTTGTACATCCTCTTTGCCGATCATTGTTTCTTGTACATCCTCTTTGGCTGATCATTGTTTCTTGTATATCCTCTTTGGACGATCATTGCTTATTATACTTTTGTACATCCTCTTCGGCTGATCATTACTTCTTTTACATCCTATTTGGACAATCATTACTTCTTGTACATCCTCTTTGGCTGATCATTGCTTCTTGTACATCCTATTTGGACTATCATTGCTTCTTGTACTGCTGTACATCCTCTTTGGCTGATCACTACTTCTTGTACATCCTCTTTGGCTGATCATTGCTTCTTGTGCTGTTGTACATCCTCTTTGGCTGATCATTGCTTCTTGTACATAGGTCCAAACATTCCATTTTCCTACTTACTTAGACTCAACCGGCTTCAGTTGACGATAATGGCCGTTTTCGAAGTCCAAATTCATGCCCCATATATCCTATCCCGCTATTTTATTTCGTATTTATGCGATATGTTAAGTAAAATGCTCATGTTAGCGGTCAGGAAATGCCAATTTTGTATTCAATATATATATATGAAAAAACAATAGAAAAAAATAGAAAATAAAAAGGTCAGGTGTTGATATTAAAAATAAAAAAGGCATATCCTGACAAGGAGCACATGTGCTTTCCCGCTGACGAGCGCCAACAGCGCGAAACGCGTTTGTGGATGGCTTTTCTTGATTTATCAAGAAATTGGGTTGGCCAAATATCAGGGAACAGGTTAAATCAATGTTTAGTTGATTTCTGTTCCACCAGATGGCGCTCTGCCTTCTGTAAATCACATGTGCTCCTGGTCAGTATATGCCGTTTTTATTATATATATGAAATAAAAGTTGAAGTCCTGGTAGCTCTTGTTGTACTGTGTTGACCGAGAGGAACAGTCAGGATGTAGAGTTTTCCAGTACCTCTCTGCACCTTGGAAGACCTTTAAAAGTTCTCACAAAATACAGGCAGTCGTGGTCGAGGCAGAGTGGAAAGCTGGGGATATCCACACAAAAAACGAAGACACAGTTGCACTAAGAAAGTTCCGTAAACAGATAAAAGCTGAGATAGAAGCGCAAGATGGAGACATAGAAGTTTCTTGCTCGTCTACATGATAGTTGAGATCGACATAAGGTACGACCGACGTGAGCTGACGCTAAGGGTGAACTAAACTCAACTGACTGAACTGTACTGAGCTGTCAAGCCACTGTAAGGTGATGATTTATAGGTTAAAGACGGGGTGACCTTATGTGACAGGGGCGTTTTTGAGAAAGGGCGCCTTTACCTGTCCAGGTGTGAGAGGGGTCTCTGCATTCCACCACATGTGACAGTGTGGGTGGCCTGTCGTGGGAACTGTGAATCTACCTGATTTATGACTCCCATCTTTAGACTCTGTTGTTTTGGCAATTCTATGCTCGATCTCTGCTTTAGCTCAACTATTAAATCTATTACAGATTTTATTTATTTATCCACTTTGTACAAATTACATTACATAGGTGATGCAATGACACAGATTAATCATGCGCATAATTATTTATAGATGTGTCTCTATATACAACATGACAATCTTATTACAAGTTATATAGACAGTATGGGGTTGTTGGTTTAAATTACCATATATATATATATATTTATATATTGGAGAAGTTAGATTTTCAGCTTATATGCTACTGTAAAAGGGTAGAGATGCCTGAAAGCTCAATAGAGCATTAATAAATATGAAAAGAAACTCTCTAGAAACCTGCTGTATTATTTAATTTACATCTGTGAGGTTTGAATCAATTGATCTATATATATAAAAATGGATGTTTGTCCGTCCGTCCGTCCGTCTGTTAGTGATAATCTTCTACATCGCTCAACCAATCGTGATGAAACTTTGGGAAGATGTTTAGTATACTACAGGGATGGTTTCTGGCTAATTACTCTTTAGAAATAACCTTTCGTTACATTTTTATTTACAATGAAACGTAAATTCACTCACAATCAGCGCCCCCTCGCGGCAGACGTATGGCCTAAAATAGCCTCGCATGAGCTTATTTGTAACGTCAAGCTTAGCCTATAGGTTAGGTACACAGCTTCGTACCCCCGCAACCTAGGTTCGAGGCTCAGCGTGGGTTTTTTTTTTTTCATTTCTTTTATATTATTGTAGCAAATTATTAAAAATATTATTTTATTTAAAATGTAGGCTTTTTAAAATAAAAATTAACATAAACAATATTTTAATAATATTTGTAACAAACCTAGGGTCGAGGCTCAGCGTGGGTGTCTTTTTTTATTTTCGTTTCTTTTATATTATTGTAGCGAAGTCTTTTTTTACAGCATTATTATATTTTAATTGGTTTATTTTAAATATGTTTGTTATGAAGGCTCTATGTAATACTATTTAGAGCACATTTTACATTTTAAACACCTAAGCACCCCTCTTTTTAATATTGTAGCAAAGTATTAAAAGTATTATTTTATTTTAGATGTTTGCCATGAAACTTTGGGATGTTGTTTAGTATACTATCAGGACGATTTCTGGCGAATTATTTTAGAATAATATTTATAACAATAATTATAGCGAAATTAAGACATAGTGATTATATTCTGTTTTTGTGCATATGTAAATATTTTACAGAAAATGTGAGAACGTTCTATTAGAATATCTCGAAAACAAAAAACAATACATATAAACGAGTTCACTGACATTTATTAATGCAGTGATTATAATCAATGATTACAATGAAGGGCTATATTATCTATATATATAAAAATCACTTTCAAATTTTAACGTAACGTTCCATTCTCAATCCCGTAGGGCTTTAGATCGGCTAAAACATTTTTATCTTTATAAGTGAATATTAACTTTACTGTGCTGAATAGTTTAGTATAATGTTCATTTAACATATTACAATTTAGCCACAGCAACGCGTGGCCGGGTTCGCTAGTATTTTATAATTATCAAAAATATAGGAGGGCTTGGCTCATCAGTGGTGAACCCTCCCAGCGGTTTCACCAATTTATTCTACCAGACAGCCTCTTAGAGCTCTAATGTTGTATTGGACGATTCCGCTTATATATGTTACACTAAAGGGTGGAATATCAGAAATGGTATTCAAGAAAACAATGGAAATAAGCTTTTAGGACAGTAGAATTAAATATACATATTTTCATCGAGCAATGCTTTTGTGCAAACAATAAGGATAAGTTAGGCATAAATTAATATAAAGCAATAACGCACCGTCTATATGAGGAAAGAAAATATAAAATATATTGTTGTATATATTGTTGATGGTGTCTGCTGGGGATGAGTAGAGCTCATCAATGGATAAGTCAATACAGTCAATAATGTAGTTTGGGGTTGCAGGTTGACACTTAGTACATAGTGGGAAAACCTTGCAACCATTCTGGAAAGTCATGACTGGGTGACATGTGGTGTACTTACAGAAAAAGCAGTCGCCTTCTTCTGCCTATCATGATTATCATGGCCTGTACCACATGTACTAGGGATAAGCATAAAAAATTGACTGGGTGAAGTAGAATGTCATTAAGACTGGGAGCACTACTCAGTAGCAGGCCACTGACTTGGTTCTAAAACAAATTGGCACCTATGACATGAGGAACAGATCGTGAATAAATTAAGCTAGAGAATAGCCGTGGAATGCAATATTAATTCTTAATTTGAATTTCTAACAGTATGCAAATAAGTGAACGTATAATTATCAAATCGTTGTCATTAAGACTGGGAGCACTACTCAGTAGCAGGCCACTGACTTAGCTCCAATATGAAATGTCTGACATGAGGAACAGATAGGAAACAATTGAAGTTAGAGAATAGTCGCGGAATGCAACATTAATTCTTAATTTGTAACAGTATGCAAATAAGTGGGCGTATAATTATTAAATCGATGTAATTGACCATTTGTGGAACTAACACATGCTAATTACTCTAATAATAATAGTAATAAATCAAGCCTTTTCTAAAAATAGTTAATTTAACTATAAATATACATACTATAAATACATTTGAAGATATTCCGCAATAAATAGCTTCTTTTTTTTTTGCTTATACCTAGTACACGTGGTACAGGCCATGATAATCATGGGAGGTAGGGTAGAATAGACGGCTGCTTTTACTGTAAGTGCCCCACATGTCTAGACAAGGTACAGGCCAGGATAATCATGGTGAGTAGAAGTAGGTAACTGCTTTTACTGTAAGTAGAGGAAAGGAGAGAGTGTGTTAGCCGATGACCTAGTGTAGTACTGGTAAGGCTGAAAGGATGGGGTTTAGAAACTCTTGGGTCTTCGCTCTGTGTGTGCGTTATTGGGAGTGTCCTTGCCGTGCGCGCCATGGAAAACCAAGGGATACACACAGTAGTACCACCCTCCCGCCTCCGCGTGGTATCGCCGCGTCAAAGGGTATTGGAGCGTAGGACGGATTAGACCAAGTCTGAACGGGAGGGCTAGGACAGCAACCTTGCCATGAACTCTCGGAGACGCCTGTGGGTTGACTGGTCGCGCCCACGTAGCCAGACCATAATGGCGGGCGCGAGGGGCCAAACAATGGCTGCTCGGTGCATGGAGAATGCACCTTTCCTACGGCACGGTGGCTATATGGCAGCAATGGGTGCATGCTACGCATGCAGGCTTATGGGCCTTCGAGGTCTGGGTAGCCATTACTGTTCCAGGGATGTAAGTGCACCACACGGCTTGTGGACCTTCGAGGTCTGGGTAGCAATTACTGCTCCAGGGATGTAAGTACACCACATGTCTACACATGGTACAGGCCATGATAATCATGGTAGGGTAGAAGTAGACGGCTGCTTTTACTATAAGTGCACCACATGTCTACACATATGAAAATCAGTTCGACTTTGCACTTACAAATATGCCAGAGCCCCGTTTGGTTACTTGCACTCGCTGGTGGGGTTGGACTTTTGCAAGAATCGGGGGTCATTGGATCATTTTTTTTGAATCAGAAAAAAGTGTCCAATGCGAGAATCGAACCCGGGTCGTAGCGGTCGAAAACCAACGGTTTAGACCATCCTTCCACCGACCCCTGCTTCGTTTTTAAATTTATAAAGTATTTAAAAGCTAGATATAAATTGTACATAACAGATATATATATTGAATCAAAATATAATTTATTTACCAATATTTCAGTTGGCTGAACGCCAACCTTTTTCAAGGTATTATAAGTATGTATTAAATGAGGCATTCTCCCTTTAATTATACATCGGAACAAGGCACTTGTTCATTATTATAGTTAAAAAAATTACAAATGATAATAGAGAATGAGCCAAAACACCAGTTTTGGCAAATTCAGAAAAAATCTAACTTGTATACCATCATATTTGTACTTGAAATATTGATGCTAGAATCTTTAATCTCCAAAGACAATAACAGCATAAACAGAAGATCTACCCCAACAGTTCCAGCATATTCAACGCAGATGATGCCAAACCCCATTGAAACTGTACCCTCTACAACTGGAAACTATTTTTATATTTGTTTTTTTTTAAATGTATTTCTGTGAATCTCTATTGTATCTGTTGCACGCCTTTGCGGAGCCAGTGGCCTGATGAAGCGTCACCGCGCGAAAGCTTGCCTCCCGATACCTTAATAAAGAAACTCTGCAAATATTCAAATTTATTTAACACAATTGTATACCATCAGTTGCACGATAACGGAGATGCCTTTTTCATAATATATGCACCTTATCCCAGTACAATATAACGTTTGTACTATTTTTTTCACATTAAGTCGCGGTCTCCCTCAATTCTGGCCTTAACTACTTGTTTCATGATTTTTTAAGATGCCTGAATGACCAGTTTTTTGGTCGTTGAGGTACAGCTTGCAACACGCTGATGAGGGCCAAAAGCCGTTGGCCGTTTATTATGATTAAAAAAATGCTCTGATAGTCCCCGATTCTTGTAAAAGTCCAATCCCACCAGCAAGTACAAGTAATCAAACGGGGCTCTGGTACATTTGTAAGTGCAAAAGTCGAACTGCTTTTCATATATGTAGACATGTGGTGTACTTACGGTAAAATCAGTCTCCTACTTCTACCCACCATGATTATCATGGCCTGTACCACGTATACTAGGGATAATAATTTTTTTTTTTTTTAAAGTGCATCGTTCTGATGCGTAATTAAAGGGAGAGGTGTCTTTTTGGTACATGAGTATCATTTTCCTGAAACTATATATAGGTTTTAAATATATACAGTTAAACCTGTCTATAACGCCACCTCTTGGGACTCACCAAAATAGGGTGCTATAGACAGGTCACTTTTAATGTAAATTGCATCGTACTACGTATTTAAAATCGGGCGCTACAGAGAGGGAGGCGCTATTTATAGGGACGCTATAGACAGGTTTAACTGTATATATATTGAAAATAGAGCAAAATCCATGAATATATCTTAAATAAAAAGGCATATTCTGGATCAAAAAATATATTTTTTTCACCAATATTCCAGTTGGCTGAACGCCAACTTTTTTCAAGGTATTATAACATATTTGAGCCAATTTTTGTAAAATATAAGTGTGAATATTTTACAAAATTTATTTTGTCCATAATATAAAATATATATTTATCAAAATTTTCTTCCCATTGAATATAACAGAATATTTAAAAAAACTTAATGCTGTTGACGTTATGTGGCGCTGAGTTTGTTGTTGACATACATTAAATATATCAATTAAGAAGTTTCAGAAGATGATTAAAAGAAACTCATCTTCTGAAACTTCTTAATTGATATACCTTACTGGAAGAGTCTTTAACCATTACACATTAAATATGTTATGTTAATCAATCTTCTTCTTCTTCTTTGGCTGGTTCTCTTTATCCACTTTTCATCCAGAGGTATAGTCAGCGCCGAGATCTTCCTCTAAATGACGCGGGCCCTCCGAGCTCTAACTACTATGTGAAAGCACGAGTCTCACAAGGCTCCAATTCAACACACACACTGACTTTATTCTCAAACACACAATTTATACAATAAATTCCTACACACGTGACCAGGCACTCGTGGTCAAATATAATAAAAACATATATACACAGAGTTATAATAAATTAAACTCTAACATTCTTCCTCGAGTTGATGGGTCACATCAAGTTCCGGAGGGGCCACCGGAAGCAGCACCAGCTTCACCAAGGGTCCTCGGAGCACTCCAACCGATGTCCGCACCGAAACAACCCGTACCAGGCCGTCCTTCCCAGGATGTGTCTCCACCACTCTGCCCATAAGCCATTTTGCAGGGGGCATTCTTTCCTCTTTTATCAATACTAACGTATTGATGTCGACATTGGGAGAGATGGTCTTCCACTTAGTTCCATCATTAGCTAACACGGCAGCCAGTTCTCTTAATTGATCCTGAGCCAGATAGAAACTTGAACGTAACTGTCGTGCAGCTCCTACAAAACTTGTTCCTTCATCACTATATAGCCGAGTGCAGTGCCCTCTTCGCGCTACAACTCGCTTAAAAGCCGTCATGATGGTGGGTGTAGAGGCATCTGGGAACAATTCAAGATGTACGGCTCGGGTCACATAGCACACAACTAGACAGATGTAGCCCTTTTCCGTCTTTCGACCTCTACCCTTGGACATTCGAAGGTTCACAGGTCCAGCATAATCTACACCACTTATTGAGAAGGGTTTACCCGGTGTTAATCTCTCCTTGGGTAAATCGCTCATTAGCTGGCCTGGAGTGACGCGATTGTATCGACAACATGTCACGCACTCTCGAATACATCTTTTCACCTGATCTTTTGCTCTCAGAATCCAATACTTCTGTCTCAATGTGGACAGCATCAGGTGCACACTTCCGTGCAAAGTCCGCATATGAACCGCTTGAATAATTATCTGAGCTACCTTTCCTGATGAAGGCAATAGCGCAGGACATTTTCGTTCATATGTCATAGATGGAGCCCATTTTAATCCACCGCCGACTCCAAGGATTCCTTGATCGTCGAGGATCGGTGTCAAACCATAAATCTTGCCCGTGCGCTTTACTGATCCTAGAGTGGTCAAACTTCTCATTTCTTCCTGAAATGCCGGCACTGAATTGCTTGAAGTATTCTCCCATGAGCATTTCTCAGTTCGGCTGGGCTTAAGTGCGACTGATATCGCTCCGCACTGTTGCGGCAGTTATGGCAATAACGCAACATCTAAGGCCACTTTTCGGATATATCCATTAAAGGTCGAGCTTATCTCTCCGATAGCCACCAAGAAAGGTGTTTCACTGATGGCATGAACACTCAGGAGCTCAGTTTGACCTTGGTTCTCAAACAGGAAGCTTTCTGGGCCATTCCGTTGATTCCGCTGATAACCAGGCAAGTCCCGTCCACCAGATGGAAGACTATTTCAGCTCGGACCCCATAATTACTCGCGAGGCAATATCCGTTGGATTATCTCCTGTGGGAACATAGCGCCACTCCCTGACTTGTGGACAACTCTGAGTTTCCGCGACACGATTGCCGACAAAAGTGGGGAGATTTCCAGACATAGTTCTTAACCAATTCTAGACTATGGTAGAATCGGACCAACAGGTATCACTCTCCAGTTTGATATCCAACTCTTCCATTATATGTCACTAGTCTGGTCAGCAAAAGAGCTGCGCACAACTCTAGGCGTGGAATTGACATCTTCCGCATGGGAGCCAACTTAGTCTTTGATGCCAACAGTCCCACACTGACTCCATCATCAGTGGGAATTCTTATGTAAACAGCTGCCGCATAGGCGTCTTCGGAGGCATCACCGAATCTATGCAACTGCACTCCCTGGGTGTTCCCTCCGAGACCCAACCATCGGGTATTCTCATTCTTCCTAGGAAATTCAACTCCTTTCCTATATTAGTCCATGCTTCAATCAATGATTCACCCATCGGATCATCCCAATGTAATTCCGCTATCCATAACCTTTGAACCATTAATTTTCCTGTTACAAGGACAGGTGCCAACCATCTTAAGGGATCTTCTAACTTGGCGATGAAGGAAAGCATTTCGCTCGTGGTAGTCGCCGATGTCTTTTCCAACGACTGACCTTCATATAAGAAACAGTCTTCACTTTGGATCCATCCCAAACCCAATGTCCTTATAACATTGGACTGTTCAAATGTAATCCCTTGTGCGCAATGTTCTCTCGCAATGTTGCCCAAAATCGTCAGATCAACTTCTTTAGAATCTGTGGTTTCTAAGGCTTTGATGGTGATTGAGGCCGGAGAGGGTTCGTTTCTTCCAGTGTCTTCCTCTTCCAAGTCTATGCTGGATTCTTCTTCCTTCATGCAAAGTACTCCGGAAGATATGGCTTTAGGGCTCTTTGTTTGAGCTCTTATCTCTACATCGCTTGAAGCCCCCACTCCAGAACCCTCCACATCAAGAGGCTCTGAAGGTTGAGAACCTCAACCGCAGACTTTTCGTCAGAATCTTCTACTGCAACTTCTGGAACCTCTTGAGAACCTTGAGGTTTACCTCCTGAAGAATCAGGATCTGATGCTAAGGCATCGTCTGCAGGCTTAGAGGTATTGCCCGAGGGCCTAGAGCAGTCATAGGATTCCGAAATCTTCCCTAGAGATCTCAAACCACTCAATATAATATTCCTATAATCCACCGGATTCGCAATCCTTTCCAGTTGAGCACTTTTACCAAACTTTTCTGGAGACTTGTCTCCCAAATTAAGACCTTTCGCCGGAGTAGGCACTTGCCCTTTCGGAGAACTGGCCGGAGTATATAACATTGGAGTTACCACAGCTCCAGAAACAGTTTCCTTCGATACAAGTTGCATTTTATTGCTTGGAAGATATTTGCCAATTGAACCTTTTCCTATTGGTTCTCTCTTCACATAGGTGATCTGGATGGTACAACCCTGTTTAGAAAGCGTCTCACTTTCTCCAACCTTTGCATCATTGCACCATCAGTTGTCCATCTTTTTCTTCCAAAGAAACCTAAGGTAGTCCCAATCACTTTCCTTGATGGCGATCATCCGGAAATATCTTTTCAGGTCGGCCAAAACTCCGAACTTATTCTCCCGAAGTTTTATCCTTATCTCAGGGATTCCTCTCAACAGACTGGGTCTCCTCTTCAAATATCGCTTCAACGAGAATCCGTTTCGTCCTCGACAGGAAGCGCCGTCAAATACTGGCCGTACAGGCGCAGCCTTGGATTCACACCCAAATACAGGGCGATCGGGAAAATAGCATCCCTTTACTTTAAATTCGACATCTCCAGTCTGTCCTGCTTCCACCAATTTCCTCGATGCTGGAACTCTGACAACTCTTTCCTCAATATCATCAATGGACTCAGCCTCACCATCCGAAATCTCCACTGGATTAGCGCCCTCAGCTACCGCCATAGAACCGCCCACCGATTCATAACCTTTAATTGCAGTCTCAAAATCCCCTACTCCAATGTCCTTGGCTTCAGCCTCTGAGTCTTTCCCATTCTCTAAATCTGCGTCTTGCCTTTCCGCCACCTTTGAATCGGTACCTTGTTCTGCATCTAGCTTTTCTGCCACCTTTGAATCGGTGCCTTGTTCTGCATCTAGCTTTTCTGCCATCTTTGAATCGGTGCCTTATTCTACATCTAGCTTTTCTTCCACCTTTGAATCGGTACCCTGTTTTGCATATAGCAGCTTCACTTCTTCAGGGTTCTTTGAATCCATTCCTTGTTTCACATCCAGCCCTTTCTCTTCATCTGCTTCAACGGATTCTTTCTCAACTTCAGCCCTATTACTTTCATCAACTTCTACAACAGACTTCTTCTTAACTTGAGTATTTTTACTTTCTTCAGCCAAATGCCTTTTCTCAACTTGAGCCCTATGACTTTCTTCAACGGCAATCTGCGTGGATGTCTCTTCTACCATTTGCTCGGATGATACCACAATCCCAGCATCTTCCTTAATAGAAGCTGGATCAACTCCTTTCATCAGGGTAACTCCGACAACACTTGGCTTCTCACTCATCCCGAATTCCAAACTGCTTCCATCGCAGATCTTCAAATCCAAGTTGGGCAATCGGCATACTCTTGTTCCAGACAAAGAGCCCTTTTCCGAACTAGCACCATGGAGGGCTTCCGTATTCTTCGTCAGAGAGTTGAGGAAATGATTTATTTCACTTTCAAGATCTATCCACTTCCCATAATAATGGATCACTGTATCCCTTTCCTCCTCTAATACCGTGTCATCAATTTCTTCATCGTCCAGCATCAAATTCCATATCAACTTATCTTCATCTCGGATCTTCACCATATATTCCTCCATTATTCTATAATTAATTCTCACGAACTTCTCTGAGGGAGCCTCCCCATCCAATTCTGCTTCCATCCTTTTGATCAGTTTGGAGATGGTCGTTCTTTGAACGGCTCTACTTCTTATAGCCCGCTTCATTCTCTAGCCTTTTTGATCTTAACTTAACTTATTGCTTGACGCTCTATACCTCGGCCTTTTCCTTTTATCCAATTTGCAAAACTTTTCTAAAACCTTTTTTGCATAACTTTTTTTGCAAAAACTTTATTTGCATAAATTCTTCTTTTTTCTATGTTTTGCCTAAATTTGCATAGGCCTTTTTTCTTGATTCTTTCTTCAATTCCTTTAACTTCTTTCGACTTCTTAAACTTCTTTAAACTTCTTAAACTTCTTTAAACTTCTTAAACTTCTTTAACCTCTTTAGGTTTCTTAAACTTCTTTAAGCTTCTTAAACTTTAACCTAGCCTATATCCGGATTTAGAGGGACCAAAATGTTAATCAATCTTCTTCTTCTTCTTTCGCTGGTTCTCTTTATTCACTTTTCATCCAGAGGTATAGTCAGCGCCGAGATCTTCCTCTAAATGACGCGGGCCCTCCGAGCTCTAACTACTATGTGAAAGCACGAGTCTCACAAGGCTCCAATTCAACACACACACTGACTTTATTCTCAAACACACTATTTATACAATAAATTCATACACACGTGACCAGGCACTCGTGGTCAAATATAATAAAAACATATATACACAGAGTTATAATAAATTAAACTCTAACATGTTATAATACCTTGATAAAGGTTGGCATTCAGCCAACTGAAATTTTGGTAAATAAATGATATTTTGATCCAATATATGACTTTTTAATTAAAATATATATAGTAAAGAGAGGTTACCTGGCCGGCATTCATAGTTCTTAAAATTAAAGATACTTCGGCCAGTAAATCTTTTTATTATCTCGACGTTTAGACAAAAATATTTTGTCCTTGTCAGGAGCAAACAAAATATTTTTGTTGAAACGTCGAGACAATAAAAAGAATTAGTGGCCGAAGTATCTTTAATTTGAAAAAAAAAATATATATATATATATAAAAGGCATATCCTGACCAGGAGCACATGTGCTTTTTAGAAGGCAGAGTGGAACAGAAATCCACTAAACATTGATTTAACCTGTTCCCTGATATTTGGTCAACCCAATTTCTTGATAAATCAAGAAAAGCCATCCACGAACGCGTTTCGCGCTTTTGGCGCTCGTCAGCGTGGAGTAGGCTGTACCACTGCGACCAAAAAGATTTTTGGTTTCAGTGGCTTCTTGAGAAACCAAAAAATGGGTATTTAAGGCCAAACTTGCGTAAATAC
This sequence comes from Cordylochernes scorpioides, assembly GCA_030710605.1. Lineage (NCBI taxonomy): Eukaryota > Metazoa > Arthropoda > Arachnida > Pseudoscorpiones > Chernetidae > Cordylochernes > Cordylochernes scorpioides. The sequence goes on along the minus strand of CP092865.1, from coordinate 63,783,697 downwards.
GCGCAAAATTTGGTCGCAGTGGTACAGCCTACTCCACGCTGACGAGCGCCAACAGCGCGAAACGCGTTCGTGGATGGCTTTTCTTGATTTATCAAGAAAATGGGTTGGCCAAATAACAGGGAACAGGCTAAATAAATGTTTAGTTGATTTCTGTTCCACCAGATGACGCTCTGCCTTCTGAAAAGCACATGTGCTCCTGGTCAGGATATGCCTTTTTTATTTTTAATATATATATGTGTGTGTCATATATTTGTGTCAATATTCCTATCAAGCAAAAAATTCACTAACCTTTCTTTCTAATTCATTGTGTGTGACCGATGAAAGCTTTGTCAACTTGTATACTACTCGTTGTAATAGCTCATGAGAAATTTTAAGAATATCGGTAAAAAATGAAAACAAATAGACCTTTTATGGTTGTTATACCTACATACCAAAAAGACTGTGCATAGCTGAACACCTATTATTATAGACGGAAAAATTGCCGGGAGAAAATTCATCCATAGAAGCATATGGCGCCTCTCCCGTCGAAATAAACGTCAAAACCTGACGCCATCTATTGACCGTCGCCGTAAACTAGCGGCCTCGGGTCAGTGACAAAGCCACAACACCAGCTTTGGTAAACTGAGAAGCGTCCACCTAGAGACCATGGTTTCAGGCTAATGGCCCTTGTCAGCCCTCATTAGCCAGAAACCAAGGTCTCTAGGTGGACACTTCTCAGTTTGTCAAAGCTGGTGTTGTGGCTTTGTCACCGACCCGAGGCCGCTAGTTTGCGGCGACGGTCAATAGATGGCGTCAGGTTTTGACGTTTATTTTGACGGGAGAGGCGACCATTGCTTCTATGGACCTATTATTATATTGGTATATTCCATTTTTGTTGATTAGCTGTATAATTAAATTATAAATGAAGTTCTTCCCATTTTTTAAATTTTGTTTTTTTTTCTAACTTTTCTAACTATTGTCCTTTTCACGGAAATTCAATTTAAGTAAGCCATAGCAAATTGAGTTTACTTGAAAAATTGGCGACCATTTTTTATTGATACCATTTTCGATGTTTTTTTTTTCTTGGACTCGAGGACGAACCTAAAGCTGCCTTTATAAAATCTTCTTCTTCTTTCTTATATCCACTCAGTGATATTAAGATATCAAGTTGTGACCTTTGATGGTGTCTGTTTGACAACCATCATGACTGGTTGAAATAGAATGCCTTTGTCATTAAGACTGGGAGCATCCACAGTGACAGGCCACTGACTTAGCTCCAAATATTCGCGTCTTAATGTCTTCATTCGTTATACAGTTAAACCTGTCTATAGCGCCCCCCCTCTTGGGACTCACCAAAATAGGGTGCTATAGAGAGGAGGTGCTATAGACAGGTCACTTTTAATGTAAATCGCATCGTACTACGTATATAAAATCGGGCTCTATAGAGAGGGAGGCGCTATTTAGAGGGGGCGCAATAGACAAGTTTACTGTATATATGTTATATTAAAATATTATTTTATTTACAATTATATTTCATAGATTCAAATACTATGCTAAATCGACCGCCAGAGGTCACGCTACCCCTATAAAAACTCATTGTTGTTGTTTCCCGATGGCTGGCTCAAATATTTTGTACATTATGTAAATAAGTTTTCCATTTTTTTATTCTCACACTTCAAGCCAGGCATTACTTTTATCAAAATATGTATTTTATATATTCCTTTACTTCAATTAAATTACTGATCAGGACTATTTTTATTATTATACTTTCAAGATTTCAACCACGACTGTATTACCATAGCATAATCCACAAGACAATCAAAAAGCAACAGAAATCTCATTTTTATTTGTAACACATAGATGGCACGTTATTTCTTTGTATTAATGTTGATTGTGTTGGTGATTTATAACGATAAACATTTTGTACATAGATATTGACAAAAACAGAGCTTAATTAGATAGCCACGGAGCCAACATGTCCTTGAACCATATAGATGTTTGTTTTGGATACGATCACTGCCTCACTTACAAAGTCGGAAAGCTTGCCGCATCCTGGATATGTCTGGTCTTATCTAAATAGTTGTGTTGACTGTATCTTCTTGCCAGACTTCTTCTGGTCTCCAACCGAAGCCTATTTGCTTCCTTAAAAGTGCCCACAGCACACTGATGACACTAATAATTCACCAACACCCGATTGTTACTGACACACTTTTATTAAACATCCTTATATACAGAATTATATTTAAAAATATGTAAATCATCTGGCTGAATAAGAAAAAAAAAGAGAAATTAACATAACCCCGGCGTCTCCATATATAGATGGTACGTTATTTCTTTGTATTAATGTTGATTGTGTTGGTGATTTCGAACGACAAACATTTTGTACATAGAGATTGACAAAAACAAAGCATAATTTGATAGCCACGTAGCCAACATGTCCTTGAACCATATAGATGTCAGACACGAGTCTGTAATTAGAGCATTGTTAGTCTCCACACGTCTGTTAACTCCATAGACACCAAACTTACTGGGAAGATCGTCTACCAAAAATAAATAAATAATAATGCATTTTGTCTTCTTCTTCTTTCTTATCTCCACTCAATCATATCAGGGCATCAATCTTGTAGAGCTTGTTGATGGTGTCTGTGCTGGTGATGAGTCTCTTCTTCTTTCTTATCTCCACTCAATCATATCAGGGTATCAAGCTTGTAGAGCTTGTTGATAGTGTCTATGCTGGGGATGAGTCTCTTCTTCTTTTTTTTTTTTTATCTCCACTCAATCATATCAGGGTATCAAGTTTGCAGAGCTTGTTGATGGTGTCTGCTGGGGTTGAGCCTCTTCTTCTTTTTTTATCTCCACTAAATCATATTAGGGTATCAAGCTTGTAGAGCCTGAGACTTGACAACCATCATGACTGAATGAAGTAGAATGTGTCTGCCTTTGTCATTAAGACTGGGAGCACTACTCAGTGGCAGGCCGACTTAACTCCAAAAGAAATGGCCGCCTCTGACATGAGGAACAGACACCATGTGCAGCTGCTCCTAACATGGAGTACAAATGCTGCTCATCCTGTATCCCTGGAGACCTTACAGGGTACTATCAGCCGGGCCGGCTGAGCCCAGGTTTTTTAGTGAGCTTGTTACTGCTCTTCCTCCTTTTTTATCCGGGCTTGGGACCGGCAAAGGTGGATTTATAATTATATATATTATAAATTCTGTTATAAATAACAACAAATTCGTTATAGATGGAAATTCTGCTGGGAGGATATTGATATATAAAGATAAGGGTTACCTCTCACGTCAAAATAGACGTCAAAACTAGACGCCATCTATTGACCGTCGCCGCAAACTAGCAGCCTCAGGTCGGTGACAAAGCCACAACACCAGCTTTGACAAACTGAGAAGTGTCCACCTAGAGACCATGGTTTCAAGCTAATGGCCCTCGTCAGCCATGGGCGGACTTTATTCCATGAGATATACAAGGGATCTAATGGAATCCTGTGGATCTCAAATATCGCTTCTCAGACACAAAATTTGGATCTTGACGTTTCACTAGAGTGACATTCACGGCGCCAATTTATAATTGTAACGAATAGTATTTGAAATTCAAAATAATAGAATTTTCAAATATCGTTGTGAAAATTTATATTTTTATTTTTATATTTTAAAAACACCCAAAGTTTGAAGCGGGATGTTTTACAAGAGTGACATCCACGGCGCCAATTTATAATTGTAACGAATAGTATTTGAATTAAAACATTTAATCGGGTAAAACCCGGGCGTTGCCCGGGTCATTCGGCTAGTAAATATATATTTCCAAATGTTCACCAAACGACTGCATTTAGTAAAAATCGTTTCCAAAAAAAAATCTTATAAAGTACAGGAATATGAAGAAGAATTGTCAAGATTTGCCAAATATCAACCGGAATACTATATTGTGGAACGAAGAAATTCCAAGAAACACGAAGCGACGTAAAACGTTAGGTCATTAGGAGAAGTTTAAAAAACCGTTGCGTGAGGCGGGTAGCAACCTGGCCCTAAGGCTTTTTATCGATCGGCTAAAAGGTCCGTCAGTCTTTTCTTTGTTCAGGATCATCCCTCGGCTGTAAGGTCCGTCAGTCTTTTCTTTGTTCAGGATCATCCCTCGGCTGTAAGGTCCGTCAGTCTTTTCTTTGTTCAGGATCCTCCCTCGGCTAGAATAGGTCCGTCAGTTTTTTCTTTGTTCAGGATCATCCCTCGGCTAGAATAGGTCCGTCAGTCTTTTATTTGTTCAGGATCATCCCTCGGCTGGAAAGTCCGTCAGTCTTTTCTTTGCTCAGGATCATCCCTCGGCTAGAAAGTTCGTCAGTCTTTTCTTTGTTCAGGATCATCCCTCGGCTGTAAGGTTCGTCAATCTTTTCTTTGTTCAGGATCATCCCTCGGCTGTAAGGTCCGTCAGTTTTTTCTTTGTTCAGGATCATCCCTCGGCTGGAAAGTCCGTCAGTCTTTTCTTTGCTCAGGATCATCCCTCGGCTAGAAAGTTCGTCAGTCTTTTCTTTGTTCAGGATCATCCCTCGGCTGTAAGGTTCGTCAATCTTTTCTTTGTTCAGGATCATCCCTCGGCTGTAAGGTCCGTCAGTTTTTTCTTTGTTCAGGATCATCCCTCGGCTGGGAAGTCCGTCAGTCTTTTCTTTGTTCAGGATCATCCCTCGGCTAGAAAGTTCGTCAGTCTTTTCTTTGTTCAGGATCATCCTTCGGCTGTAAGGTCCGTTGGTCTTTTCTTTGTTCAGGATCATCCCTTGACTAGAATAGAACCGTCAGTCTTTTCTTTGTTCAGGATCATCCCTCGGCTAAAAGGTCCGTCAATCTTTTCTTTGTTCAGGATCATTCCTTGTCTAGAAAGTCCGTCCGTCTTTTCTTTGTTTGGGGATCTATTTTCGGATGAAAGGTCCGTCAGTCATTTCTTTGTTCAGGATAATCCCTCGGCTAGAAAGTCCGTCAGTCTTTGTTCTGGGATCATCCTTCGAGTGGAATGTTGAATTTTAATTATTCCATAATTGGTCAAATACCATTTCTTGATCAATCAGTAACGCGTACCTGGTTATCTTTTCTTGATTAATCAAGAAATGTTAGTCGCTCAATTCTAGAATAATTAAGAATCAACAATTAGGTGATTTTTATTTCAACAAATGACGCAAACCATCAACAATTATTTTGTTGTAAAGATAGAGGTTGCCTGGTCGGCATTCATATTTCTGTGAAAAATAGACACTCCGGCCAGTTAGAGTTTTTTATTTTCTCTGAAAAACTTTAACTGGCCGAAGTGTTTATTTTTCTTAGAAATTTTTGTTGCGCGATGAGGAGATATCTTTTCTTTTCCCTTTATACTGCCAAATTATTTTGTTACTAAGTTTAAAATTTAAAATATAAGATATAAATAGCTTACCGATGATGCGTTATAACTCTTTCTTATTAAATTGAGTTCCTGTCGAACGGGCAGAGAACTGATCTGAAGGAATTCCTGGCAATAGTCGTTGAGATCTGCATCTGTCCATGGCGGAATGTGATATCAAACCAGACGACCATCAGTGGGATTCGTCGGATGTAAATAATTCCTAATTTTACTTTTTTTCCCCTCTATTTCAACCCTTTATGATCTTATATGAAGGATTTTTAGAAGTACAGTAGATACTCCCTTCAGTGGACACCCCGTTAGAGGACACCTCTCCGCAAAGAATAGTTTTCATTTTCAAAATTACCATTTTCACAATTTAGCAACTCTCCGGAAAGAGGACACCTCTCCCTAAAAAACACTTTGGTTCTGTAATTAGGTGTTGTCTTTTACAGGGAGGTTCTACTGTAGCAACTCTCCGGTAAAAGGACACCTCTCCCTAAAGGATACTTTGGCTCTGCAATAGGTGTTGTCCTATACAGGGAGGTTCTAATGTTGAAACTCTCCGGTAAGAAGATACTCTCTCTAAAGGACACTTTAGCTCTGCAATTAGGTGTTGTCCTTCACAGGGATGTTCTACTGTAGCAACTCTCTGGTAAGAGGACACCTCTCCCTAAGGGACACTTTGGCTCTTCATTTAGGTGTTGTCATTTACAGGGAGGTAGTTCTACTGTATTTTAAATCTCAAATCTCTCTTATTCTGTTTTATATTTATTTATTAATCAACCACAGGCACACGGTATTGAAATATTTACGCCTATTACAGATGAAACAAACAAAACAACAAACAAATTAAAACTTAGAATTGAATATTTACAAATTTACATGTTTTAATCGACAGAGTACATAAAATTTATATAGACAAAGATGTATGAGAGAGTTAAATCATTTAGATCAGGGAACAATCTCACTTCTGTAAAGTTCGGACAGTCATAGATAAGGTGAAGTTTGTTCAGTTTCTCCGCAGGAACAATTTGGTGTTTCTGATAGACCTTTTTATGTAATTATTTCTGTAATTTATCGTGTGATGTGATAAATATTTTTTATGTCTTTTTTTTTTAAAGACATATATTGGATCAAAATATAATTTATTTACCAATATTTCAGTTGGCGAAACCGCTGGGAGGGTTCACCACTGATGAGCCAGGCCCTCCCTTTAATTTTTCCATCGCAGTAAGGACAGTAGAAATTGTTTTATTTTAAAAAGAATATTACGCCTCTAAAATAGTTTTATAATTTGATAACAGATGGCGCTCTAGTACATCGTAATATTAATGTGTGTCAACAACAAACTCAGCGCTACATACTTTTTAATATATTTTAGTTATTGTAGCGTCTAATATAAAAATGATGTTATAAAATTAATGTACTCTGTAAATATATCAATATGTTCGATGAAAAACTTCAGAAAATAGGACTTGATGCTCATACCCACAACAACAATAATACCAAATCTAAAGAAGCAAAAAACGCTTTCAACGACTGGTCAGATTTTAAAAAAGATTCATCCACAAAGGGAACAGAAATAACTTCTAAAAAATACTTTATATTTCAGAATTATTTGCTGTTTTTATCAGATCGAAGTTACGCCTGAACAAAATAAATGACTCCTCTTTAGAGAATTTCCTTTAGATATATTTTTATATGAAGATTTGTACCAAAAGAAAGCCATTCGAAGGAATATATGTTTAGAAATATAGAACATAAAATTGTTTCTTTTAAAATAGGAGAAATCATAATAACGTTTCCGTTTTTATAAAAGAAATATATTCTATTTATATACTGTTTCTCTCCATGAATGGTCACCAGAGTTCTCTTATATTATTTTTAGATCCAATCATGGATAAAACTTAAGGAAGTTGTGCCTTTTAGCATGTATATCGGGATTGAGACAATAACTCTGAAAAATACACTTATGGACAAAACTTAAGGTAGTTGTACCTTTTAGCATGTATATCGGGATTGAGACAATAACTCTGAAAGATACACTCATAGACAAAACTAAAGGAAGTTGTACCTTTTAGCATGTATATCGGGATTCAGACAATAACTCTGAATGATACACTCATATACAAAACTAAAGGAAGTTGTACCTTTTAGCATGTATATCAGGAGTCAGACAATAACTCTGAAAGATACACTCATGGACATAACTTAAGGAAGTTGTACCTTTTAGCATGAATATCGGGATTCAGACAATAACTCTGAAAGATATTACAATGACTTTTATCAAGACACGCGAGATAATCAAGTGTGAACAAAATTGTCATTACCTCCTTCAACAATACAAAACGACAGTTGACATCAAAGACATTTTGCCTTCTAAAGTTTTATCCATGAGTGAATACTGGTCGAAAATATAGTGATATATAGACATATATAGATATTTAGTGATAAATATATGAAACTTTGGCTTGATGATATTCAGTATGGAATTAAGTAAGTTTGATTACCAATGATATAACTTCCTATATGTTACAAGATATTTTCATATTTACCAAAATTCAATTGAAATATACTATAAACATTCACTTCTATTATTGTAAGAGTATAAACTCAAAAAAAGCTTCGTCTGGCTTTTCTTCACCCATGTATTAATCTTTCGCCTTTTATAGAACATGTTTATTTCGCTATCTTTCAAACAACATCATTCTTCAACGAGCGTAAAGACAAGGTGTGATGTATGCAATTATATAGATGTACATTAAGAGCCAAGATATATACAAATTTGTAATTCTACCTGCCATCATGTTAGTTACAAATTTGTATATATCTTGGCTCTCAATGTACATCTATATAATTGCACACATCACACCTTGTCTTTACGCTCGCTGAAGAACGTTGTTGTTCGAAATCTAGCGAAATAAACATGTTCTATAGAAGAAGTTTGAGATTATAATCTTACAATATAGTTATGGTAATGTTGATGTGTACAAACATTTACTCCATCTAGCTAATTCGGGATATGTATCCAATCTTCTTATATATAAAAGTCAATGTCTGTTTCGCGATAAACTTAAAAACTACTGAATTTTATTTTTTATAGAAAAATATTTGCATGCCAGTATTTTGGATTAATTTTTTATAAACCTATTTTTTCTTATTCTTACTGATAAGATGGGCATCGCAGTCACATACTCAACTCAGGCAATTTCAAAGGTTAATGCACTGGGGCGGGTACCTCGGGGGTTGAGTGGAAAAGCTGCCATCTATTTGAACGATATTGTTTTTGAAACAACTGAATGGATTGAAAGATACATTTAAACCAAATACCTAAACACTAATATTTTTTGCCATCACACACTTTTTGCCTGTTGTTTATGTGTTACTTCTGTATTGTTATTCTATGGCATTTTTACTATTTATTATTGATGTACTTTCAGTATGAAGGAAATTGCACTCGGGGGAATTCTCAGGTCAAGCCGGGTCATTCGTCTAGTATATTATATAATCTAAAATGCAAGGTATAACTTCCTCAAGTTTTGTCCGTGAGTGTAATATTGTCTGAATCACGATATACATGCTAATAGATTCAACTTTCTTAAGTTTTGTCTATGAGTGTATATTCAAACACTATTGTTTGTCCTATATTGTCGTTTTTGCTTCAAGTTAACAAACATACTCAAAGTACATCTCCCAACATGGATCTTCACAACACGCGGAACGCTCCTCTCGTTCATTTCTCTGTGGGAAGAAAATTTTAACCTTTTTCAAACTGTTCAAATCTCTCACAGCCTCTTCACGAGGGTAAGTGAACGTTATTCTTTTCCTTGAAGACATACAGCCGTTATGTTCAAACATTTTGTTCATATAGTACTTCAGCTGTTTAGCCATCGTTGCTGATTCACAGAATAGCTGATATGAGGCACTCTACTGTAAAATTTCAATGTTATCTTGAATCTCCTGCTGGTAGCTGAAGCCACCAGTCTCGTGATCTCGTGGTTGCCTGGTACGTGAAAGACTTGAAGTTACTGGTCGCCTTAGACAGTTGTTTCATCCTATTCTTACCGTATCTGAATCTTATCACAGTTTTAACCACACTTAGAACAAACACTATAAAGGAATGACAATACATCCAGATGGCACAAGAACCTATAGGACATGTAACAACTGTCCTGGTGTGGAACTAACACCTACCCACATATTTTCATGCCCAGCAATGGCCGCAGCCTTGCAGGAAATTGACATGGACCGAGAGCAGCAGTTTTACACACCAAAGATAGTGAACATTGCTGTGATAGAGATGTATGGAGACATCTGAGGCTCTTCATTGGACACGGCAACAATCACACTGATGAGGGCCAACAGCCCGAAATTCGTATATGGTTAGCTTTTCTTGATTAATCAAGAAAGGATATTTGGTCAATTTTGGAATAAATAAAAAACTATTTGTTGATATATATTCCGACAGAAGGAGCAAGTCATCAGTAACTTGTGGTGGTGTCTTGTCCATGAGATTTTGTGGCTCCATGGAAAGGGAAGGTCCCCGTTAGTCAGCCACATTTCAGAGATTCCTGTTCACAGTTACCGTAGCGGCTCACGACACCGTACTACAGGGCAGTCCCTTATTTGTGCTGCTTCTCCCCACATAGAGGAGGACTTATGGACGGGATAAGCAACTTGTAGTTGCACGACAAATAGATGCCTTTTTTCTTATCCTATATCGAAATTTCATTTTGAAACATGTCCTTCATTATAATTATATTGAAACACGATGAATTAATGATGCATAAAATAAATAGATAAATATGACTCGGGGTATGAATTTCTTTGTCATTATATTATTTTTTTAGTTATTATCAGTATATCTGGTGTATGCTAATAATGTATATGATATATTTATTATATGTCGGGATTGGGCTAGAAAATCATACACTTCGGTTAATATCCCTCAAAACCATTCTCTCTCTTATATGTCGAGTATATATATTTTTTCTAATCTAAATCATATCACACACACACACACAAAGCCTTTATTAAGACATTAGTCTTATACAGATTCTCCGTACAAGGTGCAATATCAGGAAAAGAGCAGCACAGGAAACCAGTAGTTCCGCAACTATATACAATTATTAGAAATAAGGAAAAGTAAGATTTAATATGAAAGGTCGACCCCTCGATGTTTCATCATTCTGAGGTGTAAGAACAATAGCTTCCAAGTTCTCTTTTCTCCCTCTTTACACCTACTGCCTTGTAAAAATTATATAGGGCCTGAGCAACTAGTCTGCTTGTTTGGGCACTGGTTAACATCATTTGGATTGACCTAAGTTGGCTGGTGTCTACCATTGAAAAGAATGTCCTTCTCTCCTCACTAATATCTTGGCATTCATAGATATAATGAGATAGTTCAGTTTCCATATTTTCTTTGCAGAGATCACAAATCTTATCACCCTCTTTGAAAATGTTTGTATGGTTTTCCTTGAAAAACGAATATAGTATTCTCTGTTGTGCGATATAGCGTTTTACTGGGAATGTAAAGTTGCTAAGTAAATAGTTTTCAATTTGGAATGAACTGTGTAAATACTTATAGTGAGGGTAGAATTTATAATTTTCTATTTTTGCCTGGTCACTTTGAATAGATTGTTCTATTGCAATTTTAGTTATTAAAGGTATTTCTTGCCGGATAATCCTTGCATCGTTGCAGTTAATTAACCATGAAAATACTGTTGAGTTGAGTATGTTGGCCAAACTTTCCGCAAGTCCAATATAAATATTTCTATTTCTTGATATCCCATATAGTTGAGCTAAGCATATATGGGGGAGTCGGCTGCTGTTCATTTTTAGAATTCTAAGCCAGAACCCGAGTGTAAGTTTCAGAACCGTAACTCCCAGTGACGTTCTTCCGCACTCCATACGTAGAATAAAACCAGGAGTATATCTGGGTAAATTTAGAAGTCTCCGTAAGAAATTGTCTTGTACCCTGTCAACCAAGTTTTTTTGGTTGTTTGCCCAAATTGGAGCTGCGTAGAGCAAGGTTGACAGAACCATTGAGTCTAGAAGCTTGAGTGAGGATCTGATAGAATTGATTCTTGTTTTAGTCGATATTGCTTAGACCGCATTAATAGCATTTAGCGCCTTGTTTTTAAAATGCTTTGCCGCCTGTTGAGTTGAGTTTGACGCTGTCAGCTGGTAACCCAGATACTTGTATTTAGATGTTATAGTGAGAGGCAATTGTCCCCAGAACCAAACATCCGATCGGGCCTTTCGGCCTCCATTTCTAAACACCATAACCTTTGATTTGCTCTGATTCAGCGTTAAAAAATTATCTTCGAAGTATTTTCTGAGTACATTGATCTTTTTTTGTAAATTTATCTTGGATTTTCTCCGAGAAGTACGATGTCGTCTGCGAACAGAAGGAGATGTATATTTCCATAATTCGGTAAATAAATACTTGGCAAATCAGCGTCATCGTACAGAGAAACCAAGTCGTTTAAAAAAAGGATAAATAGATAAGGTGACAGGGGTTCACCTTGTAGAACACCAGCTTGTATTTTTATAAATTCTGTAAGTGATCCGTTCCATCTTATTGTTGCTGACATTTGATTATAATAGCTTTGTATAAGGCTGATAAATCGCGGGTACTTAAACCATAAACTGTCAACTTTTTCCAAAGCAGGGAGTGTGGTACTGTATCAAAGGCCTTTTTGACATCTACGAAGAAGGCATATAAATTCTAAATCATATCTTTAAAGAAGGCAAACTATATAATGATTGGAGAATAGCATGAAGGATTGAAACAAACTCCATAATTAAAATTGATAAAAGGGCGTGGCTAGAAATGAAATAAAAGTAAATTTTAAAATATTTCAAGAGATTTCTTCATCTTTGTGAGCATACCTAACCAGCATGGCATTATACAAAAGTTCCACCTTATTAACCAAACTGATAAAGCAATCCATATTGAAGAAATGTAAAATTAGTTTTTATCTATTTTTAGATTGAGGTAACACGCCCTTTTATCATCTTTTTAAAAATATATTTGATGGATTATCATTAGACTTCCCTTTGTCTTCTACATGTGTGGCTAGCAGCGTTAACTAGAAGTGTCTTACATATATATTGTAATGTATAAAATTAGGGAAGACAAACTTAAATGACAAACAGAATGACACAGCAATTTATTTAATGCAAGCACAAAATCAACCTATTGTTTCGTTCTTGTTATTTAAGTTTAAAACACATTTAAAATGTATATATTTTATTCAATGAAGATCAAAATTACATAACCATCACAGTTAATTATATATCATAACTATATAACATTAAGCCATCTATTTACAGTTTGTTTGGTCACCAGTCCAATATTTTTATTTTCACAGACTAAATTATGAGATTAATTTATAAATGAAATATTATGAAAAACAATCAAACAACTATATACATCACCTATGAAAGATACTAGCTATTAAGCAATGAGGGAAGTTTCCAGAATAGCAAAATATAAATAATATAAAATTAATAAATATATAATATATACGTAAAATATAATAAATACTTTGCTGCAATATAAATGCAATATAAATTTATACATACCATTTCAATAGTCCAAAAGCCAACATAAATAGCAATCGAAAACATATTGCCACGTGGAAAATTAGGAAAGACTAACTCCAGGATGACAGCACTTTATTTGAGACAAGAACAAACTATGAATGGTAAAAACAAAGATGAGCAATGAGGGAAGTTTACAGAGTATCAAAATATAAACATAACAAATAATACTCTGCTAATAAAATAATAAATATTGTCGCGGAGATAAATAAAGCTAGGGCAAGTTTGTGAATAATTAATTTATTATAAGGGGTATTTATAGGGAGAGAGAGAATGTACAACTTATCCCAAGTTAAAGTTAATCCTAATGAGGGACGTCAGCTCCTCCCGCCGGCCAGATTCCCAGAACCCCTCACACCCGGTGCCAGGGATGATTGACAGACGTCCCATGGGGCCTCTCGTGGTTGGAACCGCTGAGCTTCTTAACAATATTTTGTTACATAGCTCCTTCTATATGGGAGCTGTGACTCAGAGCTTGCAATTATTGTAGATACTGACATGGATCTGACGTGCTTCTGCCAAGGATTCCATTGAAGTCTTGGAACTTTGTCCCTAGTACCTTTGCGTCCTTTTTCTCGCGGCGTGAAGAGCGGCTTTGTCGTCGTATCGTCTATAGGGACATCGTTATCTTGTAGGGAAGTCTTGGCTTTGACACGGCGGTGGAATCCTGGAGTCAGTCTTTGAAATTGTAGATCACAACACCCATTGCCTCAGGGTCTTCTCGGCGATCTTCAGTTTGTCTTCCCTAATCTACCCAACATCTCCACCAAAATGCCATGTGGACAATTAGGAAAGACAAACTTCAGGATGACACGGCTCTCTCTTGAGGTAATCCGGATTCCTGGAGCGTACAAATAAGGCGCCCAGTAGGTGGACATAAGATGACACAGCAATTTATTTAAGGCGAATACAAATTATAATTGAAAAAAAAAAAGATAAGCAATGAGGAAAGTTTACAGAGAATATCAAAATATAAACATAAAAAAATGATACTCTGTTAATAAAATAATAAATACTTTGATAAAATATCTATGTACAATGTTTCTTCCACATAGATGATCAAACTTCTACTGTCCTTACTTCGATGGAACATTTTTCTTCATATTTTATTCTTCTTATTATTCTTTTCATTTTTCCATCGCAGCAAGGACAGTAGAAGTTTGATTTATTTATGAAAAGAAACATTCGCGTCTTAATGTCTTCATTTGTTATATATAGATGGCGTGTTATATTGCTTTATAAATAGCAATACCTCGCAAGATGGTCATCTCTTTGGCCTGTCACACCCAATATACCATCATAAAGACATCAAGACAGAAGACAAATATTTGAATAATCTTATTGCAATCGCTGTTTCATTTCATTATAAGAAATTATTAAGAAAGTGTTTTTGAAAATAAAGATACTTCGACCAGTAAATCTTTTTATTATCTCGACGTTTAAACAAAAATCTTTTGTCCTCGTCAGAAAAAAATAAATATTAAAGCATTTGGTAAGACGATGAAATTTATTCTTAACGAATAACTTTAATGCCAAATGATTTAATTTTTATTTGCTCCTGACGAGAACAAAAGATTTTTGTCGAAAGGTCAAGACAATAAAAAAGATTTACTGGCCGAATTATCTTTAATTTTAAGAACTATGAATTCCGGCCAGACAGCCTCTATCTTTAAGATAAAAAGAGAGAGATTTCAACAAAAGTTTTTATTTATTTAATTTTATACAAATGATTAATACGACATTGTGTAGTTTGTATACAAAATAACTTTCTTTCAATGGCTTCGTACCGATGGGAGAAGGTAACAAGAGATTAATGGGAAGAGCAGTCTTCTTCTCGAAGCATTAACACAGAATGGTTGATACTTATAGTATTTCAATCGAAATAATTTCAAAAAGTATTTAATAAAAATGGCAAGCTTTCAAGTGTTAGCTCATCATCAGGCCAATTGTTTCGCAAATTTCTACAATATATATAGGGATACAGGTGAATTATCTTTCGCAAATCCCTTCAGCTTGTTATATATTGTAGGAATTTGCGAAACAATTGGTGCAAGAAACAACTCTGAATTGCTTGTAGAATTATTAAAATATAAGTGTATATATTTTATCATAAATTTCACTTGATCACACATATCATTTATAGAAGTAGAAAAGGGTTTTGAAACCATTCTGTATTCGGAAAATAATGTCGCAATTAAAAGGACAAACGTCGGGTTGTCATTATATTTTTTTTTTGTTGACAATCAACATTTTATTCACACTCAGAGATCAACAACACAAAAAAAGTAAAATCTAATATTTATTCATTGATTAGATTATCTTCTGTCAGTTCAATATTTTGTAAAACAATGGTTGCCTGTAAAGTCGGTTTTACGGGCGAAGATTTTACGTGACAACGGTAGAATATTTATTGATATGAATATAATTAAATTGCACAATAGGAACAAGGAATTGAATGAAAATAAGAATTGCACAAATTTTAACTATAGAAATATATTTTGTTTACTAAAACATTGTACATGTAAACTTAAACTTAACTAATTCCTATTTGAGTGATTTTGTTGAGGATAGGACGATGATAGGAGAAATATGAAATGAAAGGAAGTGTTTCTGCTGTAATGTGTCTTGCGAAAGTCAAGTCGATAGTTGTTCCTTTTAACGTAGTTGACTTAGAAACGTTTGATACGCAATCAAGATTATACGTATTTTTCATGAAATTAAGAAACCAGTTGTCAGGCTTTACGTTTTTGTTAAAATCACCACACAGAAGAATCGGTATACTAGAATCAATTTGCACGAACGGTGGCACGTACTGGCTGTTTTGAATGTACGGACCGAGTCCTTGCCATAGTAACATTCCAATATCCTGCATACTAGCTCCTGGATGAATATATACAGCACCGAGTATAAACTTGAAGCTAGTATTAGCGGCGAAGCAAGTAACTTCAGTCATGCACATGTCACCCTTGGTTTTAATGACACGAGTTACGTCTGTAATCGCAACTTGGAACACTTCCGCCGTAGATGTCGATGATAATTTACGATAGATCGCCACTCCACCAGCCGCGTTGGTATCTGAGTTAGGTCGATTATTTTCCCTGGATACGCACTCATAACCCTTGATTGGAGTTGGTTCACAAGTGTCGCGCATCCACGTTTCAGTCAATACTAAATAGTCTGATCGTGGTATCACTGTATCAGTTTCAATGTCCGCGGCATGGGCACTTAAACTTTGACAGTTGATGTTCGTTACAATAAGTTGTCCAGCGTCGGTTGCGTCGTCACAGAATTTTACGGCTTGTTTGGTAATTGTGTCTAGAGTGTGTCCACGAAGTCGTAAGTATTCATTGCGAATATCTCGAGTAGTCTGTGAGTCGTTTCCATCTCGGCCATGTTTGAAAACCAATGGAGAGTCCTTTTCTGTTATGATGTACAATCCGTCGATACTTGTGACGCGGCTCATGGCTACATATACCAATTGCTGTGGTTGTTTTGAGGAGTACTTGTAAACAATTGTAGTAAACGTCCCACCCTGGGCCTTGTGGATCGTAATTGCACAAGCAGGCACGCAAGGAAATTGTTTTCGCTTGCACTTCACTGTTTTTGTCAACGAAATGTTTACCACTTTCTTGTGCACTGGCACCCAATCGACGGATAAGGTGTTTGGTTTGCTGTGCACATGTGGTCGACATTTGATTTTTGCTTTGGTACCCGTATTTTTGTCTTCAAACTGGAACCATAGAGTGGCGATTTCATCTTCAGCTGGCGGCAAACTTGTGCTGGTCGATGGTCCTCCTGGAGCAGAACGGTCATCTGCATTGGCTGGCTGACGTTCGATGTATAGCAAAACTCCAATAGCCCCATTTACCAATCCATCGGCGACGTCTATGTTAGATGTAATCATGTACGGATATCCTACTGCTAATGGCAACATGTATGGCAATCCGTCGGTTTCTGCAACCGACATCTTGTGAAGTTTCCCTTGCTCCCGGCTCTTTTCAGAATTGCTGGAATACCCAAGCATAATATCAGTGGCGATACAGTTGTGTGCGTTTTGAATTGCGTTTCGATTGTATGAATCTACTTCATGGTTGCTGTAATACAATCTGACAGCGTTGGGTACGTTCTCTTTGCACCAGACTTCAGATTTGTGCCTGGACTCAATAAGTGCGATATTATTGACACTTAGTTTGAGTCCATCTCCAATTTTGGTGAGAATCGTCGAAAACAGCTCGTCAGTTTGTCGGACAACATGGACTAATGGGAAAACATTTACTTATATTAGATGTTAAAATTCTTGCTCAACACAGTTTAAATAAAGTTTTCTTATATCTGCCACTTTTTCTTAATATTTGTAATTTTAAATAATCAATTCGAAAATCAAAACATTTATTCAGATCGAAGGTTCAAATTTTTGCTAAATAAATTTGAAACTATTTAAAATTTGTAAAATAATAATTAATTAATTAATTAGTTTTAAACTAATAATTTACTTAACACTATCAACATTTATCAATAGTATGACATAACCTATAAACTCAGTTTCTCAACTTTTGTGTCAATCTAACAATTAATCAATCAATCATAGTTTACGATAATGAAATATCAGTGTACAATTATTTACCTTTATTGTTGTAGTTGTTGTAAATGACGAATCTAAGCACTCCACATTTTCACTACAGACACAGCTGACGATACTTTAACCACACGTGTGAACTTGTATTATGACGCTTTCTTGTTTTTCCAACGCCAAGAACGTTCGAGAAAGACAAAGACAGAGACAAGCATGCGCCGATTCAATGCGCCTAATTCTCTAGCGCTGCGCGCGCAGCTGCGCGCGCAGCACTCTCGTTCGGTGACTCATCGTAACGTTACCGGGCGTTACACTTTTTCATAAGTGACTCCCAGCCGCAACCTAATTTAAGACGTTGTCACGTCAAAAATAATAAATTGTGATATTGTACTGGGATAAGGTGCATAAATTAGAAAAAGGCATCTCCTTATCGTGCAACTGAAAGTTTCTGATGTCTTGTGCCATCTATCGGAATAAATATCAACTATTTATTGATTTTTAATTATTCCAGAATTGGCCAATTACTATTTTATTTTCATCTTGTTTTACGTTCTCACGCAATTCTGGCCTTAACTACCCGTTTCATGAATGTTCAGGATGCCTGAATGACCAGTGTTTTGGTCGTTGAGGTACAGCTTGCACTACACTGACGTGGGCCAATAGCCCGAAACGCGTCCGTGGTTAGTTTTTCTTGATTAATCAAAATTGGGTATTTGGAAAATTCTAGAATAATTAAAAATCAACGCATAGTTGATATTTATTCCGATAGATGGCGTAAGCCATCAGCAATTTTCAATTACACGATAAAGATATGCCTTTATTCTTTTCTTAGTTTAATTATTGTTTGAAGTAAATTTTATCTTAGAAGAAAGGTTTTTGCGCGCGCGCTTATCCCTATATATAGTGCACGTGGTACAGACCATGATAATCATGCTGGGTAGAAGTAGGCTACTGCTTTTACTGTAAGTGCACCACATGTCTATACGTGGTACAGGCCATGATAATCATGGTGGGTAGAATTGAGCGACTGCTTTTACTGTAAGTACAATACATGTCTACACATGTGAAAAGCAGCTCGACTTTTCACTTACAAATGTGCCAGAGCCCCGTTTGGTTACTTGCACTCGCTGGTGGGCTTGGACTTTTTCAGTTCCAGTTCCAAAATCACTTTATTAGGTACCGCACAAAAAGAGCAACCTAGTTTATGATATTTGCAACAATGAATAATATGTGAAGGTTATTTACATATTAAACAAAATGTTAACGCGGGATTCAATCCCGGTTCATGACTGTCGGGAATCGAGGGTGTTACCTACTCGTCCACCGACTCTTTTCTCGAACTTTTTCAAGAATCGGTGACCATTAGAGCATTTTTTTTTAAATCAGTAAAAAAGTGCCTAATGCAGGAATTGAACCCGGGTCGTAACGGTCGTAAACCAACGGACCATCCCTTCAACTGACCCCAGAAGGAAGGTTAAATATTTCATTGATCGAAGTCAGCAAATTTAAGATCGCCTCGTAGTAAACGGTTTCAGCCCTCAATGAAACTTTTACTCAGAATTTCATCTGACCTCGTGCCAAGGGAAAATTCCAGTTGTCTGGACTCCCATTTTCCCGACCTACTTGGACGTCATCCAGATCATTGGACTTTTATTCTTCCTTTTGTTGAGGATTCTGGACTATTTCTGGCCCGGCTCCAAGCTTGTTGATTCACTTGTTGGCTATAGGGACTTGCTTCAACTTGGTAAGTCGCTATGAGAGCATGTACTGTAACTGATATCAGAGATCCGGTAATCAGAATTCATTCACCACTGTTGGTTAAAAGAAAACTTTTTTTATTCAACATCTGTAAATTATATTATTTTTACAGCTAGAGAGAGAGAGATATTTATAACCCAGGGAGCACAGAACGCCAACTACCTGGGGAGTCCAGCTTACTAGTATGGACTGGTGTTGAGCGCTTTTACTCGCGTCCTGATTTTGATTGCTGAGTTGAACCAGTTAACCAGGAAGTTCCATGTTGAGTCTAGCCATAGATGTCTAGTACAGAACACCAACTACCCGGGAAGTCACCAGTATGGACTAGTGCTAAGTACTTTTACTCTCGTCCTGTTTTTATTGCTGAGTTGAACCAGTTGAAGTTCCATGCTGAGTCTGGTGGCCATAGATGTCTAGTACAGAACACCAACTACCCGGGAAGTCACCAGTATGGACTAGTGCTAAGTACTTTTACTCTCGTCCTGTTTTGATTGCTGAGTTGAACCAGTTGAAGTTCCATGCTGAGTCTGGTGGCCATAGATGTCTAGTACAGAACACCAACTACCCGGGAAGTCACCAGTGTGGACTAGTGTTGAGCGCTTTTTATAGAGTCCTGTTTTGATTGCTGAATTGAACCAGTTGACCAGGAAGTTCCATGCTGAGTCTGGTGGCCATAGATGTAGGATTTAGGTGGGTCAGTCCAAGCAGCTGTTTGTATCCTATGTCTCAGGAATGCTGGACAGCTGAAGAGAAGATGATCGACTGTCTGTGGCTCTTCTGAACAGTGGATGCAGGTAGGGTCTGTTTCGGGATGCACACATGTAATGTCTGCCAGTACATGGCCGTGGCCCCGTGAGGATGGTGGCCTCTTCATGGCGGATATTTGGTAGAAATTAGAGGAGATGGCTTGGAGTGGAAGTAATTCTCCTGAGGGATCTGGTCAAATGGTCTTGGGAATATAATTTACAGCCATGCAAAAATATATAACCAGCTAGAACATTTTAAGTATCATTCCAATTTAAAACATTTTACACTGTTTTTTTTTTTATTATTTATAATTCAAAGAGTAATTAGGTTATTATATTTAATTAAAGAAAAATTAATATATACAATAATTATATTATAAAAATAACAACAGTTATTTCCAGCTGTTATATATCTTATACATTTAACTTATGCATGTGGGGGGTCGGTGGAAGGATGGTCTAAAACGTTGGTTTTCAACCACTACCACTCGGGATCGAATACCACTTTAGGCACTTTTTTTCAAATAAAAAAAAAAGTCGAACTGCTTTACACATTTGTAGACACGTGTTGCACTTACAGTTTTTTTTATCCCATTGTATAATTATACAACTTATTTTCACATGTGTAGACATGTGGTGTACTTACAGTAAAAGCAGTCGTCTACTTCTACCCACCATGATTATCATGGCCTGACCACGTGTATTAGGGATAAGCAAAAAATAAAAAAATATATACAAGGTCATGGAGACTATATTCATTGATCAAATTTACAATCTAGGTAGGGTTGGGGTCCTGTCTTGAGGCTTCCATACATTCCAAGAGGTGTGAGGTATCTTTGGTCCTGTAGATGGTACATTGTGTCACCATCCTGGAAGAGTTTTGTATGGCTGCCAGTTTTGAGCCTGGAAATACAGGTCGCTGCTTGTAGGTTCATCCCACATTCTAGAATAGCTCCAGGCTTTTGGTTCTGATACCAACACTTACAGTAAAAGCAGTCGCATACTTCTACCCACCATGATTATCATGGCCTGTACCACGTGTACTAGGGATATATTTTTAATAAATACAACCTATTGCGCAAGGTGTTTTAGAATTTTTTTAATACTAGTGATAATAATAATAATAATAATAATAAAAACCTTTGCCTGTCGTAATATTTAGTGACAACCCGGCTTCCCCCGGTTTTCACACGAATGAAAGTTTGCCAAACGTTGTCAAAACAAAATTTGCGGAGCTAGAATCTACCTTCTACTAACTCCATTTTTGTCAAGTTAAATTAACGGGGCTCTGACCCATTTAAACTGGCGAAACTGCTGGGAGGTTTCACCACTGATGAGCCAGGCCCTCCTATTAATTTTTCATTGCAGTAAGGGCAGTAGAAATAGTTCAATTTTTAAAAGAATCATACGTGTCTTGTAGTTTCGAATTTTCATAACAGATGGCGCGCTAATGCATCATATTATAAATTGATGTTTGTTTCACTTCTCCAATAAAACTTACTTTAAAACAATTGAGAATGTTTTCAGATGAATATATATAGATTAACATATATGCTATTCAAAGACTCTTCTTCTTTCTTATCTGAAAAAATGACAACCATCATGATTGGGTGAAGTAAAATGTGTCTACCTTTGTCATTAAGACTGGGAGCACTACTCAGTAGCAGGCCGACTTAGCTCCAAAAGAAATGGCCACCTCTAACATGAGGAATAGATGTACAACTGCTCCTAACATGGAGTTCAAACGCTGCTCATCCTGTATCCCTGGAGTCCTTACAGAGTACTATCAGCATGGCCAGCTGAGCCCAGGGTTTTTAGTGAGCTTGTTACTGCTTCCCTCTTCCTTTTTTATCCGGGCTTGGGACCGGCAAAGGCGGAGTTTATTCAAAGACTAAAATTAGACAAATAACAAACCATATTTTCGAATTATAAAATTACGTTTTACACACGAAGCAAAAAAAAAATCTGATCTTGCAACTAAAGGTTTTGATGGCTTGCGCTATCTATCGGAATAAATATCAACTAGTCGTTGATTTTTTAATTATTCCAGAATTGGCCAAATACTGTTTATTGATAAATCAAGAAAAGCTAACCACGTACGCGTTTCGGGCTGTTCACACGAAGCAAAAAATAACGAATATTTTAGTATATATATAATATTTTACACAAATAAATTTACTGGCAATGCGCTTCTTTTAAATATCATAAAATATTGTCTCTACCTTTTTTTAGTGTTTCTGCCAGGGCCAGTAGAGATAATATTTGATGATATTTAAAAGAAACACATTGCCAGTAAATTTATTTGTTACAAATATTAACGAAATGCCAATTAAATTTGATTTAGGATATATATATTTAAAAAAAAATAGATTTCTGTTGATTTTTGATTATCCCGAGGATCACGCTATGTTAATGCAGTCGTGGTTAAAATCTTGAAACTACAATAATAAAAATACTAAAGATTAGAAATAGCTTTAATTGAGCTTATGGGATATAAAAAACATAATTTGATAAAAGTACTGCCTGGCTTAAGGCGAGTAGAACAAGGAAAACAAAATATTATTTACATAATTACAAAGGTCTTAGCCGGACATGGGAAAAGGAAATATCTTTATTTACGGGGCTGCTAACCAAAATAGATGATTTTTGAGCCCCAATGGCCGCGTAAAGCGGAATATATACAAACCACTATGACCAGGCTGAGGAGGCTAGGGACAGGTTCTCCGTTATGGAAGAGGCAGGTTAGGCCGGATTGGGTCCGCGGAGGTCAGGAAGAGAGGACTTTGCAGCTCTAGCTCTGGCAGTTGGGCAAGACATTGATCTTGCCTCGTGGTCGGCGGCCATCGGGAAACAACAATAAACGGTTATATAAACAGAAAGCGCGACCTTTGGCGGTCGACTTAACAGAATATTTGAATCTATGAAATATATTTAATATAACATTTTAAATAATACCTTCATATAACATATATATAAATCGCTATATATAGTTCAGTATCTTTGGAAGATGTTGCTCAAAGCTGTATAACTGACTACTCTGTTAGTGTATTATCTATAGATATTTGAATGAAAATAGCCTTGTGTGGGTATATGAGAAAAGAGAAGAGAAAATGGTCTGGTCATAACAACCCTGTGGGTGACCATATGTCCAGCCTTCTAAAAATAAACATTTTCGTAATTGTCCCGTCTCAGCCTTCTTTCACACACTGGGTAATTATTTCTTCCTTCTCAAAAGAGTTTGAAATTATCTGGTTTTTAGGCTAAAGATTCAGTTCTCATGGAAGCCGACACCACGCCAATTGTTCCCAGGGTGGTCCTCGTGCCTTTTCTATTTCCTCCCTTATCTATTCCTTGCGAGGTTTCAATTCCGAATCTTGTCTCCTATGTGTCCTTACCACTTAACACACAACTACCTCGAATTCTTTCAAATTACCACATACATCTATGGTACTTCTACTTATGTATTTTTCTAATCAAAATAATGTAAATATAATTATTTAGTATTAATATGTTAATCAAATAAGTTTAGCTTGTCACTACAAACATCAGCTTCATAAATAAAGTGTTTATTTTTAAAATGTAGATTCATGGACGACAAAACTTGAGGAAGTGCAAAGTCCTTTGTGTCGCCGGGTTAGCAAATTTATTATTATTTTTATTCACACTTTATTATCTCGTGTTTCTTCCATAAAGGTCACTGTAATATCTTTCAAAGTTATTGTCTGAATCCCGATATACATGCTAAAAGTACAACTTTCTTAAGTTTTGTCCATGAGTGTATCTTTCAGAGTTATTGTCTGAATCCCGATATACATGCTAAAAGATACAACTTCCTTAAGTTTTGTCAATGAGTTTATCTTTCAGAGTTATTGTCTGAATCCCGATATACATGCTAAAAGATACAACTTCCTTAAGTTTTGTCAATGAGTTTATCTTTCAGAGTTATTGTCTGAATCCGGATATACATGTTAAAAGGTACAACTTCCTTAAGTTTTGTCAATGAGTTTATCTTTCAGAGTTATTGTCTGAATCCAAATATACATGCCAAAAGATACAACTTCCTTAAGTTTTGTCAATGAGTTTATCTTTCAGAGTTATTGTCTGAATCCCGATATACATGCCAAAAGATACAACTTCCTTAAGTTTTGTCAATGAGTTTATCTTTCAGAGTTATTGTCTGAATCCCGATATACATGTTAAATGGTAAAACTTCCTTAAGTTTTGTCCATGAGTGTAATATTAATCGAATCCCGATATACATGCTAAAAGATACAACTTCCTTTAGTTTTGTACATGAGTGTAATTTCAAAAAGTAATCAGCCCGAAAAGCGTACGTGGTTAGCTTTTCTTGATTAATCAAAAATGTGTATTTGGCCAATTCTGGAATAATATAAAAATCAACGAATAGTTGATATTTTATTCCGATAGATGACGTCAGCCATCAGCAACTTTTAGTTTCACGATAAGGAGATGCCTTTTTCATAATTTATGGATCTTATCCCAGTACAATATCATATTTGTACTATATTTCATAAAGTATAGTCATTTTATTATAAAAAATACATCAGAAATTCTATTTGAAGAGATAGTTCAAGTTAGCATTGCCATCTGGAAAAAGCGTAGGGTATGTAAATAGGAAGGTTAGTGGGAGCGGCCAGGAACAAAGGCGACCATTGGATCAATGTACTGCTAGTAAGGAATCAATAGATTGTTGACCAGACGAGAGTATCGACTCGGCTTACGAAAAAAAAAAGATGGCTAACATGCATCTAATTTTGTTTTTTGGTTGTCAGAGTTAACAAGGGCTTGTAACTTTTTCAACTTTCAATTTTTAATGATCAAATGTCGTTCCTTTTTTTGATGATATCAGAATTTTTTATGTAAATATGTTTCTTAATATCGTGTGTATAGCTTCTTTTGAAACATTGACGATCGTGTTGTGAGTAAAGTCTTTTGATGAGGAATGAAAGACAAAGAAAGAATTATATTAGAGGTAATTTTTGATAAGTATTTTATATAATAAATGAAATTATTTTGATTTATAAAAATAAGTTATTTGGAGCTTTCTGATATTTTTGAAAAATGGATCCCATATCATTTGACTGATTATTAATAAAGAAATACATTTTAGAAGTGAATATACACTCATGGACAAAACTTAAGGAATGAAAAGTTTTTGATGCCGGTATGTTTGTCTATTTATTTTATTTTTTGAGATAGAGGAAATGTTTTTCACACTTGGTTATTCTGTGTGTCTTCACACAATAAAGGTCACTGTAATATCTTTGAGCGTTATTATCTGAATCCCGATATACATGCTAAAAGGTACAACTTCCTTAAGTTTTGTCCATGAGTGTATCTTTCAGAGTTATTGTCTAAATCCCGATACACATGCTAAAAGGTACAACTTCCTTAAGTTTTGTTCATGAATGTACGAGGGCCATCCAATAAATAAGTTTCCCTATTTTTTAACAAATAAACCACATTATTTACAATTATGCAGTTATTTTATCTTCATTATACAACTCATAGACTACTTCTCTAAATAATCACCATTTCTGTCCAAACAATTTTGGTACCGTTGTAGCAATTTTTGATACCACTGTTGTACCAAGCCGTGTCCTGTCTTCGTAGCCAGTGGTTCTCCTCCGCCTGCACTTCGTCATCATTCGCAAAGTGCTTGCCTCCAAGGTGCCACTTGAGTGCCGGAAAAAGATGGAAGTCGCTTGGGGCAAGTTCCGGAGAATAAGGTGGATGTGTGAAAATTTCCCATTTGAAGTTTTCCATAGCCATAACTTTGCCTGCAGAGATTGTGACCTTCGCCTTTTTTGGTGCACTTTCCTCAGGCTTCTTCCACACCATGCTTTGTCGTTTTGTTTCTGGAGTTGAATGATGCACCCAGCTTTCATCTCCAGTGACAATATGGGAAAACAGTTGATCTCCATCTCTTTGATGCATTTCCAGGAAAGCTCGGGCTGCCTCCATCCGTTGTTGCTTGTGATTTTCCAAGAGCAAACGTGGGACCCATCTTGCGCAGACTTTGCGGAAATTCAAAATATCTGACATGATTTTTCCGATCGAAGAGCGTCCAATTTCGATTCCAGGAGGCAGTCGAATAATTATTTCGTCAATGGTGACGCGGCGATCTGCTTCCACCACATTCCGAACAGCAGCAACGGATGCATTGTCCGTAGCAGTAACGGGCCTGCCGCTTCGCTCGTCATCATGCACGTTTTGCCGTCCTTCTAAGAACCATGAACGCCATCGGCGAACCATTTGGATGCTCATACATTCTTCACCATACACTGATACTAAATTGCGATGAATATTGACCGCAGTTCAATTTTTCGCCGTGAAAAAACGAATTACAGAACGGAGTTCGCAAGTGGACACGTTCACCAGTGGTAGCTCCATGGAAACTGAAGCGCTACGGACTTGCGCGTACGAGTAGCGTGATTTTGAAGGTCACCAGCTTCCAACGCATCCTAGTGACCATTTCTTCCATACTAACTAATTTTTACAACGTTTCGTTTGCAGAAAAAAAATAGGGAAACTTATTTATTGGATGGCCCTCGTATCTTTCAGAGTTATTATCTGAATCCCGATATACATACAGAAAGGTACAACTTCCTTAAGTTTTGTCAATGAGTGTAATATTGTCTGAATCCCGATATACATGCTAAAAGGTACAGCTTCCTTAAGTTTGGTCCATGAGTGCAATATTGTCTGAATCCAGATATACATGCTAAAAGGTATAACTTCCTTAAGTTTTGTCCATGAGTGTAATATTGTCAGAATCCCGATATACATGCTAAAAGGTACAACTTCCTTAAATTTTGTTGATGAATGTATACAGAATAAACTTTGAAATTTGATGAAGAAGGCATTTCTGAATGAAGAACCATTGGAACTTCTGATAATGTATTAAGCTTCAGTTTGTAAACTGCCGTTTTCCAAAGTTAATCAGATTTCCTGCTAGTATAACCAATATTGTCCTTGGATTATTTATAAGCTATGAAGGTTTCCAGGTTGTAAAATGCATGTTTTCTGGGGTTTACTCAAATCTAAACAGATTTATCCAGCTGTGAAAGCTGTAAATATCTTTGAGGAATACAGTTGTTTCGCTTTGATTTCAACGTGTGTTTCAGATCTCTAGAATTCTACCATTGGGCTAACATTGCGGTTAGACCAGTGGTCGACAAACTGCGGCTCTTTGGATGTGAAGCTGCGGCTCTTTATATAATTTCATACGCATATATTATTTACTAGACGAATGGCCCGGGCAACGCCCGGGTTTTACCCGAGTGCGAATATATTTTAAAAACGTTTTAATCTTCATCTAGATCTTCATCTTGTCTACACCTTGTATACATCTTGCTTCCTAGGGTTGCCTAGAGTGGCCGCTATAGACAGGGTGGTCTGTATAGACAGGTGGATGTATCACACAGCTGATAACAGGGTTGCCTAGAGTGGCCGCTATAGACAGGGTGGTCTGTATAGACAGGTGGATGTATCACACAGCTGTAGAGTGGTCGCTATAGACAGGGTGGTCTGTATAGACAGGTGTATGTATCACACTGCTGATAACAGGGTTGCCTAAGGTGACCGCTATAGACAGGGTGGTCTGTATAGACAGGTGGATGTATCACACAGCTGATAACAGGGTTGTCTAGAGTGGCCGCTATAGACAGGTGTATGTATCACACAGCTGATAACAGGGTTATCTAGAATGGCCGCTATATACAGGGTGGTCTGTATAGACAGGTGGATGTATCACACAGCTGATAACAGGGTTGTCTAGGGTGGTCGCTATAGACAGGGTGGTCTGTATAGACAGGTGGATGTATCACACAGCTGATAACAGGGTTGTCTAGAGTGGTCGCTATAGACAGGGTGGTCTGTATAGACAGGTGTATGTATCACACAGCTGATAACAGGGTTGTCTAGAGGGGGGCGGGCAGGGAGGTCACGTGTTTGCTGGCAGCCAATGGGCGCGCATTCTATCCGTGAGCTTCAGACAGACAGACAGAATAAGGCAAATATATAAGTAGATGTGAGTACCGTTTATTGTTGGCAAGAAAACCTTTTTGTGACTCTTTATAAACTTTAAAATTCTGTAAATTTTGAATTTCCGACTCCAAAGTTTGCCGAACCTTGGGGTTAGGGTATTTCTGGACACGTTTTGTTCGATTTGATTTCCTTATTCAAGATGCAGATGTTGTCCCTTCAACAGTCGTTCTATTTTGTTTGATCAAATCAATTTCAAAATTCAATAAAATAAACTTTTGTTACAATATTGTCAAGTAGCTCTGCAACCACAAGAAGCTCCATGGGACACCTGTCAATCATCACTGGACTCCGGGGAGACAGGTGTGAGGGGTTCTCGGAATCTTATCTGAAAATAAGGAAAACGGGACGGTGGCTGACCACTCTCATTATTTTTACCCCTTGGGATAAGTTGTTCTCCCTATAAATAC
Organism: Cordylochernes scorpioides; assembly: GCA_030710605.1. Lineage (NCBI taxonomy): Eukaryota > Metazoa > Arthropoda > Arachnida > Pseudoscorpiones > Chernetidae > Cordylochernes > Cordylochernes scorpioides. The sequence continues at coordinate 63,755,183 of CP092865.1, read as the reverse complement.
CTCTTGTATATACTTTTATTGGAGAACTAAAAGGTAATACCCACCTTTATAATAAATTAATTATTCCCAAATTTGACCTTGCTTTATTTATCTCCGCGACAATATTATAGTGAAAATACATTAGACTTCCAGGGATAAAAAGAACCTAGAAACCTGATGTTTCCATCTTAATATTGCTTTAATTGATGAAAAACTTCTCATGAAATCTCTATCAGATATAAAGAGCATCATATTAACATTAATAAGAATTTCAAGTCTATTAGCATTGTAAAACGACATTTGAAAACCATCCCGAATATATATTTCTTTTAAACGAAAAATCTAAATTTATTTTAAATGAGAAATAACGATTATTTCTAAACTTAGTGATGAGGTATGAAAGGATGAATTGTGAAGAGTAATGATAAACGGAAACGAAACACTGTGGGTTCGATTCCCATCCCTTGACACTTTTATTTTTCTGTTTATCATTACTCTTCACAATTCATCCTTTCATACCTCATCACTAAGGTTAGAAATAATCGTTATTTCTCCTTAAAATAAATTTAGATTTTTCGTTGAAAAGAAACATATATTCGGGATGGTTTTCGAATGTCGTTTTACAATCACAAGCCACAATATATTGTATTGTATTATATTAGCATTGTTCCTGCGGAGAAACTGAACAAACTTCACCTTATCTATGACTGTCCGAACTTTACAGAAGTGAGATTGTTCCCTGATCTAAATTATTTAACTCTCTTACATCTTTGTCTATATAAATTTTATGTACTCTGTCGATTAATACATGTAAATTTGTAAATATTTAATTCTAAGTTTCAATTTGTTTGTTGTTTTGTTTATTTCCTCTGTAATAGGCGTAAATATTTCAATATCGCGTCTGGTTGTTTAATCTTCTTCTTTCTTATCTCCACTCAATCATATCAGGGTATCAAGCTTGTAAAGCTTGTTGATGGTGTCTGTGCTGGGGATGAGTCTCTTCTTCTTTCTTATCTCCACTCAATCATATCAGGGTATCAAGCTTGTAAAGCTTGTTGATGGTGTCTGTGCTGGGGATGAGTCTCTTCTTCTTTCTTATCTCCACTCAATCATATTAGGGTATCAAGCTTGTTGATGGTGTCTGTGCTGGGGATGAGTCTCTTCTTCTTTCTTATCTCCACTCAATCATATTAGGGTATCAAGCTTGTAAGGCTTTTTGATGGTGTCTGTGCTGGGGATGATTCTCTTCTTTCTTATCTCCAATCAATCATATTAGGGTATCAAGCTTGTAAAACTTGGGATCATGACTGGGTGAAGTAGAATGCCTTTGTCATTAAGACTGGGAGCACTACTCAGTAGCAAGCCGACTTAGCTCCAAAATAAATGGCCGCCTCTGACATGAGGAACAGACGCCATGTACAGCCGCTCCTAACATGGAGTACAAACGCTGCTCATCCTGTATCCCTGGAGACTTTACAGGGTACTATCAGCCGGGCCAGCTGAACCCAGGTTTTTTAGTGAGCTTGTTACTGCTCCCCCTCCTCCTTTTTTATCCGGGCTTGGGCATGGTTGATTAATAAATGAACAAAAAGATGTCGCGCGCGCGCGCGGTGACATTTTGACAATCTTGTGTGTGTGTGTGGCAGATGTGGAGGACACCATCCGACCACCAGCTACCTCCTGTAAGTTATTGACTTATTCACATATCTACTGGATATTTGACTAACACCTCACATTCGTCTGATGATAAATTATAAATATATCATAACAAAACAATTTTTCAAACTATTATAGACACGTATGATTCTCTTTAAAATAAAACAATTTCTACTGCCCTTACTGTAATGGAAAAATTAATAGAAGGGCCTGGCTCATCAGTGGTGAACCCTCCCAACGGTTTCGCCAGTTTAATCTACCATACCGCTGTTATAAGACACAAATTGATATTTGCGGAAGAGCGATTGCTCGAAGCATATTATATATTTATAATAGTATGTAATTCTACCTTCCTCAAAGCTTATGTCCATAGTTCATCTAGAATACCCATTCCAAGAGTCTAACAACAGTATCACTATAAAAGGAAGATCGAAAAAAAATGCAATATAACAGCGGTATAGTAGATTAAACTGGCGAAACCGTTGGGAGGGTTTACCTCTAATGAGCCAGGCCCTACCATTAATTATTTCATTTGCAGTAAGAACAGTAGAAATTGTTTATTTCTATATACACGTTATACACGTCTATAATAGTTTCGAATTTTGATAACAGATGGCGCGCTAATGCATCATTATAATACCAAGCAATAACGTGCCATTTATATATAGGAAAATGGAATCATTTAAGAACGAAATTTTCTTTTCTAAACAAAACATATGGAAAAACAAACATAAGAATGACTAAACACAATTTATTTTGATTCAAAACAATTACTAAGCTAATTCTATCTTTGTCACTGTTTATCTCAACAAACTGTTCTTTTATTCGGTAAAACATAGTTGTTTGTGCAAAGCTATACCGCGACATATATAGGTTTTTAACTTTTAATTAGACAATTTTAATTTATATTTAGACACTTTTCATAAAAATTATGCAATTTTTCATTTTAATTATGCAATTAATCATTATATTCACGATCGAACGTTGTACTGTACGTATTACATCCCAAACACGACACCAGCCATCTCTGTCTTGAGCTCGATGTACCATCTCAGCCACCGTTAAGTCAGTGAGTTCTTTTAATTGATCCACGAAACATGCCGGCGGGCGTCCAGGTATGTGCCGCCCAGACATCTTTCCAGTCAGCATGGTGTACTCCATTTCCCTGTGCAGTGTGACATATATAAGCAGAATGATCTAATACAGTATTAGAGCTCTAAAGAAGCTTTCTGGTCGTGTTCACGCCGATTATGTAAATTTTATTACTTTAGCTAAATATGCAAATTTTGATTGTTTATAACTGCCAGCTGGCCAATAAAATATGTTTGTAGTCAGTCATGGAATCGGTCTAGTTCTTTGAATCTATGCTCCAATTATTTAGCGTTTGGAAATTCACCTAGTTGAAGAGGTTTGACATTGTTCATGTAGTCAGAAGGTATTATAAAGAATCGAACGGCTCTAATTCAAGGATAATAATCAGCTGAAAAGTTCTGGCTTATTTAGATACATTATGAAAAAGACATCTCCTTATCGTTCAACTGAAAGTGCTGCTGGCTTGCGCCATCTATCGGAATAAATATCAACTATTCTCGTTGATTTCTAATTATTCCAGAATTGGCCAAATACCCATTCTTGATTAATCAAGAAAAGCTAACCACGGACGCGTTTCGGGCTGTTGGCCCTCATCAGCGTGGTGCAAGCTGTACCTCAACGACCAAAAAACTGGTCATTCAGGCATCTTGAAAAATCATGAAACGGGTAGTTAAGGCCAGAATTGCGTGAGACCGCGACTTAATGTGAAAAAATAGTAGAAATGTGATATTGTACTGGAATAAGGTGCATGAATTATGAAAAAAGCATCTCATTATCGTACAACTGAAAGTTGCTGATGGCTTGCGCCATCTATTATCTAGATACAGTCTCTGACAAAACACAAAGTACTAACCAGGCTTATAGACAAAGGAAGTGGATTTCTAGCTATCTCTGCTAGGCCCTCATCCGTTACCGCCCAGGTAGATTTGAATTGGTGAAACCGCTGTTCACCACTTATATGCAAAGCCTTCCCGATATTTTCCCATCGCAGTAAGGACAGTAGAAGTTTGATTGATGCGTCAACGAGTCATTCGCATCTTAATGTTTCATTTGTTATATAGAGATGTTTGTATTTGACGGAATTATACCATCTCTTTGGGACTCCTTAGGGACTTATATTAACCATCATGATTGTCATAAACAGTACCACGTGTACAAAGAGCTAATGAAAATATAGATCAAAACAATTTTCTTACTGCTCTGTTGCGATGGGGGAATATCAGGAAGGCCTGGCTCATCAGTAATAAACCCTCTCTCTCTTCATATATTAATCTAACACCCGCTCTACTATTTCATTTTGTGGTACAACGTATATCGGGTAAAAATTTGTTTCTCAACAGGATTAAATTTTAAAAACGTGATAGTTTCGTATGGCAATATAAGAGGAAAATTGTGACAATTATACTAAATAGAAATGTATGACAAATCTATAGTAAGAAGCAATAACACGCCATCTATATATAACGAATGAAGACGTTAAAAGACGCGAATGTTTCTTTTCACACAAATAAATCAAACTTATACTGTCCTTATTGCTTTGTATTAATTTATGCCTAACTTGACCTTATTGTTTGCGGAAGAACATTGCTCGATGCAAATATTTATATGTAATTCTACTGTCATAAAAACTTATGTCCATAGTTTACTTAAATACAATTTCTAAGATTCCACCCTTCAATGTAACATATATAAACAGAATGATCCAATACAGTATTAGAGCTCTAAAGAAGCGGTCTGGTAGATTGAATTGGTGAAACTGCTGGAAGCGTTCACCACTGATGATCCAAGATCTCCCATTAATATTTTCATTGCAGTAAGGACAGTAGAAGTTTGATTTATTTGTGAGAAGAAACATTCGTGTCTCAATGTTATCATTTGATATACAAATTTATTGTTTCGGATACAATCACTGCCTCACTTACTAAGCTCGGAAAGCTTGCCGCATCCTGGATATGTCTGGTGTTATCTAGATAGTTGTGTTGACTGTATCTTCTTGCCAGACTTCTTCTGATCTCCAACCGAAGCCTATTTGCCTCCTTAAAAGTGCCCACAGCACACTGATGACACTAATAATTCACCAACACCCGATTTATAACTGACACACCTTTATTCAACTTACACATCCTTATATACATAATTATATTTACTAATATGTAAATCTTCTGAATAAATATGCACATAAAAGAGAAATTTACACAAACGGCGTCTCCATATAAAGTCTTTAAAGAATAAATATAATAATATTTTTTTTTGTAGTGATAAAAAACAATATCATTGACGCGACACCTGGTGAACAATCCTTTATCAACTGCCACGGTAGGTTATGGTCGCTTTCTCTTCATCTACTTTGTCTTTTGGTTGTTTTCTACATATTCTGATATTTCTCCGATGTTATAGTTGAATACTATTGATGACTTGTATTACATTGTAGTATTAACAATAACAAAATACTTTTATTAGGGCCCATTGCCCTGTATGGATTCGCCATACAACAACAAAATAATAGAATACAGTAATTTTTTCTCCCTTTCCCCATGTGGACGAGAGCCTTTGTTTGAAAAGGGATTTATTTACACATCTGTTCTAAAACTTTCCTCACTACCTCTTTTGTGTATGAATCTATTTACAACTGATCTGTAGAAATTATAGATTCCTATCACTATATTTTCCTATTCTTAAATAGTTCTCAGCATCTGCAGTGGGTTGCTAAGTCTCCAGAAGGTGTTTTTAAGAGTTTTTTTTTTTTTGGTAGTGTTAAATCAATCATCTTGTGTTATATAGATTATATTTTGAATTAATGACGTTTTTTATCTTTCCCCTAAGGGCCATGGGAATATTTGTAAGTGCAAAGTCTAACTGCTTTTCACATATGTAGACATGTGGTGTACTTACGGTAAATGCAGTTGCCTACTTCTACCCACCATGATTATCATGGCCTGTACCATATGTAGACATGTGGTGTACTTACAGTAAAAACAGTCGTTAACTACCCACCAGGATTATCATGGCCTGTACCATATGTAGACATGTGGTGTACTTACAGTAAAAACAGTCGCTAACTACCTACCATGATGCTGGTGGGCTGGACGTTTGCAAGAATCGGGGGTCATTGGAACTTGTTTTTTTTTTTATCAGAAAAACCGCCCAATGCGGGAATCGAACACTGGTCGTAGCAGTAAAAAACCAACGGTTTAGACCATCCTTTCACCGACCCCCAATTGAACATGTGGGGGACAAAGAGCTCCATTATAGACAAGGCCTGTCCACACTGAGGATGGCTTGTAACCCTTGATTTAATCTAGACGTCCCTTCAGAAAAAGCTTCGTTTCTGATGTAATTATATAAATATTTTTTTTTTATTAAAAATAAAAAAGGCATATCCTGACCAGGAGCACATGTGCTTTTCAGAAGGCAGAGCGCCATCTGGTGGAACAGAAAGCAACTAAACATTGATTTAGCCTGTTCTCTGATATTTGGCCAACCCAATTTCTTGATAAATCAAGAAAATCCATCCACGAACGCGTTTCGTGCTGTTGGCACTCGTCAGCGTGGGCCCTACCACTGCGAGCAAAGAATTTTGATCCCAGAGGCTTCTTGAGAAACCAAGAAATGGGTATTTAAGGCCAAACTTGCGTAAATACGCTTAACACATGAAAAAATAATTTTTTCTATTGTTTTTTTTTTTTTTTTTCATTTTTTATTATATATATTTTTCTCTCTATCTCAACAGTGTATTTATAACTTCGAGGAAAACTTTTAAACGTGTCTCTAATAGTTAGGGCGAATTAGATAAGGTAAAACTTTCTAGAAACTAGGTACAAAATTGTGAATTACTTTATAGCTATGTTTAAGAGATGCATAGTGATAAAACCTGATAACAACTTTTAAAACTTTTTAATGAGATGTTGTTTGAACTTTGGGTGTTTGCGACTGTGATTGTATGGAAATATCTTTATTTACTGGGCTGGTAACCAAAATGGATGATTTTTGAGCCCCGCTGTGGAATTGTAGGAAAGTAAAGTTCTTTTGTAAGGGCGCCAGGTGATTCGTGGAGTTGATAACGGCGTTGAGATAACAAGATGTTGACAAACTGCGGATGTATCTCCAGTCGTTATGTAGGGTTCTACGTGGTACTTGTTCGCTGGAGTGATAGTCATACATGTGTCTTACAGAATGTCTAAAGAATCCAATATAAGTTCTGTAGATTGTCAGTTAGAGGATCGTAAATGTCTAATGTGTGAAAACTCCCAAGGACACGTTGCACGAATGAAGAAAAAGGTAGTGTTATTGATGAATGTGAGAACACCTGCAAAATATGTCTCCAAAGCGTGAGTCACAAAAGGGATAGTTTTTGTCGAATGTGTAAACAAGCCCCAGCACACGTGGCCAGAGTGTCAGTTAGAGGATCGTGAATGTCTAATGTGTGAAAACTCCCAAGGACACGTCTCAATAGTGAACAAAAGGGATAGTTATTGTCGAATGTGTAAACAAGCCCCAGCACACGTGGCCAGAGTGTCAATTAGAGGATCGTGAATGTCTAATGTGTGAAAACTCCCAAGGACACGTCTCAATAGTGAACAAAAGGGATAGTTATTGTCGAATGTGTAAACAAGCCCCAGCACACGTGGCCAGAGTGTCAGTTAGAGGATCGTGAATGTCTAATGTGTGAAAACTCCCAAGAACACCATCAATAGTAAACAAAAAGGGAGTGTTATTGTCGAATGTGAGAACAGCCTCCAGCACACGTGGCTAAATTGTCAGTTAGAGGATCGTGAATGTCTAATGTGTGAAAACTCCCAAGAACACCATCAATAGTAAACAAAAAGGGAGTGTTATTGTCGAATGTGAGAACAGCCTCCAGCACACGTGGCTAAATTGTCAGTTAGAGGATCGTGAATGTCTAATGTGTGAAAACTCCCAAGAACACCATCAATAGTGAACAAAAAGGGAGTGTTATTGTCGAATGTGAGAATAGCCTCCAGCACACGTGGCTAGATTGTCAGTTAGAGGATCGTGAATGTCTAATGTGTGAAAACCCTCAAGAACACGTCTCAATAGTGAACAAAAAGGGAGTGTTATTGTCGAATGTGAGAATAGCCTCCAGCACACGTGGTCAGAGTGTCAGTTAGAGGATCGTAAATGTCTAATGTGTGAAAACTCCCAAGAACACCATCAATAGTATACAAAAAGGGAGTGTTATTGTCGAATGTGAGAATAGCCTCCAGCACACGTGGCTAGATTGTCAGTTAGAGGATCGTGAATGTCTAATGTGTGAAAACTCCCAAGAACACCATCAATAGTGAACAAAAAGGGAGTGTTATTGTCGAATGTGAGAATAGCGTCCAGCACACGTGGCTAGATTGTCAGTTAGAGGATCGTGAATGTCTAATGTGTGAAAACTCCCAAGAACACCATCAATAGTGAACAAAAAGGGAGTGTTATTGTCGAATGTGAGAATAGCCTCCAGCACACGTGGCTAGATTGTCATTTAGAGGATCGTGAATGTCTAATGTGTGAAAACTCCCAAGAACACCATCAATAGTAAACAAAAAGGGAGTGTTATTGTCGAATGTGAAAACAGCCTCCAGCACACGTGGCTAAATTGTCAGTTAGAGGATCGTGAATGTCTAATGTGTGAAAACTCGCAAGAACACCATCAATAGTGAACAAAAAGGGAGTGTTATTGTCGAATGTGAGAATAGCCTCCAGCACACGTGGCTAGATTGTCAGTTAGAGGATCGTGAATGTCTAATGTGTGAAAACCCTCAAGAACACGTCTCAATAGTGAACAAAAAGGGAGTATTATTGCCGAATGTGAGAATAGCCTCCAGCACACGTGGCTAAATTGTCAGTTAGAGGATCGTGAATGTCTAATGTGTGAAAACTCCCAAGAACACCATCAATAGTGAACAAAAAGGGAGTGTTATTGTCGAATGTGAGAATAGCCTCCAGCACACGTGGCTAGATTGTCAGTTAGAGGATCGTGAATGTCTAATGTGTGAAAACCCTCAAGAACACGTCTCAATAGTGAACAAAAAGGGAGTATTATTGTCGAATGTGAGAATAGCCTCCAGCACACGTGGCTAAATTGTCAGTTGGAGGATCGTGAATGTCTAATGTGTGAAAACTCCCAAGAACACCATCAATAGTGAACAAAAAGGGAGTGTTATTGTCGAATGTGAGAATAGCCTCCAGCACACGTGGCTAGATTGTCAGTTAGAGGATCGTGAATGTCTAATGTGTGAAAACTCCCAAGAACACCATCAATAGTAAACAAAAAGGGAGTGTTATTGTCGAATGTGAGAACAGCCTCCAGCACACGTGGCTAAATTGTCAGTTAGAGGATCGTGAATGTCTAATGTGTGAAAACTCCCAAGAACACCATCAATAGTGAACAAAAAGGGAGTGTTATTGGCGAATGTGAGAATAGCCTCCAGCACACGTGGCTAGATTGTCAGTTAGAGAATCGTGAATGTCTAATGTGTGAAAACCCTCAAGAACACGTCTCAATAGTGAACAAAAAGGGAGTATTATTGTCGAATGTGAGAATAGCCTCCAGCACACGTGTTCAGAGTGTCAGTTAGAGGATCGTGAATGTCTAATGTGTGAAAACTCCCAAGAACACCATCAATAGTAAACAAAAAGGGAGTGTTATTGTCGAATGTGAGAATAGCCTCCAGCACACGTGGCTAGATTGTCAGTTAGAGGATCGTGAATGTCTAATGTGTGAAAACTCCCAAGAACACCACCAATAGTGAACAAAAAGGGAGTGTTATTGTCGAATGTGAGAACAGCCTCCAGCACACGTGGCTAAATTGTCAGTTAGAGGATCGTGAATGTCTAATGTGTGAAAACTCCCAAGAACACCATCAATAGTGAACAAAAAGGGAGTGTTATTGTCGAATGTGAGAATAGCCTCCAGCACACGTGGCTAGATTGTCAGTTAGAGGATCGTGAATGTCTAATGTGTGAAAACCCTCAAGAACACGTCTCAATAGTGAACAAAAAGGAAGTATTATTGTCGAATGTGAGAATAGCCTCCAGCACACGTGGCTAAATTGTCAGTTAGAGGATCGTGAATGTCTAATGTGTGAAACCTCCCAAGAACACCATCAATAGTGAACAAAAAGGGAGTGTTATTGTCGAATGTGAGAATAGCCTCCAGCACACGTGGCTAGATTGTCAGTTAGAGGATCGTGAATGTCTAATGTGTGAAAACTCCCAAGAACACCATCAATAGTGAACAAAAAGGGAGTGTTATTGTCGAATGTGAGAATAGCCTCCAGCACACGTGGCTAGATTGTCAGTTAGAGGATCGTGAATGTCTAATGAGTGAAAACTCCCAAGAACACCATCAATAGTGAACAAAAAGGGAGTGTTATTGTCGAATGTGAGAACAGCCTCCAGCACACGTGGCTAAAAAATCAGTTAGAGGATCGTGAATGTCTAATGAGTAAAAACTCCCAAGAACACCATCAATAGTGAACAAAAAGGGAGTGTTATTGTCGAATGTGAGAACAGCCTCCAGCACACGTGGCTAAAAAATCAGTTAGAGGATCGTGAATGTCTAATGAGTAAAAACTCCCAAGAACACCATCAATAGTGAACAAAAAGGGAGTGTTATTGTCGAATGTGAGAACAGCCTCCAGCACACGTGGCTAAATTGTCAGTTAGAGGATCGTGAATGTCTAATGTGTGAAAACTCCCAAGAACACCATCAATAGTGAACAAAAAGGGAGTGTTATTGTCGAATGTGAGAATAGCCTCCAGCACACGTGGCTATATTGTCAGTTAGAGGATCGTGAATGTCTAATGTGTGAAAACACCCAAGAGCACCATCAATAGTGAACAAAAAGGGAGTGTTATTGTCGAATGTGAGAATAGCCTCCAGCACACGTGGCTAGATTGTCAGTTAGAGGATCGTGAATGTCTAATGTGTGAAAACCCTCAAGAACACGTCTCAATAGTGAACAAAAAGGAAGTATTATTGTCGAATGTGAGAATAGCCTCCAGCACACGTGGCTAAATTGTCAGTTAGAGGATCGTGAATGTCTAATGTGTGAAACCTCCCAAGAACACCATCAATAGTGAACAAAAAGGGAGTCTTATTGTCGAATGTGAGAATAGCCTCCAGCACACGTGGCTAGATTGTCAGTTAGAGGATCGTGAATGTCTAATGTGTGAAAACTCCCAAGAACACCATCAATAGTGAACAAAAAGGGAGTGTTATTGTCGAATGTGAGAATAGCCTCCAGCACACGTGGCTAGATTGTCAGTTAGAGGATCGTGAATGTCTAATGAGTGAAAACTCCCAAGAACACCATCAATAGTGAACAAAAAGGGAGTGTTATTGTCGAATGTGAGAACAGCCTCCAGCACACGTGGCTAAAAAATCAGTTAGAGGATCGTGAATGTCTAATGAGTAAAAACTCCCAAGAACACCATCAATAGTGAACAAAAAGGGAGTGTTATTGTCGAATGTGAGAACAGCCTCCAGCACACGTGGCTAAATTGCCAGTTAGAGGATCGTGAATGTCTAATGTGTGAAAACTCCCAAGAACACCATCAATAGTGAACAAAAAGGGAGTGTTATTGTCGAATGTGAGAATAGCCTCCAGCACACGTGGCTAGATTGTCAGTTAGAGGATCGTGAATGTCTAATGTGTGAAAACATCCAAGAGCACCATCAATAGTGAACAAAAAGGGAGTGTTATTGTCGAATGTGAGAATAGCCTCCAGCACACGTGGCTAGATTGTCAGTTAGAGGATCGTGAATGTCTAATGTGTGAAAACCCTCAAGAACACGTCTCAATAGTGAACAAAAAGGGAGTATTATTGTCGAATGTGAGAATAGCCTCCAGCACACGTGGCTAAATTGTCAGTTAGAGGATCGTGAATGTCTAATGTGTGAAAACTCCCAAGAAAGCCATCAATAGTGAACAAAAAGGGAGTGTTATTGTCGAATGTGAGAATAGCCTCCAGCACACGTGGCTAGATTGTCAGTTAGAGGATCGTGTATGTCTAATGTGTGAAAACTCCCTAGAACACCATCAATAGTGAACAAAAAGGGAGTGTTATTGTCGAATGTGAGAATAGCTTCCAGCACACGTGGCTAGATTGTCAGTTAGAGGATCGTGAATGTCTAATGAGTGAAAACTCCCAAGAACACCATCAATAGTGAACAAAAAGGGAGTGTTATTGTCGAATGTGAGAACAGCCTCCAGCACACATGGCTAAATTGTCAGTTAGAGGATCGTGAATGTCTAATGAGTGAAAACTCCCAAGAACACCATCAATAGTGAACAAAAAGGGAGTGTTATTGTCGAATGTGAGAACAGCCTCCAGCACACGTGGCTAAATTGTCAGTTAGAGGATCGTGTATGTCTAATGTGTGAAAACTACCAAGAACACCATCAATAGTGAACAAAAAGGGAGTGTTATTGTCGAATGTGAGAATAGCCTCCAGCACACGTGGCTAGATTGTCAGTTAGAGGATCGTGAATGTCTAATGTGTGAAAACTCCCAAGAACACCATCAATAGTGAACAAAAAGGGAGTGTTATTGTCGAATGTGAGAATAGCCTCCAGCACACGTGGCTAGATTGTCAGTTAGAGGATCGTGAATGTCTAATGTGTGAAAACACCCAAGAGCACCATCAATAGTGAACAAAAAGGGAGTGTTATTGTCGAATGTGAGAATAGCCTCCAGCACACGTGGCTAGATTGTCAGTTAGAGGATCGTGAATGTCTAATGTGTGAAAACCCTCAAGAACACGTCTCAATAGTGAACAAAAAGGGAGTGTTATTGTCGAATGTGAGAATAGCCTCCAGCACACGTGGCTAAATTGTCAGTTAGAGGATCGTGAATGTCTAATGTGTGAAAACTCCCAAGAACGCCATCAATAGTGAACAAAAAGGGAGTGTTATTGTCGAATGTGAGAATAGCCTCCAGCACACGTGGCTAGATTGTCAGTTAGAGGATCGTGAATGTCTAATGTGTGAAAACTCCCAAGGACACGTCTCAATAGTGAACAAAAAGGGAGTGTTATTGTCGAATGTGAGAATAGCCTCCAGCACAAGTGGCTAAATTGTCAGTTAGAGGATCGTGAATGTCTAATGTGTGAAAACCCTCAAGGACACGTCTCACTAGTGAACAAAAATTTTATCCAAGGGTAGTAAGAGGTGTGTTTTATTTATCTGGGAAAAAATAATGCAAAAAAAGGGTACAATAAAAGATAATTTTAAAAGTTAGTCTAACTTTATGCAAAAGGTTTCAGAAATAAACAAAATATTGTCCTCTTGTTGCCAAAAATAATCAGAAAAGATTACTAATGAATGTGATCTATATTTATGAAGCCAAATATATAGCGAATAGAAAATACACCTATCCCCCGATTTACACGGAACTTTTTTACACGTTTTCGCTTTTACACGGTTTTCCAATTTTTTTTTTTTGTTTTTGTTTTTATCGCACTATACTAAATGCTACTGTGATTGAACACATGCGCTGTGTACACATCTCACGAGGAATCCCGAGCTTATGTGCTGACTACATATTTTAACCTGTCAATGCATTTTATTTTGATTTCTGTGTACACCTATCCCCCGATTTACACGTTTTTCTCAGGAACGTATCTACCGTGTAAATCGGGGGATAGGTGTAATAATAATAAAAAATTATCTTACAGTATTTATTTAAAATAATTTAATCCAGAAATTCTTTCCTATTCCCTTTTCTCTTTCCTTTGAATATTCAAATATAAAATATTTTTAGTCAAAATAAATTGAAAATGGATAATTTTTCTTTATTATTTCGTTATCTTCTGCAAAATAATTCATGGTCAAAAACTTTATAAAAGTTAATTTCTATAATATCAATAATTATTATAAAATAATATAGTTTAAGCAACAAATAATTTCTATGATTACAATACTATATAAGAAAATGTAGTTCAAACAACAACAAAAAGTTTTTTTTTTTTGCCGTATAATTTATATTTTTCGCCAGAAATATAATGCGGTCGTAAAATGGCGGCAATTTTAAATGAGGCTAAATTAGCGTCTGCTCTAAAATGGGAAACACACACCGTTAAGTCGCCATTTTATCGATAAATTAATGAAGGTTAAAATCTCTACGGTGCCAAATGGCTATTTTGACCTAATTAATTTTCGTTGGTTAAAAAAAAAATCCTTCATTAAATATTGTTCTATTTTTAAGTGGCGCAGATTAAAGAATTGTTTTTTTTTTTAATCGGGCGTTACTTGCATTTACTTTAAATTGTTTATGAAAAACTTACTTGTTTTCTTTGATTATAATCTTTTCTCTTTTGAACTGATTGCTTCTATATTGTAGCGTAGAAATTAAGACTTTGTATATCTGGAGATGTGAAAGTATTTATTGATGACGTCACGGCGACCAGTCGACAATTATTAACAAATTAACCAAACTATCTACAGCTAGGAAATCTTGAAAAAGCAATCAAAGAAATATTTTAAAGATGATTTTACAAATACAGAGTAATATATATTTTATAATCTGTTGAATATTTTTCATTGGATAATATTAAATTAAATTAAATAATAAATTCACAATATATTCAACGCTTTTAAAAATATTTCTTTAAAAGATTTTGAAGGACTGTTTATACCTTTCAAACTATTTTTTTTTAATACTGTTTATAACAAGTCATTCAATTTGCCACATCACACGGAAAATTCCAAAAATACTTACATAAAAGAGGTCTATCAGAAACACCAAATTGTTCCTGCGAAGAAACTGAACAGACTTCACCTTATCTATGACTGTCCGAACTTTACAGAAGTGAGATTGTTCCCTGATCTAAATGATTTAACTCTTTTACATCAGCCACTATATATATATTGAATCACATTTTTATTATTATTTTTTAAAATTAATTTTACATAATGGTGTGTAAATACTGCTAGGGTTAACCACTGTCAACTTTACCTTTCTCAATGCTATACACTAATGGACAAAACTTAAGGAAGTTGTACCTTTTAGCATGTATATCGGGATTCAGACAATATTACACTCATGAACAAAACTTAAGGAAGTTGTACCTTTTAGCATGTATATCGGGATTCAGACAATATTACACTCATGGACAAAACTTAAGGAAGTTGTTCCTTTTAGCATGTATATCAGGATTCAGACAATATTACACTCATAGACAAAACTTAAGGAAGTTGTATCTTTTAGCATGTATGTCGGGATTCAGACAATATTACACTCATGGACAAAACTTAAGAATGTTGTACATTTTAGCATGTATATCGGGATTCAGACAATATTACACTCATGGACAAAACTTAAGGAAGTTGTACCTTTTAGCATGTATATCAGGATTCAGAAAATAACTCTGAAAAATATTTGATACACAGTGACCTTTATTGAAGACATATGATATAACCAAGTGTGAACAAAATTATCTTGGTCTCCTTAAAAAATATATTCCACTTTCTTAAGTTTTGTCCGTGAGTGTATATTGTTGCATCATGGTTAATGCGCCTATTTTTTGAATAATTTAATATTATTTTTTTCGTATATTTCAAATTTATATTTTATATTTATATATTTTTATAAACAGATTATAATTATAAAAATAGTATGTACAATAAAATATATTTTGATATACTGAATACACAACCTGCACTTTGATGTGATAAATAAAGAGATATTCTAGGTGCTACCTAAAAATATAGTTGTCTTATTATTGACTGGTTTAACCTTGTAGGATGGTTGAGACATACTATGACAGGACATGTCTGAGAAGAAGATAGAGGTTGATGAACCTGCCAAATCACAACCTGGTGTGCAACAATATTATGGGATTTGATCAGAATATCAACAAACTCTTCCATAGGGAAGGTACCGAATCTAAGTCCTATTGCTCACAACCTAATCACTTCCTCGATCAAGTCGTCTCATAGATTAGGCCTAATCAATCCAGATATGACGATGCTCTACCCACCTTATCACTCAACATATTGCTAAGGTAATGGCCCAGCAGCTTTGGTCCATTCTGGTGACAATGCTGATTTCTTCAGTCAGTCATCTTGACAGCATTGTTGAGACAACACTTGAATTCTTGTCTTCAGTTTAGAATTGTTTTCATTCACCATTTCATAGAGGTAAGTTTATTTAATTTATAATACAATATAATGCGGCTTATGATTGTAGAACGACGTTTGACAATTATCCTGCAAATGTGTCTTTTGTGAACGACAAAATCGAAATTTATTTTAAGGAGAAAAAACGAATATTTCTAACCTTAGGGATGAAGTATGAAAGGATGAATTGTGAAGAGGAAAAAGTGTCCAGGGATGGGAATCGAACCCACAGTGTTCCGCTTACCGGGCAGATGCCATGTCCATTAGGCTACCCCTGGATATATTTTTCCGTTCGTAAATATTATATAAAGAAATTTATAATACAATATAATGCGGCTTATGATTGTAGAACGAAGTTTGACAAATATATATTCTTTGCAAGAAAATCTTCCCTAGAACGACATTTAATAGGTTTTACCGCAAATGTTTTATTTTACAGAACGAAAAATCTTAATTTTTAATTATTTAAAGGAGAAATAACGACTATTCCTATCCTTAAGGATGAAGTATGAAAGGATGAATTGTAATCATTACTCTTCACAATTCATCCTATCATACTTCATCCTTAAGGTTAGAAATAATCGTTATTTCTCCTTTAAATAAATTTCGATTTTTCGTTCAAAAGAAACATTTGAGGTAAAACTTGTCAAACATCATTTTACAAGAATCATTAAGTATCTTTAAATTCATATAATAATTTCTTCCATATATACCTATATATGAAAATTCAAAACTATAATAGACGTGTATGATTCTTTTCGAAATAAAACAATTTCTACTGTCCTTACTGCAATAGAAAAATGAATGGACAGTAGAAATTGTTTAATATCAAAAAGAATCATACACGTCTATAATAGTTTCGAATTTTCATGACATATGGCTCGCTAATGCATCAAAATACTTATATATGGTATTTTTTCATTTCATTTTCGTTTTATTAATCAATCAGGTTGTATAATTCTCTTCTCAATGTATAATTTTCTTACAACATAAACCTTAGATTATTAAAACATTGGATCAGTAAACATGAGGGCAACCACTTCGTTCATTTACATTACTTTATTTTTCATATAACATTTTTGTAAACAAAAAGGTGATGATGATAAATTCAATGAATATTTACACAATCATAGAAAAAGTATATTAAACCTTTATATAAACATAAATATTCTAACTAAATTAAACATTCTCCCGCCACCAACTTGATGGGGGACCATCAAAAACATTATATAGGTAACAAACATAATTTTACAATAGGTCTTCTGTAAGTCCCATTAGCAGTCTTGACTTCTACCACTCTGATTCTAGCGTCATCTCCTGGAAACACCTTTGAAATTCTTCCAATCTTCCATGCTAGTGGAGGTTGTTGTTCATTCTTTATTAACACCAGGGATCCTTCCTTAATGTTGGGTTGGGGCTTACACCATTTGGATCTTTGTTGAAGTTGTGACACATATTCTTGGGACCATCTTGTCCAAAAATGATTCATTGATTTTTGAATTAATTGCCATCTATTTGGCAAACTCATTGCTATGATGTCATCTTCATCGGGAAGCGCTGTTAAAGAACCACCTATTAAGAAGTGACCAGGAGTCAATGCCTGTAGATCTTCAGGGTCCTCAGAAAGAGGACAAAGAGGTCGTGAATTCAGGCAAGCTTCAATTTGTGCTAACAATGTTATTAGTTCTTCAAAATTTAGCAAAGCACTGCCCATTGTTCTTCTAAGATGATATTTCATGGACTTAACTCCGGCTTCCCAAAGTCCACCAAAATGTGGAGCTGATGGTGGAATAAATTTCCACTGAATTCCCTCTGAATTCGTAAGAACTTTACTGGCATTGTGACATTGTTTCCCAATAATCTTATGCGCACCAACAAAATTAGTGGCGTTGTCACTATGAATTGTTGCTGGTTTACCTCTTTGAGCAATGAACCTTCTTATTGTGGATATGAGAGCATATGTGGTCAGACTACTGATTAATTCTAGATGAATGGCCCGAGTGCTGAAACATATGAACAAGGCAACGTAAGCATTCATGGTTGAAGTTGTACGTCCCATGTTCCGTTTAATCAGAAAAGGTTCTGCAAAATCTATTCCAGTTACCAAAAACGGCCTTGATCTGTTGATCCTTGCAAAAGGTAGATTTCCCATTAATTGAAAAGGAGCTTCTTTACGAAATCTAGCGCATTTCATGCATGTTCTTAAAATTTTCTGTACAACATTTCTTCCAGAAGGTATCCAGAATATATTTCTTATTGCTGCAAGCGTAGCTTGAGTTGATGAGTGAAGATTATGGACATTAACATTGTTTACAATAAGAGTGGTAAGATGATGTGATCTTGGAAGTAAAACTTGATTAATCCGATCACCATAAACATTTACATTTTTTAATCGTCCGCCAACTCTAATGATTCCCCTTGAATCCAAAAAGGGACATAGATTGTATATTCTACTCTTATTCGGGATTGGCTTGTTGCTTAACAGGCAATGCTTTTCTTTGGAAAATTCAATAGATTGAACACACTTAACAACTGTCAACAGGGCATCATTCAACTCTCTTAATGTTAAGGGCTCCCTGTTCCTTGAATGTGAAGGCATTCGACTGTTGTTGACAAATCTTAAGCACCAAGCTATGATATATTTCAGTTTGGTTAATGATGATCAGTTTATCACAATGGATGGAATTTCACACTCAATTGTACCAAAATACGTCTTGATTTTTTCTTCTTCTTTAAATTCTTCCTTGGAGCTATTAATGAATTTCTTAATTTCAAGGGCAGGTTCAATTAGCCATGGTGGCCCATTCCACCATAGTGGATGTTCTACTAAGTCGGATGGAAATATTCCTCGTGATGCACAGTCTGCTGGATTCTGCCTTCCATCAACATGGCACCAAACCCCGGAGACAAGCCGGTATATCTCAGCAACTCGATTTGCCACAAATGTCTTCCATCGGCACGGCTCGGAATTAATCCAGCATGAGGCTATAGTAGAATCAGACCATAAATAAATTTCATTGATGGTAAGAGGAAGGTTTTCATATACAGTTTTCACTAATCTTGCCAAAGTAGAGCAGAACATAATTCTAACTTTGGACGTGAAACCACCTTCATAGGTGCGACTCTTGTATTTGCCACTAAGAGAAATGTCTTAGCGCTTGTGTTTGAGAGGATCACCTTTAGATACATAGAAGTAGCATATGCTTTCTGTGATGCATCACAAAATCCATGAAATTCTACCTTCATAAAATTACCTGGTACCACACATCTTGGGATCTGAATGTGCTCTAGCGATGGAAGATCCTGGTTTATCAAAGTCAGCTTCCTTCTTAGTTCCTCTGGAATTGGGTCATCCCATTCCAAACCAGTCTTCCAAAGTTCTTGCAAAATCAGTTTAATAGTGGTCGTAAATGGTGAGATCCAACCCAGTGGATCAAATATTTTAGCAACCTGTGATAGTATTCCTCGTTTTGTCACAGAGTTCAGTGGCAGAGCTATTCCCTTAAATGTGAAACCATCAGTTCTTGGTTGCCATTGAAGGCCTAAAATGTTGACAAATTCCTTGGATTCCTCAAACCCAATATTTGTGTTGGTGGATCTTAAATGATTTGGTAAAAGCGACAGAACATCAGGAACATTGGAGGTCCACTTACGAAGTTCGAAGCCTCCTGCTCTTAGTAAACCATAGAGTTCTTGCACCAAATTATTGCCTTCATCTACTGAACAAGTTCCAGTTACTAGATCATCAACATAAAAATCTGTCAATGCTTTTCTGCTAGCTTTTGGAAACTTACTCTGCTCATCCAAAGCCAACTGTTTGATGATACGAGTGGCCAAAAATGGTGCACAACTAGTCCCATAAGTGACAGTTTCTAGCCGACAGTCCTTTATTTTATCATGAGGATCATTCCGCCATACAATTCTTTGGAATTCCGAGTCTTCTTGTGATATTCTAATTTTCCTATACATCTTGGCGATATCAGCATTTATAGCAACAGGATGAATTCTGAATCTCAGAATGATGTGAAACAAATCCTGTTGAATTTTGGGCCCTGGAATTAAAGCATCATTCAAGGACAAACCTGAATCAGTCTTTGCTGATGCGTCAAATACTACTCGCAATTTGGTGGTGCAACTTTTTTCCTTTATTACAGGATGATGAGGCAGATAGTACCTTCCCTTAATGATATCTTCCTTTGGTACTAAGCTCATATATCCCAATTCAAGATATTCCTTAATGAAGCTTCTATATTGATCATAAACTTCAGGTCGTGGAATCAAAGATTTTTCCAAAGAACAAAGTCTTTTGATCGCATTGGATCTTGAATCTCCTAATTGGCAGTCATTCCGAAATGGCAGTTGTACAACATATCTGCCTGTGGAATCCCTTCCATGTGTTTCCACAAAATGGATTTCACTTTCATTTTCATCCTTAGATATAGAAGTCACATCAGGAATGGATTCCAATTTCCAAATTTTTCGACTATATTTTGGGTTTCCAGGCATGCATGATGTGACTGAATGATATTCCTAATACTTCTTCTACTACCCTTAGAGGAAACTCTTCCAGAAAGGAGCCATCCTAATTTATAAGAAGTAGCAGTTAGTTGTTCTTCATCGCCGATAACGGACTCGCCAGTGAACAGGGTCATAGCTAACTCAGCACCAAATAATATGTCGATGGGAGCAGAAATATTATAATCCGGATCAGCCAGAGGCATGGTTTTGAGATGCGCCAAGTTTGACTTTGGACATGTAAGTGTTGGCAAATTATTTGTCAACTTATCCAAAACCAAGGCGTTCACCTTGAAAAGTTCATCGGATTTGAAATGTGGCGTAAATTCAAACTCCACAAGTCCATAAGAGTGACTCGCAAAATGTCCCGAAATTCCCTATATTTGCGAGTGTAAGGTAACATATTCAAGTCCTAGTCTTTTTCTACATTGTCCTGATATAAAGTTCGCCTGAGACCCTGAGTCTATCAAGGCTCTACATGTCTGAGGCACACCATTGTTATCCTTGATTTTAATCCTAGCGGTTGTAAGCATGACATTTGAAAAATATCTCTCATTACTTAAAAGACAAGTTGTATTTTTGATGTCTTTTCCACACTCAAAATTCCCTTCATCAACTTCTTGAACCTTGGTTTCTTGGTGAATCAAAGTGTGGTGTCTTTTCTTGCAAATTTGACAAATGTTTTTGCAGTAACAATTCTTTGCTAAATGGTTTGGCTTTAAACATCTGAAACACAATTTAGCCGAACTAACAAATTTTACTCTCTCTGACTCAGGTAATTTAGAAAATAAGTTACAGCTTGAAAGAGCATGTGCACCTTCACATTTAAGACATTTTATCATATATGAATTATAAACATTCACCTTTTGTAATTCCTTTTTCGTTGAATGTTTCTCCACATTTGAATCTTTATTTGGTAAATTCTGCAAGCTTTTTGCGTGAATTTCCAAAAATTCCATTAAATCCTTAATTGAAGGCACAACTCTTGGGTTGTTCTGCAATTCCCATTGTTTTCTTGTGGTTTTATCAAGCTTATCTTGTATGATTTTGACGAAAAATACCTCAGATAAACTATCGATTTGGTAACTCAATACTTTCACTCTTCTTACTATTTCGTTGCAGCTATCTAGAAGTTTAAACATTGAATTATGGTTGTCATCGGCTAATTTTGGTAATCTTAAAGCATTATCTATTTGGGTGAAAATTAGATCCTTTGGGTTATCATATCTTGTTAATAAAGTTTGCCAAACCTCAACATAATTATCGGCTGTAATTGGAAATGCGTTGACCAGTCTTAGTGCTTCGCCTCTCAGTTGGCCTTTAAAATATTGTAACTTTTCAAAATCAGGTATTTGTGAGTTAGAACCAATTGCAGAAAAAAAAATAGATCTTTAAATGAAAGCCATGATTCTAATCTGCCATTGAAAGTTGGCAACTCAAGTTTAGGCATTTTAACATGTAAATTAACTTTTTTTTTCAGATGGTTCTTGCCCATTATGCTTTAAATTTAATTCACACTTTAATCTTATACACTTATCTATACAAATTTCCACTTCGTCATTCAAATCATCATCCTCAAGTTGCTGCAAGAAAACATCCCTCATTTTCATCAAATCATTATTTGCATAATCTAGTTTGCATTTCGTTACATTAATATCTACCATAGACACAATGGATTCGATATTTCCTCTATGCCTTTTATAGTTTTTTTTTTATCCTTTTTAATTTTTTAATTAAAGTTTCTACATCCATAATTTCTATTAAATTCTCTTCCCAAATACTTTTAGTTAAAATATATGGTTACAAAATACTTATAAGTTGCCCTTTTTTTTCGATCAATTTTAACTTAACTTTTACTTACGTTCAATCCGGCTCGAGGGACCAATGTATAATTCTTCTCAATGTATAATTTTCTTACAACATAAACCTTAGATTATTAAAACATTGGATCAGTAAACATGAGGGCAACCACTTCGTTCATTTACATTACTTTATTTTTCATATAACATTTTTGTAAACAAAAAGGTGATGATAAATTCAATGAATATTTACACAATCATAGAAAAATTATATTAAACCTTTATATAAACATAAATATTCTAACTAAATTAAACACAGGTGTAATATTGAAATATTTGAGCCTATTACAGATAAAACAAACAAAACAACAAACAAATTAAAACTTATAATTAAATATTTACAAATTTACATGTATATATTATTCGACAGAGTTCATAAAATTTATATAGACAAAGATGTAAGAGAAATAAATCATTTAGATCAGGGAACAATCTTACTTCTGTAAAGTTCGGACAGTCATAGATAAGGTGAAGTTTGTTCAGTTTCTCCCCAGGGACAATTTGATTTCCTATATATGGCATGCTTATGCTTTCGGTATATGAAAAATCTAAATCCATAGAATTGGTTTAAAAATAGATAAATACATATCTAAATATTAATATATATAGTCACGACCGTCTTTCCTGGCCTCTGTCACGGATGAAATTTAAAAATTAAAAAAAGATGCCGAAACCCGGAATCGAACCAGGGACCATTAGATATTCAGTCTAACGCTCTCCTAACTGAGCTATTTCGGCTTATTTTATTTATTTCTATAGAAGCTTCTATCTTTATAATTATGTATATTTTCAAAAAGTCAATTCACACCTCTTCGCTGGAGACCATGGGAATACTGACTAATTCATTATGCTAACATAATTATAAATACAAGTATCAGAGCCAAGCCCTCTCATTCAATAACTCATATCATTGCAGTAAGGTCTGTAGAGATAATATTTGATGATATTTAAAAGAAACGCATTGCCAGTAAATTTATTTGTGTAAAATTTTAACGATAGATGGCAATAAAATTTAATTTACTATCTATATATATACCAGGTATATTAGTATGAAGGGCGAAAATTGGCGTCAGAGGCCGCTGTGCAACTTTATTTGAGCCGACGATGGCGCTGTTGTAGGCGTTTTGTTCTTTGACTCACTTGGCATCAGCATGCGTGCAGTTTTCGAAAAATTGAAATCGTGAAAAATTTCTGGAGCCCGTGAAAAATGGCGATTTCCGAGCCAAAAAGTGCCCATTTGCGGGAAGTTTTGTTGTTCGCCTTCAACTGGAAGAAAAGTGCCAGTGAAGCCCACCGAATGCTCGAGGAAGTTTACAGCGACCACGCTCTGAGCAAATCGCAGTGTTACAGGCAGTTTAAAAAATTCCAAAGTGGCGATTTTGAACTTGATAATGAACCACATGGAAAACCGCCCCAAAAGTTCGAGGACGCTGAACTGCAAGCTTTGTTGGATGAGGACAGTACCCAAATGCAGGAGAAACTCGCAAAACAGCTCCAGGTGTCTCAAGGTGCTGTTTCTCTACGTTTAAACAGCCTCGGAATGACCCAAAAGCTTTCCAGATGGGTCCCCCACGAGTTGAGCGAAAGGCAGCAATAACGGCGTCTGGTAACCTGCGAAGGGCTGCTCGCCATGCATGAAAAGAAGTCATTTTTGCACCGAATCGTAACTTCTGATGAGAAATGGATCCACTTCAGCAATCCTACGCGCCAAAAGTCGTGGGGCCTGCCCGGCCAATTTACAAAACAGACGCCTAGGCCCAATCGCTTCGGAAAAAAGGCAATGCTTTGCATATGGTGGGACCAGACCGGCGTAGTATATTTCGAGCTCCTGAAACCTGGCAAAATGGTCAACACTAGTCGCTACGAACAACAAATGCACAGTTTGAGAGAGGCGTTGAATGAAAAAAGACCGGAATGGCGTGAAAAGCACAACAACCTGATACTGCAGCATGACAACGCTCCAGCCCACAACGCTACGGTGGTCAAAAACACCATAAAAGACTTGGGCTGGGAACTCTAACCCCACCCGCCGTACTCACCACACTTAGCGCCGTCGAACTACTACCTTTTCACATCTTTAGGACACGCCCTAAAAAAACGGGAATTTTCGAACTCAGACATACTCCGAAAATGACTTGTTGACTGGTTCGACTCAAAAGGAATATAAATTTTCAGACAAGGAATTCGAAAATTGCCTGAAAAGTGGTCCGAGTGTATAGCTAATCAGGGCAGTTACTTTGAATAAAAAATCTTTTGTTGTATGGAATTCGTGAACTTTTGAATTCACTGAAAATTTTCGCGTTTCATACTAATAGACCTGGTATATATATATCTTCTGTAATTGAACAATTAGATATATCTAAGTGAAAATAAAAGCGGCGGGGGATGATCATCATGGATTTCGAACCTAATGTGATTTAATATGTAGCAACTGATTTTTATAAGTGTTTGCTATATTTTTACCTCTTCTCTAAATATGATCATCCCCCGCCGCTTTTATTTTCACTCAGATACATCTAATTGCTCAATGACAGAAGATAAAAAATATTTTATTTTCCTTTTTAGTGCATTTAAATAAAATATTTTTTAAATGTATTTTTTATATATTAATTATTTTTTTAGTTTTTTCTTAGTCATGAATTTACAAAACTTGTATCAAAAGTTCACTAGGATTTAGGCCTTAAATCGACGAAAGCTTGTTCACGTCGGATTGGTCAATTCCTTGTTAAAGGCAGGATGTGACGAAAGCTAAAGCCTATAAATGTTTTTTTACTTTTGTTTGAGGAACCTTTAATTTATTGTGAACTATATTACAAAGTTACAGACACATAAAGGGGGTGGTGGAAGGATGGTCTAAACCAGGGGTGGCGAACCTTTTTATATTTGAAGGCCAATTTTCATTTTACCATTTTTGAGAAGGCCGCATCCATATATATAAATATATGTACGATTTAATTAAAGGTATTTATATACAAAATTAAAATACATAATTTTCTTTGCAATTAAATAGTTTATAGTGGTATAGTTATGTACTTCATTTTTAGCACGACACTTGAATTACTTTTAGAAATTTAAATACTTAAATTTACTATATTAAATACTAGCCGAATGACCCGGGCAACGCCCGGGTTTTACCCTATTAAATGTACCCTATTCAAATACTATTCGTTACAATTATAGATTGGCGCCGTGGATGTCACTCTTGTGAAACGTCCCGCTCCAAACTTTGTGTCTGTGAAGCGATATTTTTATAGAAAGATGATCTGGCTTTTGTTTTCTGCTCGAATGAATGTTTTTCTGTTAGAATTTTGTTCCTGCATACAAAATAATGAACTGGTTTCACCCGTGGTCTCTGCTTTTTGGAATTTTTCCCGATATAATTTTGTTTCTGATAATCAAACATGATACAGCAATATCGTCATCATCATTTTCTGACTAAAAATATATAGTTTTAATAATTGATTTATATATTTTTTAAAATAGCCTATCGTCTTCCCCGTATTCCTTTACCTATGTATGGAAATTTTGGTTTGAATTAGTGAACTACTGCGAATTTGTATACCGGACATACAGACAGACAAACATACAAACATTCATTTTTATATAGAGAGAGATATTATATATTATATGACATTCGTATTAGATATTTTCAATAAAATAATGAAAGTAATTGAAAACTGCAAAACAAAAATTATAATTTTGAATTTATGAAAAGGCCACATTTTGGGCAAGAATGGGCAAGGCCTTAAGGCCGCATGTTCGCCACCCCTGGTCTAAACCGTTGGTTTTTAACCACTACGACCCGGGTTTCGATTCCCGCATTGGACACTTTTTTCTAATTAAAAAAAATGCTCCAATGGCCCCGACACTCTGCGAGTGCAAGTAACCAAACGGGGCTCTGCCACATTTGAAAGTGCAAAGTCGAACTGCTTTTCACATGTATAGACATGTGGTGCACTTTCAGTAAAAGCAGTCGCCTACCTCTACTCAACATGATTATCATGGCCTGTACTACGTGTACTAGGGATAAGCAAAAAAAAAAACAGACACATAATGGGCTACTGTTGAAGGGTAATTGGTTGAAAGAGGAAAAATAAAATCAGACTAAAAAGTTACTTTTAATTTTGAATTTGCAAGTTTTCGGGCAAATATACTGCTTTTCAACGGGCTAATACTCTATGTATAATCTCTTAAAGAGCAGTATATTTGCTCGAAAACTTGCAAATTCAAAATTAAAAGAAAATTTTTACCTGATTTTTATTTTTCCTTTATCAAATAATTTCTGGGAAACTATTGCTCTTTTTTTTTTTTTTTGCTTATTCCTAGTACACATGGTACAGGCCATGATAATCATGGTGGGTAGAGGTTGACGACTGCTTTTACTGTATATATATATTGCGTATGATATTGTTTTTTACAGCACAATACAACAATGTTGGCAAGTTTCTCTAGAGTGGAATGTCGAGGTGACGAATCCACTCCAGGGCCTCCTCTGTGCACCGGTGGGCTTTTACTGTAAGTACACCACATGTCTACACATGTGAAAAGCAGTTCGAATTTGCACTCACAAATGTGCCAGAGCCCAGTTTGGTTACTTGCACTCGCTGGCGTGGTTGGCCTTTTGCAAGAATCGGGGGCCATTTAAGCGTTTTTTATTTTTTTTTATCAGAAAAAAAGTGTCCAATGCGGGAATCTAACCCGGGTTGTAGCGGTTTAAAACCAGCGGTTTTGACCATCCTTCCACCGACCCCTATATTACTCATATAAAAAAGGGTAATAGGTACATTGGTACACAATCGCTGAAATATCAATTCACAACTCCCAACAGTTTCCAGCTTGACTACATGCAACATAAGAAATATAGAAATTTGTTCATTCCTGGCCACTCCGACCACCCAGAATTCTGAACAATTTGTACACTTACATTGTACATTGGACTGAGTGAGTGTTAAAAGTTTCATACTTCTATGTAGTCTGGAAATATATTAAAATTAAATTCAAAATTTGAAAGTCAATTTGTAAATTTGACCGTTTCTGGCCATTCTGACAACTGCGAATTCTGCAAATTTGTCAACTTGCATTGTCATCTGGTTCTAATAAGTGTTCAAAATTTGAGATTTCTAAGTACTCTAGAAGTATATTAAAAATTGATTACAAGATTTGTGGACAGACAGACATGGAGGCAAGTTAAATAAAAGCTTTTAAAAAGGCATACGAGTATACAGTAGAACCTCCCTTTAGCACACACATTTCTTCAAAGGACAGTTTTCATTTGCCAGATTACTATTTTTACTATATAGCAACTCTCTGGTAAGAGGACACCTCTCCCTAAAGGACACTTTGGCTCTGTAATTAGGTGTCCTTTACAGGGAGGTTCTACTGTAGCAACTCTCCTTTAAGAGGACACATCTTCATAAAGAACATTTTGGCTCAGACAATAATTCTGAAAGATACACTCATGGACAACACTTAAGGAAGTTAAACCTTTTAGCATGTATATCGGGATTCAGACAATACCTCTGAAAGATACACTCATGGACAAAATTTAAGGAAGTTGTACCTTTCAGCATGTATATCGGGATTCATACAATATTATATTCATGGACAAAACTTAAAGAGGTTGTACCTTTTAGCATGTATATCGGGATTGAGACAATAACTATGAAAGATACCCTCATGGACAAACTAAAAGAAGTTGTACCTTTTAGCATTCATATCGAGATTCAAACAATAACTTTGAAAGATCCCCTCATGGACAAACTTAAGGAAGTAGTACCTTTTAGCATGTATATCGGGATTCAGACAATAACTCTGAAAGATACACTCATGGACAAAACTTAAGGAAGTTGTACCTTTTAGCATGTATATCGGGATTCAGACAATAACTCTGAAAGATACACTCATGGACAAAACTTAAGGAAGTTGTACCTTTTAGCATGTATATCGGGATTCAGACAATAACTCTGAAAGATACACTCATGGACAAAACTTAAGGAAGTTGTACCTTTTAGCATGTATATCGGAATTCAGACAATAACTCTGAAAGATACACTCATAGGAAAAACTTAAGGAAGTTGTACCTTTTAGTATGTATATCGGGATTCAGACAATAACTCAGAAAGATACACTCATGAACAAAACTTAAAGAAGTTGTACCATTTAGCATGTATATCGGAATTCAGACAATAACTCTGAAAGATACACTCATAGGAAAAACTTAAGGAAGTTGTACCTTTTAGCATGTATATCGGGATTCAGACAATAACTCTGAAAGATACATTCATAGACAAAACTTAAGGAAGTTGTACCTTTTAGCATGTATATCGGGATTCAGACAATAACTCTGAAAGATATACTCATGGACCAAATTTAAGGAAGTTTTACCTTTCAGCATGTATATCGGGATTGAGACAATAAATCTGAAAGATACACTCATGGACCAAATTAAAGGAAGTTTTACCTTTTAGCATGTATATCGGGATTGAGACAATAACTCATAATCCAAGACACGACAACATGCGTGGGATGGATCTGCACATAGCCCACTATAATCCAAAACATGACAAGATATTCACCATGCGTATGATGTGTCATGCATTTTTCTACATAATCCAAAACACGTCACAATGCCTGGAATGGGTTTGCACACAGCTCGTCAAAATCCAAAACACAACAAGATATACATCATGCGTAGGATTGTCTGCAGTATAATCAAAGACACGATATCATGCGTTTGAAGGAATCTGCATTTCACCATAATCCCAAACAAAATAAG
Organism: Cordylochernes scorpioides; assembly: GCA_030710605.1. Taxonomy (NCBI): domain Eukaryota; kingdom Metazoa; phylum Arthropoda; class Arachnida; order Pseudoscorpiones; family Chernetidae; genus Cordylochernes; species Cordylochernes scorpioides. The sequence continues at coordinate 63,726,177 of CP092865.1, read as the reverse complement.
GTTCAACCTACACGATAAAAGCAAGCTCCCAGAATCCTAAACGCTCTAAGTTCTGCGTGGGATGGATATATCCGCAGGCCTCCAGAACATCTGAAATGCATGTACCGTTGCCAGGCGACGGCCCGTCTCCAAGCAACCGCCCGGGTCAATTGGAATGGATGGAACGGCCTTCTTGTGTGATGACTTGTTCAACCACATAGTTGAGAGACAGCCTTCAAACTTCTTAAGGATTTCTCATAAGTCGAATTAATATAAGCTGGAAGTTTTTCTTGAGGTTTTCTTGTAAGGAAAAACTATTTATAAAGAAAGAGTGACCTAAATACTTTTTTTCTTCTCAAGATGCAACTATTTACTCAATAATCCACTTCTTCACTGTGTTCTATGCACGAAATACGATGTATATAGTCTTTTGTACATAGATATTCTTTTCTTTTCTTCTTTTACTCTTTTCTGAGCGAGGATTCAATTTCTTCTCCTGCTTCTCATTTTAGATCCATTTTTAACAGGAGAGTCGTCTGTATAAGACGGAATGTCTTAATAAAGGCTTGTGTGTGTGAGTGACCTAAAAACATCTCAATAAATTTCATTAAGACAATTATTCTTGGATAGCTTTGCAAATAAACAAAATCGATTTTCCTATTTTTCACTCTTTCATACTTTGCAAGACTTTGCAATTGCATGCAGTTATATTTAATATTGAAAATTCGTCTCCTTTTTAAACAAAAATATCTTCCTTTTTATCTCTACCTTCCCGAATTCGAATTAGCAAGATTATATTTCAATTTTAAAATTACACTCATGAACAAAACTCAAGAAAATGGAAAGTATTTGATGTCGCTGGTCTTCTGTTTTTTTTTTTTTCAGGAGAAGAAGAGGTCAAATTTGTTCACATTTTATGTTAAAGAAAGAAAATTCATTTTAAAATTATTTTCAAATATTTCATCCTTTACGATTATCAAAGATTCGCCTTTTTAAAATAATAATCAGTCAAAACACATTTCTATTGAGTTTAATGGGATAATTGAATGCAGACAATGGGAACACACCAAACAACAAGAGCTGCTATGCAACGCTCGTAAATGGCAAATAAATTATAGCAAATTTGTAAAAATACACTCGTTAACAAAATTTAAGAAAGTGTAGAATGAGAATTCGAAACAATTAACCAATTATATTTAACTAGACGAATGGCCCGGGCAACGCCCGGGTTTTACCCGAGTGCGTATATATTTTAAAAACGTTTTAATTCAAATACTATTCGTTACAATTATAAATTGGCGCCGTGGATGTCTCTCATGTGAAACGTCCCGCCCCAAACTGTGTGTGTCTTGAAAATATAAAAATAAAAATGTGAACGGAAAAATATGTCCAGGGTAGCCTAGTGGTCATGGCATCTGCCCGGTAAGCGGAAGGTCGTGGGTTCGATTCCCATCCCTTGACACTTTTTTTATTTTATCCATTCTGACCAAAATCTATCCGTGAACTTCACACAGACAGAATAAGGCAATTATATAAGTAGATACCCTTACTGCAATTAAATGAATTTTTCATTGAAGCAAGGGCAGTAGTTTTTTTTAAATTATTGTTTAATTTTTTAAAAGAATCATATGCGTCTATAATTGTTTCAAATTCTCATAACAGAAGGCGCGCTAGTGTATCAAAGTGTAGAATGTTCGATATCGTCGGTTGTCTGCTTTGTTTTTTAAGGAGACAAAACAATTTTGTTCGCACTTGGTTGTCTCGTTAGTCTTCAATAAAGAAGGTCACTGTAATATCTTTCAGAGTTATTGTCTGAATCCCGATATGCATGGTAAAAGGTACAACTTCCTTAAGTATTGTCCATGAGTGTATCTTTCAGAGTTATTGTATGAATCCCGATATGCATGGTAAAAGGTACAACTTCCTTAAGTATTGTCCATGAGTGTATCTTTCAGAGTTATTGTATGAATCCCGATATGCATGGTAAAAGGTACAACTTCCTTAAGTATTGTCCATGAGTGTATCTTTCAGAGTTATTGTATGAATCCCGATATGCATGGTAAAAGGTACAACTTCCTTAAGTATTGTCCATGAGTGTATCTTTCAGAGTTATTGTATGAATCCCGATATACATGGTAAAAGGTACAACTTCCTTAAGTTTTGTCCATGAGTGTATCTTTCAGAGTTATTGTATGAATCCCGATATACATGCTAAAAGGTACAACTTCCTTAAGTATTGTCCATGAGTGTATCTTTCAGAGTTATTGTATGAATCCCGATATACATGGTAAAAGGTACAACTTCCTTAAGTATTGTCCATGAGTGTATCTTTCAGAGTTATTGTATGAATCCCGATATACATGGTAAAAGGTACAACTTCCTTAAGTATTGTCCATGAGTGTATCTTTCAGAGTTATTGTCTCAATCCCGATATACATGCTGAAAGGTAAATCCTCCTTAATCCTTAATTACTGGCGTTCGGCTTAAAAGGCCGTGTGAAAATTTAAAATGTTTGCGAAAATTTCAAAATGCATAATTTTTCATCAAAATTTTAGGTAGCTTAATAAAATGCATTTATTTGAAGAACTTTGCATTTTAAGAGAAATCTATTTTGTATATCCCGAGTTATTAAATCAAACGGCCTTTAAAGCCGAGCGCCAGTAATTACGTCACTGGGAATTTTAGCGCCCCTATTATTGGCCGTTTTACTTTTGGTTTTATAGACGTTCAAACGTACCAAATAAGTTGAGCATTCGTTTTTTTATTACTCTTGCTTCAATTATCTGCATTCAAAATTGTGTTTGGTGATTGTAATTTTGTATAATATAATAGAAGTTGGGTTCCACTTTTGGTTTTTCAAAAAACAAAAATTTGGTATCCTATGTCCCTAAAATTGGAAAATCTGTTACATTACTCTCCACAATGCATTCGACCACATCAATAGATCTAGAAACTGCTGAACAACAAAACCCCGAGATAAGCACATTTTATAATATGACCAAAGGTGGTGTGGATGTAGTTGATCATAAATGTGCCATGTATTCTGTTGGAAGAAGGACCAAACGATGGCCCCTGTGTTTATTTTTTAACTTTTGGGATGTAGTTTCAATAAATTCAGCAGTAATTTATAAGGCTGTCAAGCAAGACGGTGGAATGGCTCGAAAAGATTTTATAAAGCAGCTTGCTCTACAACTAATGAGAGATGCCGTGAATATGAGAAATCAAGCCAAAAATTTGTCAAGAGATCTGCAGGTATTAATTCAGAAGCATGCTGGAACTTCATTACTTGAGGTAGGCAAATATTTATTTGATATTCAAACGAAATATCAATACCGTGTGTTCTCTAGGAATCCACAGGCGGCAGTCCTTGTCCCAAAAAAAAACGCAAAAGATGCTACCTAGGTAAAAAAGATCGTTGAACTCAAATGCAATACAAAAATGCAAAGAACCAATCTGCAAAGATAATTCTATTGAAATATGCCACCTAATCTCAATAAAATATTTTATATAGAAATTGATAGGCTTAGCAAAAATACGATGTTTCTTTTTTAAGGATTTCAAGTTGTTTTGTACTCACGTATTTTGTAGTTAAGAGGACATCCCTTTTTGATATAAACTAATATATATTTATTTAAGGAACGACTTGTTCCAATAAAATTGTTGTAAACAAGCGAGCGAAGAATCAAAACAGAAAAGTCATGAAGCGTAGAAGTAGTGTGACGTCAGCACCGATGTTGATAAAGTCAAAGTCTGCGTAACAGAATTTTTTAGAATATATATATAGAATATTTTAGATATTTAGATAGAAAGAGTTCCTTGAAAATTTTCGTTTAATTTTGTTTAGAGCTCTGTTTATTCGAAAAAAAAAACAAAATATTTATTCTTTGGAAATTATGTGTATACATTTAATTTCTTTTTGATATTATAAAAAACATGGTTTATTATTGATTTTAAAAGTCGGCCTGAGAGGCCGAACGCCAGTAATTGTGTAACGAAATTAGGCGCCAGTAACTAAGGGTTAAGTTTTGTCCATGAGTGTATCTTTCAGAGTTATTGTCTGAATCCCGATATACATACTTAAAGGTACAACTTCCTTAAGTTTTGTCCATGAGTGTATCTTTCAGAGTTATTGTTTGAATCCCGATATACATGCAGAAAGGTACAACTTCCTTAAGTTTTGTCCATGAGTGTATCTTTCAGAGTTATTGTCTGAATCCAGATAGAATCCAGAATGAAAACATTTTTATACATGCGTATTCTGGGGAAAATGCTCTCGGGTAAAACTCGGGCGTTGCCCTGGTCATTTCTGGCTAGTTATAATAATAAATATAAATATTTTTGACCAGGTAATAAATAATTAAAATATTTTATCTGTTATATTCAATACTAGCGGATGTGCCCGGCTTCGCCCGGGTTTTACCCGAGTGAATGTTTGTCTAACGAACATTTGTTAAAACAATTCTCTATAAACTTATAAAACGTACTCGGCTTCGCCCGGGGTTTTACCCGAGTAAAGGTTTGTCTAGCGAACATTTGTTAAAACAATTCTCTAAAAACTTATTTAAAAAAAAGATATATTTTGATAATTTGAAACTCGTAAATTTGAATCTCTCGATATATTGTTATCATCGTCACAATGGGGGCGCTGCTTGCGAGTTAAATCTACAAATCTGCAAATAACTCTAAGGATATTCAAGATATTCAGGAAATTATTTTTCAAAAACCTTCCCGGTGATATACCTAATAATATCCCAAAATTTCACGGCGATTGGATGTATGGTTTTTGAATCTATAGAGTGCAGACAAACAGACAGACATTCAATTTTATATATATAGATATTCATTCTTCATTGTTGGCTTTTTATATTACATTCACTCTTCATTGTTGGCTTTTTATCTTACATTCATTCTTCATTTTTGGCTTTTTATATTACATTTACTCTTCATTGTTGGCTTTTTATCTTACATTCACTCTTCATTGTTGGCTTTTTATATTACATTCATTCTTCATTGTTGGCTTTTTATATTACATTCACTCTTCATTGTTGGCTTTTTATCTTACATTCATTCTTCATTGTTGGCTTTTTATATTACATTCACTCTTCATTGTTGGCTTTCTATCTTACATTCACTCTGTTGGCTTTTTATATTACATTTACTCTTCATTGTTGGCTTTTTATCTTACATTCACTCTTCATTGTTGGCTTTTTATATTATATTTACTCTTCATTGTTGGCTTTTCATCTTACATTCATTCTTCATTGTTGGCTTTTTATATTATATTTACTATTCATTGTTGGCTTTTTATCTTACATTCATTCTTCATTGTTGGCTTTTTATATTACATTTACTCTTCATTGTTGGATTTTTATCTTACATTCACTCTTCATTGTTGGCTTTTTATATTATATTTACTCTTCATTGTTGGCTTTTTATCTTACATTCATTCTTCATTGTTGGCTTTTTATATTATATTTACTCTTCATTGTTTGATTTTTATCTTACATTCATTCTTCATTGTTGGCTTTTTATATTACATTTATCCGAGTGAAAGTTTGCCTAACGAATATTATATATTATGAAGTATAAAAAACAATCTTAAAGATTAGTTTTAATTATTAATCAAGATTGTGTGTGAATATGTGAGAAAGATGTAATATCGTTGTTGTTTTCTTGGCCGACTGTTTTACATATGGTGTTATCTTAAAATTGCTTGTTTTGAATATTTTTTTAGATTGAGTTGAATGAATTGCTGAATTTTTTTTTTTTGTATTTATATATAAATAAAATTAACTCTGTTGATTTTTGTTGTATTTAATCGATAACAGCTAAGTTACGCATGTTAATGTTAGGGAAAAATATTTTGATGTTAAGCAAAACCTGCTCCATCTCGTTTTACATAATTGTTGAAAATTTGGTTGAAATTGATGCATTGTAACGAAAGTTTTTAGTGATGTCCTCTTATGAAATTTGCATTTTATTAATATAGATATATACATTTATAAAATAATGCTTCAAATTATTTTTTATTTTAAAAGGCTTTTCACTAACTTAACAATTTTTAACGCCTTGCCAAATGCTTTATTTTTATTTCTCCTGACGAAGACAAAAGATTTTTGTTAAAACATTGAAGAAAATAAAATTTTAACTGGCCGAAGTGTCATTTTTTAAGAAAGATTAACAAAAGTGATTCAAAATATTTTTATTTTTAAGACAAATAATTCCTGCTTTCTTTTTGATATATAAACAGATACTAGCAGTAATTTAAAATTACAAATACATTTTATTTATAATTTTGAATTACTGCTAGTAAATATTTATATATAAAAAAATGACACAGAATTATCTGTTTTAAAATACGGATTTTTTTAAAATCACTTTTGTTAATATTTCTTTAAAATGACACTTCGGCAAGTTGAAGTTTTATTGTTTCAACATTTCAGTTGATTTTCAAATTTCATCATATTTCGCAACTTCTACTATTTGGGACAGAAGATGATTCACCCAGTGTTGCCACATCCTTCTAGATAATAGTTATAAAGAATTATTTTTATTACGTATTGCTGAAATGTTTATAATGTTGCATCATGATAAATGCCCATATTTTAAAAATTATTTATAATATTATTTTCATATATTTAAAATTTAAATTTTATATTAATTTATTTTTATAAAACAGAATATTATTATGAAATATTATGTACTATAAAAGGTATTTTGATACACTGAATACCTCACCTGCTTTAAACTTTGATATGATAAATAAAGAGATATTCTTGGTGTTACCTAAATATATAGTTGTCTTATTATTGACTGGTTTTACCCTGTAGAATGGTTGAGACACGTTCTGGAAAGATGCAAGACACGTCTGAGGAGAAAATCAAGACTGAAGAATCTGCCAAACCGCAGCTTGGTGTAACAATATACTCGTAAATGACAAATGAGATTAATGGCATATAAATGTGTTTAAAAATACAAACATTTCTCATGATGTTTTTTAAAATTTTTATTATTATTATTTTAAAATGCAAGCTTTCAAGTGATAATCGCTCTTCAACGGGCTTAATAAAACATCGGCTGCTTCTTAAAATTCCAGTTATAAATATACACGCTGTATGTTTTTGTAAATATTTCTTGTAAGATATAGTAGATGTTTTATTAAGTCCGTTGAAGAGCGATTATCACTTGAAACCTAGCGTTTTGGAATAAAAAGAAACTCATTGTAAGAAACAATTTTTGTAATTTTAAAACGTTTTTTCAGAATTCTATCATGGATAGAATATAAATGTATATTGGAAAGTGTTGAAATTGACAATTTCAGATATTTCTACGATATTTGATATGCAAATATTTGCATAGAATTTCAGTATTGTCTATGTTAATTGACATATCAGCCTATATAGTGTTGGAAAAAAAAGAATAGTAAATCAATGATCTTGAAATACTTTTAGACTAACAACACTGTAATATAAAAACGAGAACAAGGGAGTGTTTTTGTTTTGTTTACAAAATTAGTAATTGTAATGTAAATTGTTAAATGTTCTTTTCTCTCTCTCTTTGAAAATAATAAATTTAAAATACTCTTTCTTAAAAGGTAAAATCGCCTAATTCTTTAAAACCATTTCAGCTGTAAGTAAACTTGTTATTTGTTGTTTCATTGTCTGAACCATAAGAGATTCCCAACATGGTAGCAGAGCTCGGTTTTTGAATCGCGGTAAAATATAAATAAAATATAGGATAAAATATAAATTAAAAAAAAAACATGGCTGTCAGCGAAGATATCGCAAATATTGTGAGACTTAAAAGTCCTTAAAATTTTGATTTATGAAATTTTCAGATAACAACTATTTTCAAAGCAAATGGCCTTCTAGATATTGTAAATGGAAAATCGTTGTTTGAAGACTTGAAAGATGAAACTGGAAAAGATAAATGGAGCTTAAAAGACGCCAAAGCACAAAAATACATAATTATAACCATTGAAAAGAATGTTTTAACACATATTCTAAATTGCAAAACTTCAAAAGAAATGTATGAAAAACTAGTAGCCATTTATCAAAGAGAAGATGAGCAATTAAAATGCAAATTACTACAAGAATTTCATGGATTCAAATTTGACAAAAATACAGATATGGCAACAAATATAAGCAGAATGCAAAATTTAGTATTCAAACTAAATAATGTAAAACAAGAAATTGAGGAAAGCTTTGTAATTTCTAAAATATTGAGCATTTTGCCAGACTACTTTAATTACTTCAGCACAGCATGGGACTCGACACCAAAAAGTGAGAAAACGTTAACAAACTTAATATCAAAACTATCACTTGAAGAAACTAAACAAAAAGTAAAGCCTGGAGATGGAATAGCCATGAGTGCTACTAAAGTAAAGCAGTGCTTTAACTGCAAAAAGAGCGGGCACTTAGCAAAATACTGTAGACTAAATAAAAAATGGTGTACCATCTGTAAAAATACAAATCATACTCAAGACCAATGCTTCTTTAAGAAATCTCAAAATAAATTCCAGGAAAATATGCCTTGCCGAATTTGTAAAAAGACAAATCATAAAGAAAAGGATTGTTTTTTTCAGAAACAAAAATGAAGAAAAATTGTCCTTTTTTGCAGGAGAGACTTTAAAATGTAAAAATGAGGAATTGCTAGAATTCATTGTAGACAGTGGCTCAACAAGCCATATGATAAATAGTAAAAAGTTTTTACTAGATTAAGTAGATTGCAACTCAAAAATATCAATAGCAAAAAAGGAAGAAACTCTAATAGCAAAATCAGTCGGAAAAATTCAAGGGAAGAAATGTGATCTCAAAGAGGTGATGTTTGTCCCAAACTTGACAAATAATTTACTATCTGTAAGTGACATTACCAGAAATAAAGGCAAAGTCGTCTTTGAAGATGAAAAGGTATTTGTCGTAAAAAATGGAATAAAAGTTTTAGAAGGAGAAAAACACACACACGGGAAAATGGACTCTATACAATAAATATAGAAACAGAAAATCCCGAAATTAAAGAATCTCACCTAACAGCTACCCAAATGAAGAAATGCTCAAATCGCACAGAAAAATGGGTCACATAAGTTTTTCAAGCTTAAAACAATTAAAATCTATGGTTAATGGAATAAACATAGAAAAAAATAAGTCAAGATGAAATTTGTGAAACATGCATTAAAGATAAACAGGTAAGAAAGCCATTCAATTCCATTAGAACAAAATCAAAAAGGCCTTTAGAAATAATCCATACAGATGTATGTGGTCCTTTAGATCCCACTACCCATGACAACAAAAACTATTTTCTAACATTTCTTGATGATTACACACATTTTTGTCCTGTGCATTTGTTACAAAATAAATATGAAGTAAAAGGATATCTAAAAGAATTTATTACAGAAGCAGAAAACCAAATGAATCTAAAAGTTTCAAAAATAAGATGTGACAATGGCGGAGAATATGTAAATGAAGATATAAAATCCTGGTGCAAAGCTAAAGGAATCATTATGGATCTCACCATATCTCACTCACCTCAGCTAAACGGCAAAGCCGAAAGATTAAATAAAACCCTGATGGAGAAAACTAGAGCTCTTTTGATTGATTCTGGTGTAGAAAAATACATGTGGCTGTAAGGGTTTCAGCCTATTTGCTGAACCGAAGCCCTACTCAAGAATTAGAGAAAACCCCTGCAGAACTTTGGTTCAACAAAAGACCAAATTTGTCAAACGTACAACTTTTTTGTTTTGTGAAGCTTATGTCAAAACCCTAAAACACGTAAAGAAAATGGAAGGCAGAAGTAAAAAAATATACTTTTATAGGTTATGCACCAAATGGTTATCGCCTTTGGGAGGAACAAAGCAAACAAATCTTTACAGCTAGAGATGTAATATTTTTAGATAAAGGATGTATAAATAAAGAAGAAAAAATACCTATTGTCGAACCAGAAGACCCAAGAAAACCAGAAGAACCAAGTCTACCAGAAGTCTCTGAAGACAAAGAAGATATCCCTAAAAAACCAAGTACTTCAAAATATAAGCTTAGACCAAGAAGTAGTTTACAAACACCATCAAGATATGAAGACTTCTATTTAGAGCGGGATGGAACAACAGAATCAGCTTTTCTAACTTACTCGGAAGCTATATCTGGTCAAATCAAGAAAAATGGAAAAAGGCAATAAAAGAAGAAAAATAGTCTCTTGCCAAAAATAAAGTTTGGGAAATAGTAAAAGAAAATGAAACGTCAAACAAGAAGATTCTGACCTCTAAATGGCTCTTTAAAGTGAAAGAAGATGGCCGCTACAAAGCAAGACTAGTTGTAAGAGGCTTTGAACTAGAAGCAGGCATTGATTATGATGAGACATTCAGTCCAGTTATAAGCACTGTCTCTTTAAGGATATACTTTGCTCTAATGGCTAAGAAAAGGTTTGTTTTTAAAACATTTGACATAAAACATCTTTTCTATATGGGTTTTTGGATGAAGAAATATATGTTCAATTGCCAGAAGGTTATAAAGGGAATGTATGTAGGTTAAGAAAGGCATTGTATGGTTTAAAGCAAGCCCCATTAAAATGGAATGAAAGATTAAAAAACTTTCTCAAATCCCAAGATTTCATACAACTAAAATCAGAGCCATGTCTTTTTAAAACCAACAAAGGAAATATGTACCTTGCAATATATGTAGATGATGGTATCTTAATGGGAGATAATGAAGAATAATTAAATAATATTTTAGAAAAACTATCCCAAGAGTTTGAAGTTAAAATAAACAATGATCCAAGAAATATTTTGGGAATAAATTTGTGTTTTGAGGAAAAAAATAAAATTTTACTTTCACAAGAAAATTATGCAAAATCAGTTCTTGAAAGATATATTATGCAAACCTCGACACCAGTACCCACTCCCATTACAGATGTAGTAAATGAATTATAGACAAAAACTTAGAAATATCAAATGATAACAAATTTCCCTACAGACAAGCAATTGGAAGCCTTTTATATTTGACAAACAAAACTAGACCAGACATGACCTTTGCCACAAATTTTGAAAGCAGATGAATGCATGATCCTACAACTCAAGATATTATAAACATCAAAAGAACCCTAAGATATTTAAATCACATCACCAATTTAGGCATATCATATGATGGAGAGATGCCATTTGAATTAAATGTGTACTGTGATTCTGACTTTGCTGGAGATATTAAAACTATAAAAAGTACCACAGGATATGTAGTTTACTTATGTGGAAGTCCCATAAGTTGGTGCTCCAGAAAGCAACCTGTAATTGCCCTTTCCAGCACTGAAGCTGAGTTCATTGCTGCAGCAGATGCATGCAAAGAAGTGTCATACATAAGATCCCTATTAGAAGAATTAATTCCAGATAATTTTGATATAAATCTCTATGTTGATAACCAAAGCACTATAAAAATGATAAAATCAGGCCAATTCACCACTAAAACTAAACATATTGATGTCAAATATCATTTTGTGAAAGATCAAGCTCAAAAGTTTAACCTGATATATTGTCCAACAGAACACCAAATTGCAGACATCCTAACAAAACCTCTAGCCAGACCAAAGTTTGACAAATTCAAATCCCTTCTTATGACAACCCTTTAAAACATGAGTCAAGTGAAGAAACTGTTGAATGTGATAAGATCACTGATTTAAAAGGGAATGTTGGAAAAAAAGAAGAATAGTAAATCAATGATCTTGAAATACTTTTAGACTGACAACACTAATATGAAACCAGAACAAAGGAGTGTTTTTGTTTTGTTTACAAAATTAGTAATTGTAATGTAAATTGTTAAATGTTCTTTTCTCTCTCTCTCTCTTTGAAAATAATAAATTTAAAATACTCTTTCTTAAAAGGTAAAATTGCCTAATTCTTTAAAACCATTTCAGCTGTAAGTAAACTTGTTATTTGTTGTTTCATTGTCTGAACCATAAGAGATTCCCAACATATAGCGCGGCCTTGTTGGATTGTTAGTAGGCTAGCGGTTATTGGATAGGACAGGCCGGCGTGAGCTGCTAATGTACATATAATTTGTCCTTCTTTTATAGTTTTATATCTTTAGGTGATAAAGGTTCTTTCTCTTCTTCTAAGAATCTATCTTTTTTTCTCAACAGAAGGAGAAAAAATTAGTTAGAATTACTTAATAGAAATTAGAGTAGAAATGTTTCCAATTTTCATTGTGTTGGCTTCCGTAGGCGTTTCTTACTGGGAAAAAGAAAGAGAGGATCCAATGAAATAATTTAGTAGCGTTTATTAAAACAAAATCATAATAGTGAACAACACATATAACAGAGAGTACCGTCGTCTTCCGGGTATTCCTTCTACTGGGGAGCTCGGATTCTATATTCTGTGCGTTTATAATCTGTTTATCTGTGGCTCTCTGGTCGGGATGGCGCCTACATTCGGCCATTCCTGGATTTCAATCGTCCTCGATTGAACCTTGCGTTGCAGGAACGTCGTGGGTTGCGTCGGGGGGTATCTTCTACTTCTGGCTCCTCGTCCGGACTTTCTTCTGTAGCTGAATCATCTTCTTCACTGTGCCAAGACTTCAGTTGACTGATATGGGCCGTTGTCGTGTAGAACCGTCCACTGGTTCTTTCGCTTAACTGAGTCACTCTATACGTGTCGCTTGGCAGAACCTCGGTAATTATCAAAGGTCCTCGATATTTGGGTTGTGCCTTGGTTGGTTCACCCGTCATTTTGGGTACATGCCTCATCACTACAATTTCTCCTACTTCGAATTGGATTGTACGGCACTTCTTATCGTAGTATGTCTTCATAATTTCTTGTTTATTCTCAATTTGGGTTCTCACACTCTCTTGAATTCTATCCGGCTCGGTCCATGGGTCCACGTCTTCGTCGGCTAATCTTCTAAGTATCCCATCGTGGAATCGAGGGGAATAGCCGTGGAGTGTTTCGAACGGTGTTTTATTCGTGTCTTGTTCACCGCATTGTTCAGGTCTCGCTCTACCTCCTTGATCTTCAGGTCCCAATCCTTCCGTCGCGGGTCCTCGATACTGGTTGCTATAGTGGACAATACTGTTCGGTTCACTCTTTCGACCATCCCGTTCCCTTGCGGATGTTTCGTAGAGTTCAGAGTATGATGTATTCCATTTCCTCGACAGAATTCTTCAAATTGCCTTGAGGTAAAACATGACCCTCTGTCGCTGATGATCTTGTCGGGTAGTCCGAAATCATTCACAAAACTTTTCATTACCTTCAGGACGTTCTGCGTCGATGTATTCCTTACAGGGCTTAATCGGACAAATCTTGTCAGATTATCGACAATCACTAAAAGTTCCTGGTTACCTTTTGTACTTCTCACGAAGGGGCCTACGTGGTCCATGTGTACGATGGAAATCGGTCTCTTGCCTGACTTAATGGGATGTAGGAATCCTTGTTGTTTTCCACCGGGAACTTTGTTAAATAGACACTCGAGACACATAGCCACATGGCATCGAACGTACCTCTTCATTGAAGGAAACCAGTACAATTCCTTAATTTTGTTGACAGTCCTATCAGTCGCAAAATGTCCCATTAGGATAATGGAATTTGACAACTAAGCTTTTCCTCATACTTTTGGGTATAACATACAGGGCTCGTTCCTCTTCTCCATTTTTCACCATGCGGAAAAGTCTGCCTCCTTTGTAGCTGTAGTCGTTAATTCTATTTTGTTCTCCTACTGTCCTATCACACGGGTCCTTTCGAAAGATCTGGATCAGGTCTCTCAATTCAGGGTCGGAATGCTGAATCATCAAGATTTGTTCTTCCAGTGTGATTGTGAGGCACACTTCAAGGTTTTTCTCCACGATTTCCTCCATCGTGTCTCTAGGGTCGTCGACTGGAGCTCTACTCATTCCGTCTACGTGGGCCATCTTCTCCCCTGGTTTATGTCGAATTTCGAAATCGTATTCCTGAATCAGATTGTACCATCGCGCTATCTGAGGATTTGTAGTCTTCTTCGCGTTCATGTAGACCAGTGCTTGGCAATCTGTAACCACTGTAAACTTGATTCCCACGAAGAACTGACGTAGTCGATCCAAGGTCCACACTATCGCCATCAGCTCCAATTTGCTTGAGTGGTACATCTTCTCGGCCTCTGTTGTCTTCTTGCTCACACAGCAGACCAAGCGCCATTTGCCGTCTTCGTCCATCTGTAGCACCATTCCTGCTAATCCCTCAGCACTCGCATCGCAATGTACTTCTGTCTTGAGTTCAGGGTTGTAATGAGCTAGTACCGGATATTCGACCAGATCCTTTCGTAGTCCTCCAAATGACCTTCGCTGTTCTTCCTTCCATTCAAATTGTGAACCTTTCTTCGTAAGTCTGCTTAGCGGTTCTGCTTTCCTCGCGAAGTCCTTTACAAATCGTCTGAAGAAGTTCGTCAGTCCCAGAAAGCGTCGTATGTCGTGGACATTCTTGGGTTCTGGGAATTCTTCTATCGCCTTGATCTTTCTTGGGCCTGGCTTAAGTCCGCCTGTACTGATGACATACCCTAAGAACTCAACTTCCCTCCTTCCGAACTCACATTTGGAGGGTTTCAGTGTCAACTTCGCTGATCTTATTCTTTCGAGGACTTCCCTCAACCTTTCGATCATCTCCCGCCAATCCTTTGCCGGGATAATCACGTCGTCGAGATAGCAGAATGCCTTCTTGTTCAGCAGCGGACCTAGGACAGTGTGCATCAGTCTTTGGAATTCAGCTGGTGCGTTGGCGAGTCCAAAAATCATCCTTTCGAATTGACCTGTATCATCTGGGGTGATGAATGCTGTCTTTAATTTTGCCTTATCGGTCAGTGGTATCTGCAGGTATCCATGCGCCAGATCCAGAGTGGTGAGGAATTTCGCATTCCTTTGGCCTTCCAGAAGGTCGTCTATCCTTGGTAATGGGAACTTGTCCTTAACTGTTTGAATGTTGAGTCTCCTATAATCTACCACCAGACGATGATCTCCAGTTTTCTTCCTCACAAGTAGGACGGGACTAGCGTAGGGTGATCTAGTTTCCGTGACTATTCCATTGTCCTTCCACTCTCTGACAATCTCCCTGATTGCTTCGCGTTCACTTGCAGTCGTCTTATACGGTCTCAGACAGACTGGCTTGCTTCCATCAACCTCCTTAATGTCCATCTTGGTGACATCGGTGCACCCTAATTCCTCCATGCCAAGAGCGAAACAGTCTCTATACTCGTTTACTACATCTAGGATTTCTTGTCTCTCTTTCGAAGTCAGAGAATGATTGACGTTGATGTCCTCAGGCAGTATGGGGCGCTTACGTTTCATTTGGTCTTGTCCTTCCCTCTTCTCTTCATTTTTAGTCTGAAACGAATCCTCTGCGACGTCCAGGTTAACAACAATATCATCAAGGTTCAGTAGTTCAACTCGCCCTATACATTGGTTCTTCCTTACTCTCAACTTGCCCTTGCCAGCTGAGATGATGGGTACGGTCGTCTTTCCATCGACCACTTCCAATAGGGAATCGACACAGGCGTCATCTACTCCTGTGAACAATACATATCCGTCCTTTACCTCGTCTGTGATTGCACTTGTAAAGTTAATGGAGTCGCTCTCCAACTGAACAGTTTCGGTTGCTCTCAGTTCGATGCGACGCGACTTGATTTCTTCTTGCAGATTAGCAAACGGAAATTCGGATGAATAGCCAATATGCAAGTTTTTACCAATTCTGGCGAAGGATAGGTAGGGAAGATCTGTCCATGTTCTTCTAATTAATAGGTCATAGGGTTGGGCATCATCGTTGACAATGAATACAGTGATTTCCCTTCCGACGATGCCATCAATCTCCAGGTCGACTGTCGTCTTCCCAACGGTCCTGGCAGCTGGTGCAGTCTGGTTACCGATGCCGTACAGACTAGTCGAGTCTGGTTCGATGTCGACGCTGATCCTCCTTGCGACCGATTCTCTCATTAGACAACTGCTGCTCCCGGTGTCTATCATTGCCTTCACGGTTTCCTTGTTGTCGATCTTGACATCCTTCAAATATACATCTGGAGGGACAGTCTCCAGTCCTTCGACTTCCAGGTTGGCTACTTTTAGTCCTTCTTTGGATCTTGTGCAATTCCTTTCCTTGTGTCCCGTTTGACCGCATCCTCGGCATGTCAACGTAGTCCTGGGTGCTGGGCAGTCTCTGGCAATGTGTCCAAACTGATTGCAGTTGAAGCACTTCGGTTCTCCCTTGTCGTTTCTGATCGTACGGTTGACCATTCTCCTCAAGGTGTTAGGGTACGTTTCACTGATTTCGTTCCTTGCAGCGTCTTGACCCGAAACATTCGTTCCTTGTTTAGTCTCTTTAACTTCGCTTTGGTTGGGGAATCTCGCAGATTTCTGCTGAAACGACGGTGGTATGAGGTGTTTCGCATTCCAATGCGGAGGTCCCATCTCGGTGCGAACATTTTCGTACTCGTCCAGTTTATCCGCCAACTCATCTGGGTTGTTTAACTTGGTCCAATCGTCAATGAGATGATTACGCAGCACATTTGGAACTTTTTTTTTAGCAGGTTAGTGACGGACAAATCCTTTAGGGCGTCGAAATTTTCCACGTTCATTCCTTCGATCCATTCGTTGAAATATCCTCGCAATTCGAAAGCGAAGTCTCTCCAGGAACCCTTTTGAGATCTCTCGTGCTTCTCGAATTTTTGTCTGAATTGTTCGGGGCTCAACTTGTACCGTTTTAGGAGCAACCTTTTCACGAACCTATAATCGCCGCTTTGTTCTTCTGTCTCCCGAGCGATTAATTGAGTCATTTCGTAAGGTAGCAATCCTAGGAGGCTGAACGCCCATTGGTCTTCATCCAATCCTAGTCGCTTTGCCTGTCTTTCGAAAGAATTAGGTAAAAACTCAAATCATTGTCCTTCGACTCGTACTTGGGCATCAGTTTACGTATCTAGTAATGTGCGTCATTGCTGGTACTTCGAGACGTATCGTTGTTTCCGCGTGTAGTCTGGATGCGCAGCTTCTCAAGCTCGAATTCCATTACCATTTGTTCTTTTCGTTCCCGTTCGATTCGTTCCCGATCCTCGATTCGTTTCCGATCCTCGATTCGTTCCCGCTCCTCGATTCGTTCCCGATCCTTGATCAGAGTCTCCAACAGTTGCTTTGCGAACTCTTCTTCGTAAGATTGGCTATTCAAAATAAGGTGTTTTAAGTCGACGATCCTGCTCTCTGGCGGTACTACCTCGCCGAGTTCATACGCCAACTTGCTCAAATCGCATTTCCTTACTTTCGCTAAATAAGTCATGTTTTTCAAAAGGAAAAATAAACAAAGCAAAACATTTTAAAATAAACAAATAAAACTGACTAAACCAGATACGTACTGTTTCAATTATTTCTTTAAACGAAATCAACTTTTCTTTAGTAATTTTGAGACAATACTTTTTTTTTTCTTTTTACCGCGATACTTTGCGATAATACTTTTTATCGAGATGATTTTGCAATAATACTTTTACCGCGATACTTTGCGATAATACTTTTATCGAGATGACTTGCAATAATACTTTTACCGCGATACTTTGCGATAATACTTTTGTCGAGGTGACTTGTAATAATACTTTTAGGAATAGGTAATTAAATTTCGTACATACCATGCAACTCCTCTTACGTTGATCGGTCACCGCGCCACGTCCTTCTCGTTTCCAAATTATTCCAGTGAATCTTCAATTTTCTTCAGGACTATCCCACTTCTGAATTTCTGTTGGCTTCCGTAGGCGTTTCTTACTGGGAAAAAGAAAGAGAGGATCCAATGAAATAATTTAGTAGCGTTCATTAAAACAAAATCATAATAGTGAACAACACATATAACAGAGAGTACCGTCGTCTTCCGGGTATTCCATCTACTGGGGAGCTCGGATTCTATATTCTGTGCGTTTATAATCTGTTTATCTGTGGCTCTCTGGTCGGGATGGCGCCTACAATTGTACAGGTGACGCTTTGTGTTGAACAAATAGTCAAAGTGTATCTTAAACAGGACTTTAACACAATATACTTGTATACTAATTCTGTACATATTTAAAATATCTTTCTTTCAAAATTGTTGTTTATCTTTAAAGTGCAAGTGTCCCTAGGGGGACATAGCGCTCTAAGTCGAAATATAGAATCTACGTATTGTATATATTTATATATAATTCTACTGTCCTAAAAGCTTATGTCCATAGTTTACTTAAATACCATTTTTAAGATTCCACCCTTCAGTGTAACATATATAAACAGAACGATCCAATATAGTATTAGAGCTCTAAGAGAAGCGGCCTGGTAGATTAAATTGGTAAAACCGCTGGAAGAGTTCACCACTGATGAACCAAGCTCTCCCAATACTTTTTCATCGCAGCAAGGACAGTAGAAGTTTGTATTATATTTATAAAGAAACATTCGTGTTTTAATGTTTCCCTTTATTATATATCGATGGCATGTTATTGCCTTACAATTTACATATGTGAACATTCCGCTAATTATATAATTAGGTATAAAATTTAATTTAGAAAGAGATATTAATGTTAAGATTTGTAACAATTAAAATTTACCGGCAACGTTATTATTTTCTTAATAATATCATCAAATATTATCTCTACAGACCTTACTGTAATGATATAAGTTATTGAATGAGAAGGTTTTGTTCATCAGTAGTGAACCCTCTCAGCGGTTTCACCAAATCAATCTCCAGACCGCTCTACTATTGTATTAGAATGGTTTGGAATATACCCTGTATTTACTATGGAAGGCATCTTAGGGGTGTTTAGTGAACCTATGGACATAAGCTTATAGATCTGTAGAGGTACATACATATAATTTCATGAAATTGTATCGAGTAAAGCTATTCCGCAAATATAGTTTCATAACAGATATACAGTAAAACCTCCATTAGAGGACACTCCGGCTAGAGGACACCTCTCTACAAAGGACAGTTTTCATTGTCAAAATTACCATTTTTTCTATGTAACAACTCTCTGGCTAGAGGACACCTCTCTACAAAGGACAGTTTTCATTGTCAAAATTACCATTTTTTCTATGTAACAACTCTCTGGCTAGAGGACACCTCTCTACAAAGGACAGTTTTCATTGTCAAAATTACCATTTTTTCTATGTAACAACTCTCTGGCTAGAGGACACCTCTCTACAAAGGACAGTTTTCATTGTCAAAATTACAAATTTTTCTATGTAACAACTCTCCGGTAAGAGGATACCTTTCCATAAAGAACACTTTTGCTCTGCAACAAGGTGTTGTCCTTTACAAAGAGATTTTACTGTATTAGTAAATTAAATTTATAAATTCAATTGCCATCTATTGATAAAATTTGTTACAGTTAAATTTACTGGAAACGTTTCTTTTCAATAATAAACATCAAATCGGTAAATGATAATTGAATTTATAAATTTAATTAATGTTCTTTATTAAAGTCTTTTTTTTATATCCATAGTACACATGGTACAGGCCATGATAAACATGGTGGGTGGTTAGCCACTGCTTTTACTGTAAGTTCACCTCATGTCTACACACGTGAAAAAGCAGTTCGACTTTTGGATCCAAAAAAAAAAGGTAAAATAAATTATTTTTTGATCCAATATATGCCTTTTTTATTTAAAAAAAAAAACTTATAAATATGTCATAGCCACGTTTGGCTACTTATACTCGCTGGTGGGGATGGACTTTTACAAGAATCAGGAGGCCATTGGAGCATTTTTTTAATTAGGAAAAAAGTGTCCAATGCGGGATTCGATCCTGGGTCGTAGTGGTCGAAAACCAACGGTTTGATCACTCGTCCATTGAACTCCCTGTACAAGTTTTTACATAGATGACACTTACTGGGAGGTCTAAGTCAAGAAGTGGGACATTATGGGGACAACAGGTCAGAGAGTGCTTGCTATCTCTTTGTATCTTCTTATCTCTACGGATAAGAAGCTGGCAAACGGGAACAGATGAATGTGTAGAACAGTACCTAGTGATACGTCGGATACGAAGTCGTCGCAAGAAAACTTGCGTCTCAGGCACGTAGCCAAGATAGTGACGCCTCAACTCTAATTGTAGCTTATCTACAGATAAGTCGAGGTTGCTTCTCAACGCACTACAGAAGGTAGGTTGTACCTCACCATTACAACTATTCCTGTCCTATTTGGCTTTGTTTGTTTGTAAACATGTTGTTTGTAAACAATGACGTCATTCCTATATCATCCATTGATGTAATTATACACACGTGCCTATTTGACACGAAATAAACACGCAGATAGATATTTCTTTATATATATATATATATATATATTTTTTTTTAACATGTAAACATCTTTTGGATTTAAACAATATTTTCCTAGATATACGAAAAGATATATGCTCAAAAAAAATCTCATAATATTAGATGTAGATGTAGTTTTTATTTTAAAATATATTTTGAAATTTGTATATATTGATAATGATTTGAATTTTTGTGGATGTCAAATTTCAGGTTTTTTTTTTTTCTATTACGACTTATTTGATTACACAAATATTTGAATTGATTTAAACTGATCATTGATTTATAGGTTTTTAACTTTTAATTAGATAATTTTAATTTATATTTAGATATTTTTCATTTTAATTTAGACACGTTCATTTTTATTTAGACATTTTCAATTTTAATTTAGACATTTTTCATTTTAATTATAGAAAAATACATGTGTCTAGATTAAAATGAAAAATGTCTTAATTAAAATTGAAAATGTCTAAATAAAAATGAAAGTGTCTTAATTAAAATAAAAAATGTCTAAATATATATTAAAATTGTCTAATTAAAAGTAAAAAACCTATAAATAAATTAGACACACGTGTCTATTTGAGATGAAATAAACACGCATATTTCTTTTTATATTCCATGTGTAAACATCTTTTGGATTAAAAAAAAACTTTACCAGAGATATAAAAAAAAGGATGTACGTTGAAAATATACAATTCTTATACAGCAGAACTTGATAATTCGAACTTCATTAATACGAATATTTATATTGGTCACTAGAATTTTATTTTTTTTATTCAAAACGTTTTTGATTCGAATTTTTGGTCCCTTGGGCTTCGAATTATTTAAGTTAGACTGTAATATAATATTATCAGTATATGTAGATGTAGTTTTTATTTTGAAATTATTTCAAAATTGTATATATTCATACTGAAGTAAATTTTTGTAAATGTCAATTTCAGGGATTTTTCTATTACGACTTATTTGATTACACAAAGATTTGAATTGATTTAAATTGAATTAATCATTGATTTAAATAAATTAAACACACGTGTCTATTCAATATCAAATAAACACGTACTGAAACATATTTCCTTATATTTCATATAAAAATATTTTAGATAAAAAAAAACTTTCCCCAGAGATACAAAAAGATATACGTTCAAAAACGTTCTGATATAATATTAGCAATAGGTAAATATAGTTTTTATTTAAAAATTATTTCAAAATTTATATACATACTGAAGTAAATTTTTGAAAATGTCAAATTTCAGGTATTTTTATTGTTACGACTTATTTGATTACACAAATATTTGAAATCATTTAAATTGAATTAATCATTGATTTTAATAAATTAGACACACATGACTATTTGATATTACACGCACTGATGGATATAGATATTTCTTTATATTTCATATAAACATCATTTGGATTTTTAAAAAAATTCTTCAGATATAAAAGATATACGAGGTGTGTTCAAAAAGTATCGCAACTTTTGTGTTTTTTCTCAAAAATTGTTTATTTATTCATGAATACCTATTTTGTCCCCTTCAAAGTAATCCCCATGAGATATTATACACTTGTGCCAACGGTTTTTCCAATCTTCGAAGCACTTCGAAAAATCATTTTTTAAAATCTTTTTCAGCTCCTCCTTCGATGCCGTCTTTATCTCGTCAAGCGTAGCGTTACGTCGTCCTTTCATGGGCCTCTTCAGTTTAGGGAACAAGAAAAAGTCACAGGGGGCCAGATCTGGGGAATACGGTGGCTGCGGCATCATTAGTGTGTTGTTTTTGGCCAAAACAAGCAACGATGTGTGAACAGGGGCGTTATCGTGGTGCAAAAGCCAATTTTTGTTCTTCCACAAATCCGGGCGTTTCTGGCGGATTGCTTCGCGCAAATTGCGCATAACTTGCAGGTAATATTCCTTATTTACCGTTCTACCCTGTGGCAAGCACTCATGATGCACCACGCCCCTGCAATCGAAGAAAACTGTCAGCAAAACTTTCACATTCGACCGAACTTGGCGCGCTTTTTTCGGTCTTGGTTCGTGCGGCAGCTTCCACTGAGATGATTGAGCTTTGGTTTCCACGTCATAACCATAAACCCACGCTTCGTCACCAGTTATGACCCTCTGGAGCAAATTTGGGTCGTCGCGGACAGAGTCCAACATCTCATTAGCAATGTTCATGCGATGCTGTTTTTGGTCGCAATTGAGCAATTTTGGTACGAATTTCGCGGCGACCCGTCTCATGCCCAAATCATTGATAAAAATCGAATGGCACCAGCCAATCGATATGTTTAGGTCCTCAGCAACTTCTTTAACGGCGATTCGACGATTGGCCAATATCATTTTCTCCACTTCATTAATTTTTTCGTCTGTTGTTGAAGTGCTCGGGCGTCCGGCACGCTCTTTGTCGTTCACATCTTCTTGGCCTTCTGAGAACATTTTGTTACACCGATAAACGTTTCTTCGGTCCAAGGTAGCTTCTGCGTATGCCACAGTCAACATTCGGAATGCATCCGCGCACTTAATTTCGTTTTTCACACAAAATATAGTCACACGAATATAGGTAACTCGCAAAAATTCAGATTTCGCGATACTTTTTGAACACACCTCGTACGTTCAAAAACGTTCTTCTGATATAATATTAGCAATAGGTAGATGTAGGTTTTATTTTAAAATAATTTCGAATTTTGTATTTATTCATAATAAAAAGTAAATTTTTAGGGATGTCAAATTTCAGGTATTTTTCTGTAACGACTTATTTGATTACACAAATACTTGAATTGATTTAAATTGACTTGATCATTGATTTAAATAAATTAGACACGCATGACTATTTGATATTACACGCACTGATATATTATAGATATTTCTTTATATTTCATATAAGCATCTTTTGAATAAAAAAAAATCCACATAGATATAAAAGATGTAGGTCCAAAAACGTTCTTCTGATATAATATTAGCAATAGGTAAATGTATTCTTTATTTTTGTTATTTCGAAATTTGTATATATTCATAATGAAGTAGATATATTTTTGTGGATATCAAATTTCAGGTATTTTTCCTGTAACGACTTATTTGAATACAAAGATTTGAATTGATTTAAATAAATTAGCAAAAGATAATAAATTATTAACTTTGACTTGCATCTTTAACATGAGTATGGCTTTATTTTTCTATTTTTATGCTGGAATTTAAAGATTCTCAATTTAGAATATTCTTTTGTTATTCTTCTTGGAGTATGTTATCTAAATTTCAATATACGTGAATAGAAATATTTGGTTGATAAAGTTGTTATGAGTCATCAGAATGTTTATCTCTATTTCTATATATTTGAGCTTATTCATTAATATACGATTATGTTTTTAAAAAAACTACAAATATTTTCTCACAATGAGTTTCTTTTATTTTAAATTGCAAGTTTTCAAGTTATAATCACTTTTCAATGAGCTTAATTAAAACCATTGACTATTTCTTAAAAGAAATATTTACAAATATACATGTGTTTTCTCACAATGAGTTTCTTTTTAAATTTAAATTACATTTTCTCACAATGACTTTCTTTTTATTTTAAACTAGAAGAATGACCCGGCTTCGCCCGAGAATTTTCCCGAGTGCAATTTCCTTCTTATTGAAAGTTCATCAATAATAAATAGTAGAAGTGCCACCTTTGAAATTGTCTGAGTTGAATGAGTGACTGTGATGAATCTTGACTGCGATGCCCATCTTCTAAGTAGGAATAAGAAAAAATAGATTTATAAAAAAAATCAATCCAAATTACTGGCATGTAAATATTTTTCTGTAAAAAATAAAAGAGCATATGGAAATTAGGCAAACATATGTGTTTGCTAAGAGAAAATATCTTTATTTACGTGGCTGCTAACCAAAATAGATGATTTTTGAGCCCCAATGGCCGCGTAAAGCGGAATATATACAAACCACTATGACCAGGCTGGGGAGGCTAGGGACAGGATCTCCGTTAGGGAAGAGGCAGGTTAGGCCGGATTGGGTCCGCGGAGGTCAGGAGGCAAGAAGAAAGCGGGAGGACTAGAAGGAATGTGTTTGCTACTGACTTCGACTGCATTTTAAACGATTTTTTTTAAAGAGATAAGAAGATAAGATAAGAAATGAAAAGATATTATTAAAAAACTACGCAAACAACTTGAAAAAAAAAAGTGCAGAACGCTCATTGGTCGCTTAATTGGCCTGGTGTTGTGTTACTTCGCTTCGTATTTACTCCGCGTAAAAATATTTTCTTCAAATGAAAAAACTAAATAACCAAAAACACTAATCAAAATGTAGCCGAAAATTTTACTCAGGTTTTTAAAAAGCGACATGCAAAATTTGGTACCAATTGGTTCAGTAGTTTTTTAGTTTATCGCGAAACAGACATTGACTTTTATATATAAGAAGATTGGAAGTTTTCAAGTGATAATTGCTTTTCAACGGGCTTAATAAAAACAATTAACTATTTCTTGCAAGAAATATTTACAAATATACGTGAGTTTTTTTCTTACAATGAGTTTCTTTTTTAATTTTAAATTGCAAGCTTTCACAATTTTATCTTAAACTAGGCGAATAACCCGGCTTCGCCCGAGAAATCCCTTGGGTGCAATTTCCTTCATACTAAAAGTATATCAATAATAAATATTAGAAGTGCCATAGAATAGCAATACAGAAGTAACACATAAACTACAGGAAAAGTGTGTGTGATGGCAAAAATTGTATTATATTAGTGTTTAGGTATTTGATTTAATTAATATAGTTGATATAATAGTATATATTTATATTATATTTTTTATAAATGAGTTTTAAAAATTGTAAAAAAAAAAAATGCATCTGCCGGGAATCGAACCCGGGCCGCCCGCGTGGCAGGCGAGCATTCTACCACTGGACCACCCATGCTTTAAAAAAATGGCCATATTTAGGTATTCATTCCATTCCGGATTAGTCCGCGTAAAAAAAAGTTCTTCAAATTAAAAAAAAGAAATAGCCAAAAATACTAATCAAAATGCAGCCGAAAATTTTCCTCAGGTTTATAAAAAGCGACATGCAAAATTTGGTACCAATTGGTTCAGTAGTTTTTGAGTTTATCGCGAAACAGACAGACAGAAATTGACTTTTTTATATATAGAGATATATGATTATGTATTTAATATATATTATTAGCGGACGTACCCGGCTTCGCCCGGGTTTTACCCGAGTAAAGGTTTGGCTAACGAACATGTGTTAAAACAATTCTCTATAAACTTATGAAAAAAAAAAGATATATTTTGATAATTTGAAACTCGTAAATTTAAATCTCTCGATAAAGTGAACATTTTTTCCCGGTCCCCGTTTCCCGATAAGATGAATAAAATCAATATTAATTGGTTCCCTCGGTAATTGGAAGTTAAAGGAATAGTATCTTGCCTTGGAATTGTATCATTATTCTTGTCTCAAATAAATTGCCGTGTCATCCTGAAATTTGTCTTTCCTAATTTTCTACATTACAAAATCATCGTTTTATCTAGTGAACATTTTTTCCCGGTCCCTTTAAAAATACTCGATAACTAACTTTGACTTGTGCGCAGTTAACAGGTAGAAAATCTTACTTTTGATAAATAATCTTTAAGATAATAAACTTAGTGATAATAAAACTTAGAGATAAAAATACTTGTTATCATCGTCGCAATGGGGGCGCTGCTTGCGAGTTAAATCTACAAATCTGCAAATAACTCCAAAGATATTCAAGATATTCAAGAAATTATTTTTCAGAAACCTTCCCAGTACTATACTAAATAACTTCCCAAAGTTTCATAGCGTTCCAATGAGTGGTTTGGTCAGGCATAAAGGACAGACACAACACACACATACATTCATTTTTATATATATACTAGCGGACGTACCCGGCTTCGCCCGAGGTTTTACCCGGGTAAAGGTTTGTCTAGCGAACATTTGTTAAAACAATTCTCTAAAAACTTATTTAAAAAAAAAAGATATATTTGATAATTTGAAACTCGTAAATTTGAATCTCTCGATAAAGTGAACATTTTTTCCCGGTCCCTGTGTGCCGTGTCATCCTGAATTTTGTCTTTCCTAATTTTCTACATTAGAAAATCATAGTTTTATCTAGTGAACATTTTTTCCCGGTCCCTTGAAAAATACTCGATAAGTTGAATAAAATCAATATTAATTGGTTCCCTCGGTAATTGGAAGTTAAAGGAATAGTATCTTCGCCTTGGAATTGTATCATTATTCTTGTCTCAAATAAATTGTCGTGTCATCCTGAGATAATCTTACTTTTGATAAATAATATTTAAGATAACAAACTTAGTGATAAGAAAACTTGTTAACATCGTCACAATGGGGGCGCTGCTTGCGAGTTAAATCTACAAATCTGCAAATAACTCTAAGGATATTCAAGATATTCATGAAATTATTTTTCAAAAACCTTCCCGGTGATATACCTAATAATATCCCAAAATTTCACGGCGATTGGATGTATGGTTTTTGAATCTATAGAGTACAGACAGACATTCAATTTTATATACATAGATGGATAGATAGATTATATTGTCATGTATTTAATATTTTTGTATAGTATTAATTTACCAAAATTTCGATTGTCTTATGTATTTAAACTATCAAAACTTACTTATTCATTTTAATGATCATATTTTTATTTAAATACAGCTTATAAACACAAGTTTATTACTATTTTTACAAACAAATATCTATATTTTTTAAATAACAAAAAGTCGTTCTTTCCTATTGTTTTTCTTTGTTGTTGTTTTTTCTTCTCATTTTTTGTGATGATGATAAGTATTTTTTTTTACTGATGACTGATTTCACTGATTTATCCCCGCTTTAAAGGATTTATTCTCTAGGAATAAATGTCTTCAATTGATAAATATGTACATGTATAGGACTTTCTTGATCAATTGCAACCACTTCATAGGTTACATTGGAAAATTTCTTCACAATCTTAAAGGGTCCTTCATACTTTGGAGACGTCTTGATTAATCTCGGATCGTTGAATGGAATTCTTTTAAGGACAAAATCACCGACTTCGAACGATATTGCCAGATGCTTCGAGTCTTGTCTTTCTTTCCAACTGCTACTATGTTGTCTGGTTCTGTGTATTGCCAAGTTTCTCGCGTCTTCCACCTTGATTGATGCAGGTTCATCAGCAAATTGTGGCTGATGGTGATAACCGAAGAGCAGAAATGACGGAGTAAATCCAGTGATGTCATGTGGAGTGTTGTAATTCTTTACCACTTTAAGTAGAAGAGTCGACCATTTGACTTTCGGGTTGTCATGCAGGGCAGCTCTTAATCTGTCATCAGGGATCCATTCACTTTTTCACACAATCCATTACACTGAGGATGGTATGGTGCTGTATTACCTATATATGATATTGTGGGTCTTGAGTAACTTGTTGAAATCTTTTGAAGCAAATTTCTTTCTATTATCAGTTAAGACACATTTGGCTGGCAATAATGATTGCATCAGGGTGGTGAAACATTGTACTATGGTTTGTCCAGTATTTCTTTTTTCAGTAGGGAATGCCCAATCTGGTTAGATGATCTACAAAAACTTGAATGTACTTATGTTTTGTATTGCTGAAAGTTGACCCCATTACTATTGTATCTGCTCCAATCATTGGATGTAATTTGTAAGTCAGGAGTTATTAATTCCTATAAAGTTGGTTGATGACTAACTTTGGTCAATTGACATGTTGAACAGGATCTCACATATATTTTCTTCTTCTTTCTTATCTCCACTCAATCATATTAGGGTATCAAGCTTGTAGAGCTTGTTGATGGTGTCTGTTTGACAACCATCATGACTGGGTGAAGTAGAATGCCTTTGTCATTAAGACTGGGAGCACTACTCAGTGCCAGGCCGACTTAGCTCCAATATGAAATGGCCGCCTCTGACATGAGGAACAGACGCCATGTGCAGCCGCTCCTAACATGGAGTACAAACACTGCTCATCCTGTATCCCTGTATTAGGAGACCTTACAAGGCCAGCTGAGCCCAGGTTTTTATAGAGCTTGTTACTGCTCCCCCTCCTCCTTTTTCATCCGGGCTTGGGACCGGCAAAGGCGGAGTTACATATGTTTTAATTTACTGTAACATATTTGGCCATCAAAAGAAAGGGTAAATCAACTTGATAGTTTTATTAATAGATGGATGACTTATGTTATCATGGTATTCTTCAAGAATTTGTTGCTTGAATGATTCAGGTATTACAGCTCTGTGAAGTCCCCTATGTTTAACCATCAGAGTATTTTGATGATTTAAAGGGTTTAAACAAAACTGAGATCTGCTTGTTGCTGATGGTGTTGTAAATCTGATATGGAAACATGATTTAATACTGGAGCTCTGGATAAAACATCAACATGTACTTGTTTATTTCCTGATCTATGTATTATAGTGAATGTCTTTGTTGATTAATTGACTATCCACCTAAAAAACTTGGACTTTGGCTTTTTGAAATTAAATAGCCACTGTAATAAACAGTAATCATCTGAAAAGGTTTGTTCTTCAGATAAACTTCGCAATAGTCAATAGCCTGTATAACTGCAAATCATTCAAACTCATAAACTGAATAATTTTTTTGATGTTTAAGTAACTTCTTTAAATAGTAAGCAATGACATGCTCTTCTCCAGAAATTTCTTGAGCTAAAATACCTGCAATTTCAACTGCAGACGCATCGGTATAAAGTTTACATGGCAAATCTGGATTGAAAGTTGAGAGTACTGACTCGGATGTCTATAATGCCTTTATATCCGAAAAGGAATTTTCAACTTGTGTTCATAAAAACATTTTTTTTTGAGTGAGATTTGTGAGTGGGTGAGCAAGTTCAGCAAATCTTGGAATGAATTTTCTGTGATAATTTGCTAGTCCTATATATCTTCGTATTTATTTTACTCTTGTTGAGGGAGGGAACTCTGCAGTTGATTTAACTTTTTCAGGATCTCAGGCTTAATTAAATTATGTTCTATCACATGACAAAGGTACTTCTTGTTGAGCAAATGAATATTTACTGAAATTGAGCCTTATGTCAAACTTTAGCAATTTCTTAAAATCTTGCTTTAGTAAATCTATGTGCTGTGAAAAACATGATGTCAATTGTATGTTGTTATTGTTGTCGTGTCCAATGAAGAGCCTCAGTTGTCTCCGTACATCTCTATCACAGCAATGTTCTCTATCTTGGGTGTGTAAAGCTGCAGTTCTGGGTCAATTTTCTGTTGTTGTTGTGTCCAATGAAGAGCCTCAGATGTCTCCGTACATCTCTATCACAGCAATGTTCTCTATCTTGGGTGTGTAAAGCTGCTGTTCGGGGTCAATTTTCTGTTGTTGTTGTGTTCAATGAAGAGCCTCAGATGTCTCCATACATCTCTATCACAGCAATGTTCTCTATTTTGGGTGTGTAAAGCTGCTGTTCTGGGTCAATTTTCTGTTGTTATCGTGTCCAATGAAGAGCCTCAGATGTATCCATACATCTCTATCACAGCAATGTTCCCTATCTTGGGTGTGTAAAGCTGCTGTTCTGGGTCAATTTTCTGTTGTTATTATGTCCAATGAAGAGCCTCAGATGTATCCATACATCTCTATCATAGCAATGTTCTTTATCTTGGGTGTGTAAAGCTGCTGTTCTGGGTCAATTTTCTGTTGTTGTTGTTGTGTCCAATGAAGAGCCTCAGATGTCTCCATACATCTCTATCACAGCAATGTTCTCTATCTTGGGTATGTAAAGCTGCTGTTCTGGGTCAATTTTCTGTTGTTGTTGTGTCCAATGGAGAGCCTCAGATGTATCCATACATTTCTATCACAGCAATGTTCTCTATCTTGGGTGTGTAAAGCTGCTGTTCTGGGTCAATTTTCTGTTGTTGTTGTGTCCAATGAAGAGCCTCAGATGTATCCATACATCTCTATCACAGCAATGTTCTCTATCTTGGGTGTGTAAAGCTGCTGTTCTGGGTCAATTTTCTGTTGTTGTTGTGTCCAATGAAGAGCCTCAGATGTATCCATACATCTCTATCACAGCAATGTTCTCTATCTTGGGTGTGTAAAGCTGCTGTTCTGGGTCAATTTTCTGTTGTTGTTGTGTCCAATGAAGAGCCACAGATGTCTCCATACATCTCTATCACAGCAATGTTCTCTATCTTGGGTGTGTAAAGCTGCTGTTCTGGGTCAATTTTCTGTTGTTGTTGTGTCCAATGAAGAGCCTCAGATGTATCCATACATCTCTATCACAGCAATGTTCTCTATCTTGGGTGTGTAAAGCTGCTGTTCTGGGTCAATTTTCTGTTGTTGTTGTGTCCAATGAAGAGCCTCAGATGTATCCATACATCTCTATTACAGCAATGTTCTCTATCTTGGGTGTGTAAAGCTGCTGTTCTGGGTCAAGTTTCTGTTGTTGTTGTGTCCAATGAAGAGCCTCAGATGTATCCATACATCTCTATTACAGCAATGTTCTCTATCTTGGGTGTGTAAAGCTGCTGTTCTGGGTCAATTTTCTGTTGTTGTGTCCAATGAAGAGCCTCAGATGTATCCATACATCTCTATTACAGCAATGTTCTCTATCTTGGGTGTGTAAAGCTGATGTTCTGTGGGTCAATTTTCTGTTGTTGTTGTGTCCAATGAAGAGCCTCAGATGTCTCCGTACATCTCTATCACAGCAATGTTCTCTATCTTGGGTGTGTAAAGCTGCTGTTCTGGATCAATTTTCTGTTGTTCTTGTGTCCAATGAAGAGCCTCAGATGTCTCCGTACATCTCTATCACAGCAATTTTCTCTATCTTGAGTGTGTAGTTTTGGTATATAAATATTCGAAACTATTATAGACGCGTATGATTCTTTCAAAGTTAAACAATTCCTACTGCCCTTACTGCAATGAAAAATTAATAGGAGGGCTTAATCATTAGTGGTAAACCCTCCCATTAATTTTCCATTACAGTAAGGACAGTAGAAAATTGTTTAATTTTTGAAAGAGTCAAACGTGTCTATAATAGTTTCGAATTTTCATAACAGATGGCGCTTTAATATATCATATTATAGAAACGGGGTGGGGGTAGGTGGAAGGCTGGTTAAACCGTTTTGTTTTCGACCACTACGACCCGGGTACGATTCCCGCATTGGACCCACATGGACCCTGATTCTTGCAAAGGTCCAATCCCACCAGCGAGTGCAAGTAACCAAACGTGGCTCTGGCACATTTGTAAGTGCAAAGTCGAACTGCTTTTCATATGTGTAGACCTGTGGTGTACTTACAGTAAAAGCAGTCGCTAAATACCCACCATGATTATCATGGTCTGTACCACGTGTACTAGGGATAATTAAAAATATACATTATAAAATTTATTATATATAATAATAATATATATACATTCTAAAAGTTAAAACTTTCTCTTAAGTTTCATCAATTAGTTTGAATATTTTGATCGAAATATATTTTTTTTTTAATTGTCAAAGTTCGAAGATTAAAATTTGAATGGATAACTAGAAACGCTATTGTCATATGTCACCAGGTTCTTTATTCACAGAAGGCCAAGATAATTGGTTAAACATGGTCACGTGGTTTCATCCGTAGACAACAGGTTCCTGTATGAAACATCTTCTGCTCTAAAATACAAATCTAATAACCAATTTTTAAAGATAACGAAGAAACACTTAAATTTCTAGTATCATTATTCTCAAAAATATAACATCCCATTCTAAACATGACGATAAATATCTAAAAACGTATTTTTATTCGGTTTATATTTAATATAAAGCAAATAATGTATTATATTCTCAGAAATATTTATAAATAATAATTCAGTGAATTTATTTCCATATTGCTAGATATTATTTAAAGTTAAATCATTCAAGCAGAGGATAGAATATATACAGACGAATCTAAATGTTGTGAGGTCACGTCATCGATTTGTTGCTGTCTAGTCGTCTGCTTTCTATTTAATCTGGCACCAATGGAGCCATTAAATCTGGCCACGCTGTGGCGGAATTACTTTCGGTTGATTTAGTCGATAAAATTTTCGATTCATAAATAACGAATATTTTGGTTGAAGATAACTTTTTATAGCTCTTTTTTTATAAAAAAAAATGCTTAACACAATAGTTGTTATTGATTTTAAGTTTTATTTACAAAATATCAATATATTGGTTGTGTTTTTTAATAGTTTATTGAGTTAAATTGATTGTTTTATTTCTGTATATATATTTATACTATTTTTAAAATTGAAAAAATCGTTTGAATACTAAAATTAGCAGTCATCTCTAACTAATTCTATCTTTGGCCTTGTGTCAAAATGATCTGGTTAATTTAAAATGTATTTATTTGTGAATTTATTTTAAAAATATTTTTTGTGTCTTAACAATATACACTCATGGACAAAACTTAAGGAAGTTGTACCTTTTAGCATGTATATCGGGATTCAGACAATATTACACTCATGGACAAAACTTAATGAAGTTGTACCTTTTACCATGTATATCGGGATTCAGACATTAACTCTGAAAGATACACTCATAGACAAACTTAAGGAAGTTGTACCTTTTAGCATGTATATCGGGATTCAGACAATAACTCTGAAAGATACACTCATGGACAAAACTTAAGGAAGCTGTACCTTATAGCATGTATATCGGGATTTGGACAATAACTCTGAAGGATACACTCATGGACAAAACTTAAGGAAGTTGTACCTTTTAGCATGTATATCGGGATTCAGACAATAACTCTGAAAGATACACTCATGAACAGAACTTGAGGAAGTTGTACCTTTTAACATGTATATCGGGATTCAGACAATAATTCTGAAAGATACACTCATGAACAAAACTTAAGGAAGTTGTACCTTTTAGCATGTATATCGGGATTCAGTCAATAACTCTGAAAGATACACTCATGAACAAAACTTGAGGAAGTTGTACCTTTTAGCATGTATATCTGGATTCAGGCAATAACTCTGAAAGATACACTCATGGACAAATCTTAAGGAAGTTGTACCTTTTAGCATGTATATCGGGATTCAGACAATAACTGAAAGATACACTCATGAACAAAACTTAAGGAAGTTGTACCTTTTAGCATGTATATCTGGATTCAGACAATAACTCTGAAAAATACACTCATTGACAAAACTTAAAGAAGTTGTACCTTTTACCATGTATATCGGGATTCAGACAATAACTCTGAAAGATACACTCATGGACAAAACTTAAGGAAGTTGTACCTTTTAGCATCTATATCGGGATTCAGACAGTAACTTTGAAAGATACACTCATGGACAAAACATAAGGAAGTTGTACCTTTTAGCATGTATATCGGTATTCAAACAATAACTCTGAAAGATACACTCGTGAACAAAACTTAAGGAAGTTATACCTTTTAGAATGTATATCGGTATTCAGACAATAGCTCTGAAAGATACACTCATGGACAAAACATAAGGAAGTTGTACCTTTTAGCATGTATATCGGTATTCAAACAATAACTCTGAAAGATACACTCATGGACAAAACATAAGGAAGTTGTACCTTTTAGCATGTATATCGGTATTCAAACAATAACTCTGAAAGATACACTCGTGAACAAAACTTAAGGAAGTTATACCTTTTAGAATGTATATCGGTATTCAGACAATAGCTCTGAAAGATATCACACTGACCTCTATTGAAGACATACGAGATAACCAAGTGTGAACAGCCTCTGTCCTTTTCTGACGACATCAAAGACTTTCCACTTCTTCAAGCTTTGTCCATGAGTATATTTAGAATGTCATTTGATGTGGATAAACGTGGTATAAATGAACATTATAATAAATTAAAAAAAAAAAGAAAAAAGGGGTCTCCTTATCGGTAACCTGAAAGATGCTGATGACTTGCACCTTCTATCGGAATAAATATAAATATTCATTGATTTTTAATTACTCCAGTATTGGTCAAATTTCATGTTTTTTTTTTTTTCAGGATGCCTGAATGACCAGTTTTTTAGTTGTTGAGGTTCAGCTTGCACTACGCTGATAAGAGCCAACAGCCAGAAACGCGTATGGGGTTAGCTTTTCTTGATTAATCAAGAATGGGTATTTGGCCAATTCTGGAATTATTATAAATCAAAGAGTAGTTGATATTTATTCCGATAGATGGCGCAAGCCATCAGCAACTTTCAGTTGTACGATAAGGAGATGCCTTTTTTCCTTTTCTAATATATGAATCTTATCCCAGTGCAATATCAAATTTGTTCTATTTTTCCACATTATAATAAATGTAGATCAAAGGTTGTAACTGCCCTTTTTTATTGATGTTCATTATCCCACTGAAAATTTTATACGATCTATTGTAGGTAATCTGAGAGAAAAATTCCATCCAGGGAAGAGATTCATGCAAAAATCATTTAATTGACACAAGCTTTAGGACTTTACCTCTTCTACAAGGGGTGGCGTTATAGTTCATCATGCTCCTGTAGAAGGGCTAAGTCTCGAAAGCTTAATTAAATGATTTTTAAGACAACGATAATCTCGGTGGTGGTGTCTTGTCTATGGAGCAGATCAGATCGGTCCATGTACCCTGATCACAATACCGGCCAACTGAGGTGGTGGTGGTGTCTTGTCCATGGAGCAGATCAGATCGGTCCATGCATCCTGATCACAATACTGGCCAACTGAGGTGTCTTGTCCATGGAGCAGATCAGATCGGTCTATGCACCCTGATCACAATACCGGCCAACTGAGGTGTCTTGTCCATGGAGCAGATCAGATCGGTCCATGCATCCTGATTACAATACTGGCCAACTGAGGTGTCTTGTCCATGGAGCAGATCAGATAGGTCCATACACCCTGATCACAATACCGGCCAACTGAGATGTCTTGTCCATGGAGCAGATCAGATCGGTCCATGCACCCTGATCACAATACCGGCTAACTGAGGTGTCTTGTCCATGAAGCAGATCGGTCCATGCACCCTGATGACAATACCGGCCAACTGAGGTGTCTTGTCCACGGAGCAGATCAGATCGGTCCATGCATCCTGATTACAATACCGGCCAACTGAGGTGTCTTGTCCATGGAGCAGATCAGATCGGTCCATGCACCTTGATCACAATACCGGCCAACTGAGGTGTCTTTCTATGGAGCAGATCAGATCGCTCCATGCACCTTGATCACAATACCGGCCAACTGAGGTGTCTTTCTATGGAGCAGATCAGATCGATCCATGCACCTTGATCACAATACCGGCCAACTGAGGTGTCTTTCTATGGAGCAGATCAGATCGGTCCGTGCACCCTGATCACAATACCGGCCAACTGAGGTGTCTTGTCCATTAAGCAGATCGGTCCATGCGCCCTGATCACAATACCGGCTAACCGGTCATGTCTGGGGTTATCTTTTTTTCTTTTAAAATATCCTCTTCTGATTCTTGAATTTGTTGTTAATTCTCTGTTAATGTTTCTTCCAGATCTTGAAGTAAACTTTCCTTTTTACTCACTATCCACTATAGAAGAATAAACACAAGTCATGGAAAAGAGCTTCTTTATATAAGAGGACAATGGTACAAGTTTTCAGTCAAGACGTCCTTCTATGGGTACAGAATGACACGAGTGGCAATGGTTTACATACACTTCTTTCTTATCTCCACTCAATCATATTAGGGTATCAAGTTGTGACCCTTGATAGTGCCCTGTTGACAACCATCGTGACTGAGTGAAGTAGAATGTGTCTGCCTTTGTCATTAAGACTGGGAGCACTACTCAGTGGCAGGCCGACTTAGCTCCAAAAGAAATGGCCGCCTCTGACATGAGGAACAGACACCATGTGCAGCCGCTCCTAGCATGGAGTACAAACGCTGCTCATCCTGTATCCCTGGAGTCCTTACAGGGTTCTATCAGCATGGCCAGCTGGACCCAGGTATTTTAGTGAGCTTGTTACTGCTCCCCCTCCTCCTTTTTCATCCGGGCTTGGGACCGGCAAAGGCGGAGTTACATACACTTTAGGTGTAGTACAATAGAAAGAATCGCAGGATGTCATTTCAAAGAAGGAATAAAAACTAACGACAACAAAATTCTTTGTTAAAGAGATATAAACTTGGAAAGCTTTCAAACTATGACGTCCTTCAACAGTCTAACAATTAAAACCAGTTTATTGACATCTAGTCAACGGTCAAAAGAGAGTTTACAAAGTTTAAAACAGTGTAGGAAATATGTAAATCAGACGAGGCCTTCACCGAAGGGATGTCCGGAACTCAGGAGCCCTCCATAAGTTTAGACAGTCCCAGGCATGTTGCCTGCATGCTCAACATGCTCGATGATAGGTTTGAGGAACTTGGCGAGAATAATCTCAGAGGAGAGTGAGCAGAAGAGATACATCCTTCAACAGCCTGTAATACGAGAATATGAAAAACTAAAAGAGAAATAATATTGTCACGTGTAAAATTAGGGAAGACAAACTGTGGTGTGTCGATTTATTAGTCCAGAAAGTATTTCAAAGTTAGTTTTTTTATTGGTATTACGTATTAGCTACATTTTATATGGGGAAGACAAAAGGACAACACCCTAGAATGTCCATTGGGTTCTCATTGGCTTCCGCCGATCTGCCGCGCCACACAGCGGTGGCCATCAGTACTATTTCCAGGCCCCGCTTGTATGTTTGCCGTGGTCTGTCATCATAGCAGGCTGGAAGGAAGTCTCTCGGCCCCCACAAAACTTCAGGATGACACCTCAATTTATTTAAGACAAGAACAAACTATGAAGGATAAACAAAAGATAGGCAATGAGGGAAATTTACAGAGTAGCAAAATATAAACATAAAATGATACTCTGTTAATAAAATAATAAAATAAATCGCTACAATATATATATAAACCATTGCCACTCGTATCTATGATTGTATGTTTGTCAAATATATATTTTAGACGGAATATTTGAACTGAATTTATCATATTTTTACACGCTTTGATTAATTTAATGATGTATATTGGAAAGGCCAACGAGATGTTTTTTATAATTCTATAAATATTGTCATGTGTAAAATTAGGGAAGACAAACTTCAGGATGAGGCAGCAATTTATTTACAACAAAGAACAACAAAAAGCCTTTATTTAGGGTCACTGACCCTATACAGGATTCACCAGAGGTATGCATAAGAACTGACAGCAATTTATTTAAGACAAGAACAAACTATGAATGATTAACAAAAGATAAGCAATGAAAGGTGTTTACAGAGTAACAAAATATAAACAAATTTACAGAGTAGTGAAATAAAAACATAAAAATGATTTATAATACAATATAATATTTACGAACAGAAAAATATGTCCAGGGTAGCATAGTGGATATGGTATCTGCCCGGTAAGCGGAACACTGTGGGTTCCCATCCCTGGACACTTTATTTTTCCGTTCATCATTACTCTTCACAATTCATCCTTTCATACTTCATTCCTAAGGTTAGAAATAATCGTCATTACTCCTTAAAATAAATTTCGATTTATCGTTCAAAAGAAACACATGCGGGATAATTTTCAAATGCTGTTCTACAAGCATAAGCCGCATTATATTGTATATAATAATGTGTATATAAAAATCGTATTTATTATTAATTTGTTAACATGATAATCCTGTTGAAGGACTGACAAGTCCGAAAGCTTGAAAATAAAAAGTTGCACAAGAAACTTAACCCTGGAAGCTTTATTTTATAATAAAAATGATACTCTGTTAATAGAATGATAAATACTTTGTTACAATATTTCTTATATTTTGATGGAAAATGTTACTAGAAGTTTAAGAGATTATAAAAAAGGCTATGGTGTATTTTGTAGAATATTTAGTTCTCCCCGCAATGGTGAAAGGCCGCTGGTGTTGATTGGAACATTCCCCATTGGGACTTAGCTACCCACTGATTGCCCAGGAGACCTGAGCACATAAAGTCTTTCACACTATGTCAGATGCATGCAGTCTCATCCACTTAGGATGCTGAGTTAAGTCCTTTTTTGGTCGTTGTCTTTCTTCTGACTCTTGATCATAGTTTTTTTTTTAATTATCCCTAGTACACGTGGTACAGGCCATGATAATCATGGTGGGTAGTTAGCGACATTTTTACTGTAAGCGCACCACATATCTACACATGTGAAAAGCAGTTCGACTTTGCACTTACAAATGTGCCAGAGCCCCGTTTGGTTACTTGCACTCGCTGGTGGGGTTGGGCCTTTGCAAGAATCGGGGGCCATTGGAGCATTTTTTTTATCAGAAAAAAAAGTGTCCAATGCGGGAATCGAACCCGGGTTGTAGTGGTCGAAAACCAAACGGTTTAGACCAGCCTTCCACCGACCCCTCTTGATCATAGTGAAACCATAAAGGATTTCAATATTCGTAAATTAATCAGACCGTTACAATAGAGAGAGATAAATAACATATTGTTGGTTGACAAAGAATAACTTCCGTTGGTACAAAGGATCTTTAGGACTTTATTTAAGCCTAATCGATAAAATAATTACAGAAGAGTGCAAAAATAAGACAACAACAAAGAAAACAGCAGTTACAAACTCACCAACTGCAGCACGGTGAGGGAAAGCAGGAGCAGAACAGGAGACAGAAGTTGGTAGAACCTTCTATAATCTTCCAGGAAGTATACCGGCGTCGGCGGTAAGCAGCAGTCCGACCTCTTGAGACAGCAGCTTGCTTGGAGTCCACCACGTAGATTCGTTCTTCTTCTTACTTGCAGGAGTTCCTCATCCCTATATATCCCTGAGTAGATCTTTCCAGAACGGTCATGGTTGGTTAGCCAATCAGAAAGCCTTCAGCGCTGAGCCTTGCGGAATCGCTTTAGATTGGCCAATCAGTTGTCTTCAGCTTTTTCTACATTATTCTTAAATGTTCTAGAATATTCTCTCTCCATCTGGAATATGCTTTTCTTTCTACGTAACAATATTGTTATTGACATCTTGTCAATACAGGAAAATGCACAGTTCGAACTATTCATGAGAAACTAGCAATCATCAAAATGATGATAAAACGAAAGGGAGAGAGAGATTGAGATAAAAACTACCTTATTACATCTATAATAGACGTTAAGACTAAACGCCAAGCTGGTATTGTGGCTTTGTCAGCGACCCGAGGCCGCTAGTTTGCGTCGACGGTCAATAAATGGCGTCTAGTTTTGACGTTTATTTTGACGGGAGAGGCGCCCTATACCTTTATATATATATTATAATCTAAAATGCAAATTATATATATTTTTTAAAACATATATTTTACTAGCGGATGTGTACCCGGCTTCGCCCGGGTTTTATCCGAGTGAAAGTTTGCCTAACGAATATTATATATTATGAAGTATAATAAACAATGTTAAAGATTAGTTTTAATTATTAATCAAGATTGTGTGTGAATATGTGAGAAAGATGTAATATCGTTGTTGTTTTCTTGGCCGACTGTTTTACATATGGTGTTATCTTAAAATTGCTTGTTTTGAATATTTTTTTAGATTGAGTTGAATGAATTGCTGAATTTTTTTT
Source organism: Cordylochernes scorpioides (assembly GCA_030710605.1). Lineage (NCBI taxonomy): Eukaryota > Metazoa > Arthropoda > Arachnida > Pseudoscorpiones > Chernetidae > Cordylochernes > Cordylochernes scorpioides. The sequence goes on along the minus strand of CP092865.1, from coordinate 63,686,475 downwards.
TTTTGTATTTATATATAAATAAAATTAACTCTGTTGATTTTTTTGTATTTAATCGATAACAGCGAAGTTACGCATGTTAAAGTTAGGAAAAATATTTTGATGTTAAGCAAAACCTGCTCCATCTCGTTTTACATAAATGTTGAAATTTGGTCGAAATTGATGCATTGTAACGAAAGTTTTTAGTGAACAACACTTATGAAATTTGCATTTTATTAATATAGATTATTTCTTTTTTTTTTTTCATCATCACATACAATGTAATTTTTTTATATAAACAAACGATAATAAACAACAACAAAAACAATGTAATTTGCATCTTCATTATTATAAAACAACAACAGATTAAATTAACAATGTAAAAATATATTTTAACATTACATTTTAACATTTAACACAAAAACGTTACAATATTTTCTTTAAATATATATTAATATTGAAATGCCAAGTTTTTTTACAACGTCATTGGAATATTATATTACTATATTTCTAATTAAATTTATTATACTTGGAACACATTTTAGCATTTTTTTTTCAATTTATAATTGTAATTTCACCAGAAACCGCGAGAGGCGCTGCTTGCGAGTGAAAGTAGAAAATTTGCAAATAAAATTGCAAAGAATATTTATTTCAAATCGAATTCAAACCAGATATCTTCCCAGTAGTATAGTAAATAACTTCCTAAAGTTTCAAGGCGATTGGATAATCTTACCTTTTAAAAACATTCATCGTGTGAACAAACTAACATTCAACGTGTAAACAAACCACGTGTTAATTATTAACCAATCAAATTCATTTATCGTCGCGACCAGTGCGGCGCCAAGCGGTAAAAGGCTGGAACTATCGCGTGTTGGTTTTTTATTTTTTAAAAAAAGAACATTAACTTTTTTAGTTTTTTTAATAGCCTATATGTTAAACGAAATCTTCAGCTACCTACATGCGAAATTTCATAATGATTGATTCAGTAGATTTTGCGCTATGCGATAACAAACATCGATTTTGGATTTCATTTTTATAAATATAAGGATTTTCATCATTGACTGTTCTACATATTTTGACCATAGATTTAGAATACACCACTTTGAATATTTGTTGTAAATATGTAGAGTAAACTTACCTATTTCAAATCACGAATATAGAATTCATTTTATAAATCCTATATTACTGTGACAAATAATAATATGTATAATTTGCTTCAAGAAATTCAAAATAAAAACCACTTGATGGGTAAATAATTATATTTCCTATTTTCACGACTGCACCTTCAATTCTTTATCTTTTTCAACAACAAAATAAAATATTCATAACATATATATATATATATAATTATCTTTTTTTTTTTAATATTACAGACTGTACTTTACATGTATTGAAAATATGTCAATAAAATTAGTTTAATTGTCAACTTTCTTCAAATCATAAATGCAACTGAATTCTTTAATGGGTTAATCAATCGACAAATGTTAACGTTTGCTTCAAGACCTTTCAGCAATAGATAACTGTTCGCTGCTATATCTGTAAGGGTATCATTTCTTTCTTTGATGTCATATTCTCGTCTGTTCTTATGAGAATTTTGATGTATATAGTTGTTTATATAATAAAAAGACACATATTGGATTTAATAAAATATTTATTTTGCCAATATTTCGGCTGGCTGAACGCCAACCTTTATCGAGGCATTACATTTTTGTATACATAAACTCAGCGGCACATAGTGTTATAATATCTACGAAGTTTAAGCCTTTTGATAGAAGTGTCGAAATTTCGGGTATAATTGATTGATTAGAAAGATTAATAACAGTATTTTGTTGAGATTGGGGTTGTGTTTTTTGTAGCCAAGTGTTTAATTTTTTTTTTGAATGAATGTTGCGAATAGCTGTGGCTTTATTTTGACATTTGGTATCTAAACACTTATAAAATTTGTCAAATACTTCATCATTTAAAATTACTTTAAGTTTAGGAATTAATTGATCAATATTTAAATGTAATTTGTTTAAATTATAATGACATTTCTTTATTCTAGCATTTAAAAGTTTCTTTCCGGTTTCAAATAATATTTTTCTATAATAATTTGTGCGGACAGGATCTTTTAAAATTAAAGAAGGTGGAATTATGCTTGCGGCGAGACACTGGTGATTAAAATGTAAGTGTAATTTCCAACTGTTGATAGAAAGTTTAAGCCTTTCCATTGTTCTGGCTAGGCGAAGCGCGTCGGTACCAAAACTGGTTAAAATAAATATTTTATTAAATCCAATATATGCCTTTTTATTATCTAATAAATTAAATATGGATTGTTCTATTTTCAAAATAGTTGTTTATTTGTTTTGCATAATATTACATTTATAATCTTATAATTTAGTCTGTGAAAATAAAAATATTGGACTGGTGACCAAACAAACGGTAAATAGATGGTTTAATGTTATATAGTTACGATATATAATTAATTGTGATGGTTATGTAATTTTGATCTTCATTGAATTAAATATATAAATTTTAAATGTGTTTTAAATTTAATAACAAGCACTGAACAATTTTCTCAAATTAAAAAAATTAGACAAAGGAAATTAAGGCTGCTCCCTGGCAGCTTTGGTTTACTTGTATAAAGATTTGGAGTTCTTTTCCATTTTATCATTTTAATTATGCGCTCATTCATTGCATTCCTTATTATTTTGTTAGTAAATTTTTCATATAATATTCAATGTATTAATATCCAAAAAGGCATATCCTGACCACGAGCACATGAGAGGGCAGAGTGCCATCTGGTGGAATAGAAATAAACTAAACGTTTATTTAACCTCTTCCCTGATATTTGGCCAAAAGCTCATATGCTCCTGGTCAGAATATGTCTCTTTGATTTTAATACCAACACCTGACCTTTATTATTATTATTATTTCACATTTTTAACGTATTTACGCAAGTTTGGCCTTAAATAACCATTTCTTGATTTCTCAAGAAGCCTCTGGTACCAAAACATTTTTGGTCGTAGTGATAAAGCCTGCACCATACCGACGAGGGCCCACAGCCTGGAACGCGTTCGTGAGCGCTTTTTCTTGATTTATCAAGAATATGGGTTTGCCAAATATCAGGGAACAGGTTAAATCAATGTTTATTTGATTTCTGTTCCACTAGATGGCGCTCTGCCTTCTGAAAAGATTATGTGCTCGTGGTCAGGATATGCCTTCTTTATTTTTAATACTAACACCTGACTTTTTTTATTATTTTATTTTTTATTATTCTATGTATCGATTCTCCCCCTCCCCTCTTTGTATATTTTACATAATTATTTTAAATATATAATATAATGACACGTTATGTGGCGTTGAGTTTGTTTATACAAAATAAATTGACAAAGGTTAGCATTCAGCCAACTGAAATATTGACAAATAACTATCTTCTTCAAATCAATAAAAGTTGGTGTACGAGTAGGTAGCACCCTCGATTCCCGACAGCCATGAACCGGGATTGAATCCCACGTTAACATTTTGTTTTAATATGTGAATAACCTTCATTATTCATTGTTTCAATTATCATAAACTAGGTTGTTCTTGTTGAGCGGTACCTAATAAAGTGATTTTGAACCAATCAAATCAATATATTATATGTGCGTGCCTTTATATCGTAGCGTAGAGTCTTGGAATATTTTAAGATGTAAAAGTATTTGTGGGATGGTGGTTGCGTGATGTGTTGGTGTGGCTTGTGGAAAGGCCGCTGATAAAATTAAAATTAATTTATTTAAAGCCAGAAATATATAAAGAGAAAAGAAGTAACGGTTGAAGTAACGGCCGTTGGGAGCAGGCCTTGTTGTTTACCGCGCCAGTGGCTAGAAAGTTCCGGATGACGCCCGCGCATGCGTAGTGACGTGTTCTCCCAGGACATGCTTGCTTAGGCGTAGTGGGGCCGCCACTTTATTGCACGTAGTATGTGTATTGAAGCTCTGTCCCAGTTCGCACTCACTGAAGCAAAGTGTGGTCGCCACATATATATTGATGACGTCAGTACAACTAGTCGACAACTATCAACCAAACTATCTACAGCTAGAGAATATTGAGCAAACAAGCTAGGTAACTAAATGATGATTTTACAAATATAAATTAATAAATCTGTTTTAAATATTTTCATTGAATAATTAAATTAAATAATAAAATATTTCTTCGCCACAATATATATAGGAAACCAAACTTTAATAAACATAGATTTCGCTTTTATATATATATATACAAATAAAAACAAATTTCACAATTTGAGTCAAAAGATGATCTACTGAGTTTGTATTACCAAAAAGGCTGGTACATGGATCTGTAAAAAATGAATTAAAATATTTAAAGAGAGATTTATTTTTATTATTTTTTTTTTAAGCCAAGAACAATTTATTGAGTAGATTCTATCACGGAACGCTAAACTTCAATCTGTATAGAAATTCCTTGACTCGAAGGAGTTCATTGTGAATATATGAATCACACTCAAAGCAACTGAGGTCGCGGAGAGAGATAGTGAGAGGTTGACATGTGGTGTCATAGTGTTCCACCATTTGATGGTTGACGTAGCGGGAGCAGAGTGGCGTGTGACACGTGAGGCAAAGCTACATCTCGCTGGAGTATTCGCACTGATTGCAAGGGGCGCGTACATCCACTGTGTTGATATCCTCTACAAGGACCAAGCTGTCTAGATATGGACAATTGTCGCGGGGCACCACGAAGTACATCTGAGGGAACAGGGAACCTTGGATATCTCCCGCTGGTTCGTTTAACTCCATCCTTTAAAATTGTAAATATTATTGCGTAATATTTATGCAATAAATTCTTAAGAAGGAAATAATCCCTTGAAATATTTTGATTAAAAAAAATTAAATAAACTCTACAGATATCAACCTACGCCTTTTTCATATAAAATTTTCTTTCTATCCTTAATGCGATGGGAAAATATCGGGAGACAGTTTATCACTGATGAGCCAAGCTCTCCCAACATTTTATTTTAGTGTCAGAGCCCTGTTTGGTTACTTGAATTCACAGTTAGGTTTGGAATTTTGCTAAAAAAAGGGAGGCTTTAGAGAAATTTCTTGTGATAAAAAAAAGTAGCCAAAAAAAGGGATTCGAACCCGGGTCGAAACTGTCGAAACCCAATGGTTTAGAGCACTGCTCCACGTATTGAATACATTTTAATTCAATAAAAAGCTATTTTTGAATAAAAATACAGAACATTTTGGTTTTCTTTTGTTATATATATGATCATGTTTCAGATTATTCAATTAATGGCTTTCACATTTCTATCTATAGAATTTATCTGTTTAATGTAAATTCTATCTATAAAACTCACCCATTGCCAGTCCTAAGCCCGGATGAAAAAAGAGGAGCAGTAACAAGCTCACTAAAAAACCTGGGTTCAGCTGGCCATGCTGATAGTACCCTGTAAGGTCTCCAGGGATACAGGATGAGCAGTGTTTGTACCCCATGTTAGGAGCGGCTGTACATGGTGTCTGTTCCTCATGTCAGACATTTCATATTGGAGCTAAATCAGTGGCCTGCTACTGAGTAGTGCTCCCAGTCTTAATGACATTCTACTTCACCCAGCCATGCTGATAGTACCCTGTAAGGTTTCCAGGGATACAGGATGTACTCCATGTTAGAAGCGGTTGTACATGGTGTCTGTTCCTCATGTCAGACGCTTCATATTGGAGCTAAGTCAGTGGCGTGCTACTGAGTAGTGCTCCCAGTCTTAATGACAAAGGGGATACAGGATGTACTCCATATTAGGAGCGGCTGTACATGGTGTATGTTCCTCATGTCAGACATATTGGAGCTAAGTCAGTGGCCTGCTACTGAGTAGTGCTCCCAGTCTTAATGACAAATACATTCTACTTCACCCAGTCATGATGGTTGTCAAATACTCTAATATGATTGAGTGGAGATAAGAAAGAAGAAGAGGAAGGCATTTCAATCTTTAACGTCTTGTAATATTGAAGCAGGTTTCAAAGGTTTTACTGCGGATTATTTCTAGGATCTTCTATAGCCTCAACGATACATTCTAAATTGATGTCTTGAGATATATAGCACACTTTTGCATATGAAAATTATTAGAGAAAAAAAATAAATAAAAAGGTCAGGTGTTGAAACGTTGTTGAAAGGTGTTTGAAACGCGTTCGTGGATGGCTTTTCTTGATTTATCAAGAAATTGGGTTGGCCAATTATCAGGGAACAGGCTAAATCAATGTTTAGTTGATTTCTGTTCCACAAGATGGCGTTCTGCCATCTGTAAAGCACATGTGCTCCTGGTCAGGATATGCCTACTTTGTTTTTTACTTTTGAATATATTCCTTCCTTTTTTGTATTTTTTTCAATTATAAAAACATCAGAGTTAAAATTAATACTATTTATAAATCAGTTATATTTTGAATATAATATTTTTCTTAATTTTATGAAATACCCTCACACATATAGACAAACTTTAAAGAAGTTGTATCTTTTAGCATGTATATCGGGATTCAGACAATAACTTTGAAAGATACACTCATGGACAACACTTAAGGATGTTGTACCTTTTAGCATGTATATCGGGATTCAGACAATAACTCTGAAAGATACACTCATGGACAAAACTTAAGGATGTTGTACCTTTTAGCATGTATATCGGGATTCAGACAATAACTTTAAAAGATACACTCATGGACAAAACTTAAGGAAGTTGTACCTTTTAGCATGTATATCGGGATTCAGACAATAATTCAGAAAGATATTTGATTCACAGTGACCTTTATTGAAGACACACGAGATAACCAAGTGTGAACAAAATTGCCTCTGTTTTCTTTAGCATGTATATCTGGATTCGGACAATAATTCCAAAGATATTCGATACACAGTGACCTTTATTGCAGACACACGAGATAAATAAGTGTGAACAAAATTATCTCTTAAGATTATAAAAAAGGGCGTACCTGGATCTGTGAAGAAAAAAAAAACAATTCTTTTCTTTACAGATCCAGGTACGCCCTTTTTTTATAATCTTAATTAATGGATCGCCTTTTGACTCAAAAAATTATCTCTGTTTCATTAAAAATAAAATAGACAACTAGCGACATCAAAGACCTTCCTCTTCCTTAGTTTTGTCCACGTGCGCAGCATTACTAGAGCTATATAATATTTTTAAAAGAAAGAGAGTAAAAGACAAAAAAAGTATCTCACCTGTCAAAATAGACATAGTACTATGCACCATTAATGATTTCTTTAATCATCCATTACAATTCAATAACAACAGAGATTTCGGCCAATTCGAAAAGATCAATTAGAAACCATGGCTTCGAGTCATGGACATTCTGGTTGAAATTGATTGATTCTCCAATGTACTCAGAAAATGTACTGAATTTAACTATAACAACAAAGCGCTCTGTTCGATAAAATAATACCTTGAATCAATATTAAAACAAGAACACTAAGCATCCAGGGAAAAGTTTCTTTTTGAAAAGAAACAATAACATTAAGCATCCAGGGAAAAGTTTCTTTTTAAAAAGAAACAATAACATTAAGCATCCAGGGAAAGTTTCTTTTTCAACAACAACAACAAAAGCCTTTATTGAGGACCTCTCGTCCTATAAAGGATTCGCCAGTTTACAGAGTAAGTGAAGAGAAGAGAACTAAGAATACAGAGAGAAACCTATAAGTTAGTAGGTATAGTATAGTATTTTCTACACTGTGACTATATACAACAGCAGTAACAAGCCTTTTAGTGGAATCAGAGTCCCATACAGGATTCGACATTCTAATCCTGACAAAGATTATTTACATATATGATTATTTACATCAATTAGATTATGTATATAGCTTTTTTTTCTCTTCAGCCGTCTTCCAAAATTTGAACAACGCAAACGCTCCAGCTCTGTTTCTCACCACCTCATTCAACAGGAGCTCCAAAGAGAGTTCCTCAAGGCCTATTTCACTGAGGAGCACTTCTCGTTCGTCTTTCAGCCCCATACATGAGAGTATATGGTGATGTAGCCCCGGCTCCATTAAAAGTTTATTTTTAAAAAGAAACAATAACATTAAGCATCCAGGGAAAGTTTCTTTTTAAAAAGAAACAAGAACATTAAGCATCCAGGAAAAAGTTTCTTTTTAAAAAGAAACAAGAACATTAAACATCCAGGGAAAAGTTTCTAAAAAGAGACAAGAACATTAAGCATCCAGGGAAAGTTTCTTTTTAAAAAGAAACAAGAACATTAAACATCCAGGGAAAAGTTTCTAAAAGGAAACAAGAACATTAAGCATCCAGGGAAAGTTTATTTTTAAAAAGAAACAAGAACATTAAACATCCAGGGAAAAGTTTCTAAAAAGAGACAAGAACATTAAGCTTCCAGGGAAAGTTTATTTTTAAAAAGAAACAAGAACATTAAGCCTCCAGGGAAATTGTCTAAAAAGAACTTTCTTTTTAAAAAGAAACAAGAACATTAAGCATCCAGGGAAAAGTTTCTAAAAAGAACTTTCTTTTTAAAAAGAAACTTTTCCCTGGATGCTTAATGTTCTTGTTTTAATATTAAAGCGCTATGTACGGATAAGGACACTGGCGTCAAATCCACTGTGTGAATTATTCCCAAAAAAACTCTTGAAATTACCATGATTGGTCATAAATTGATTCGAAAGGTTTCCTAAAGATTGTTTATTGTTTTCGTTAACAATGGAATCAACTTTCTAATCTTCTCTTCCTCGTACATTCCTGTCTGAAAGAGGTATGTCCAGGACCTGTGAGGTGTCCGCTGCTGCGTATGCCCTCTGCTATACTCCCCTGGCTCGAGCCCCACCCGGAGACGGAGACTGAGCGCGAGGTAGGTACTGTACAGATATATATGTATGTGCAATCTGTAGATTGATGTCTATACGATATACACAGTACACAGAACGCAATACGACACAATACACAACACCCAACATAACAAAAACACAATACAACACAAAACAGAACACCCAACACAACACATAATACAATACACTAGGCAATACACAACACACAACACTAGAAAACACACAACACTAGAAAACACACAACACTATAAAACACACAAGATTACATAAAACACACAACAAAACATCCAACACAATGCAACACAGAACACAACATACAACATAACATAACATACAACACAACACAATACATACATAATACAAAACAACACACAATAAAACACAACACATAATGCAACACAAAACACAACACCCAACATAACAGAAAACACAATACAACACAAAACAGAACACCCAACACAACACATAATACAATACACCAGACAATACACAACACACAAGACTAGAAAACACACAACATTACATAAAACACACAACAAAACATCCAATACAATACAACACATAAAACAATACAAAACACAACACCCAACACAACAAAAAACACAATACAACACAACACATAATACAATACACCACACAATACACAACACTAGAAAACACACAGAAAAATATCCAACACAGCACACAATACAACACAGAACACAACATACAAAACAGAACACAAAATACAACACGCAACACAACACAACATACAACACAACACAATACATACATAATACAACACAACACAATACATACATAATACAACACAACACAATACACAAGGCAGCAAACAGGATTGTATCTACACATAGAGACTGAACAAATGTTATATTCAAATTAGGAAGTTTAGCTTTGTGAGCAAAACGTTTCTTCATTTTGAGATGTTTCACGATTTCAAACAATTTTGCTTCTCAACGGGTAAAAACAAATTAAGAGCGATCTTATCAGAGAATGGATAAGGCTGCATCAGCAGTATAGACTCTTCCACGCCCGATAACATCGCTTTCCATTTTTTTTTTTTTTTTTTGGAATTGTCCGTTGAAAAATAATATTTGCTTGAAATCTTACAACATCTTAAAAAATAAAGAAACGCTTTGCTCTAAAAGCTAGTCTTTCTTATTCGAATATTATTTTGACATTCAGTTTTACAGACGAATGTTCCAGGTTTCACCTATGACAAATGACAAAGACATCTAAATAAGCTGTTTTTCCAACTAAATACATCCTTGAGTACAACCAGAAAAATATAATAAATTGTTCTTAAAATGACTTGAAGGGATTTTATAAATTATTTATTTATTATCAAATCAGACGCGATATTCCTACAAGGGATGCTTGCGTCAAAAAACAACACTAAATTCAAAGAACTATTTTACATAAACAATTGGTGAATTACAAGGTTTGAGTAGAAGTTTAAATAAGAAAAGAAAGGAACATTAAAATCATGCTTGATTCCATATCCTACCCAGGAACAACCAATGAAATAAATACAAATATACATAGTTTAGCAATTACGGGTTTTTTAACCCCAAGAGAGAAAATCATAGAACAACAACAACAACAACTTTTATTCAAACCTCTGTAGCTTACAGAGATAAGGGGAAAAGAAAATTTAGAATCAGATAGGGGGCCTCCACCATCTGCGAAGGGATGTGCTTGACATTGTCAGCTCGTAGAAAATCATAGATGTATTCACAGAATTTTCTAAATTATATGTACGAGTCCTTACTCTTTATAAACATAAACAATATATTGTAGCGTAGAAATCAAGTCTTTGTATATCTGGAGATGTGAAAGTATTTATTGATGACGTCAGCACGACAAGTCGACAATTATTAACAACTCAACCAAACTATCTATAGCTAGGGAATCTTGAACAAGCAAACAAAGAAATATTTTTAAAATGATTTCACAAATACCGAGTAATATATTAAAATAAAAACATAGACTCCAGGGAAAATATTCTTTTAAAAATATTTTTTATTTAAAAATATCTCGAGCTTTCGGGCAAGTAAGCCCTTCTACGGGAGAAATATTTTACATGATTAATACGCCAATAAAATAAGATTTAAAATTAAATAAAGTTCTTTGGTTGTTTACATTTGTTTCAATGCAGAATCAACGCGGGCTTCTGTTACGCATGCTTCACATAGGGGTTATGGGGTGGGCTCAGGGAATATAATTTTATAAACTTCCGGAATATCTATTCTTCTGTTAATATAATTATACTTTCTGGATATGATGGATTCTATTATAAGTCTCTGTAGTCTATTGGGGATGTTGGAGTAATGGGTCTTTGTTCTGAAGTGAAGCACGCGCAACAGAAGCCCGCGTTGATTATGCCTTGAAAGAAACAACCAAAGAAATTTATTTAATTTCAAATCATATTTTATTGGCGTATTAATCATGTAAAATATTTTCTCCCGTAGAAGAGCTTACTTGCCCGAAACCTCGAGATACTTTTAAAAGAAACCTTTCCCTAGAGGCTTTATGTTTTTATTTTAATATTGATTCAAGGAATTATTTTATCGAAAAAGTAATATATATTTTTATAATCTGTGTTATATTTTCTTTGGATAATATTAAATTAAATAATAAATTATTTCTTTGCCCCAATATAATGAGAATCAACAGAAATTATAGATTTATTCAATTACAATGAGGGTTCACATGCACATCAGGATAAGGACATGATATTAATGATGATTTACCGAGTAGAGCACCACAGATCATTTATTCTGTGACAATATTTATTAAGAAAAAGGTATTTATTGATCATGAAAATAATGATAAGGCTAACAGCCCGATAAATAAAGCTTCCAGGGCTTAGTTTCTTGTACAACCTTTTATTTTCAAGCTTTAAGACGTATCAGTTCTTTAACAGGAATATCACGTTAATAATTAACTTTTCTTGATTAATCAAAATATTGTGTTTGGACAAAAATACTTGGACAAAATATTGTATGATGCACTAGCGCGCCATCTGTTATCAAAATTCGAAACTATTTTAAAGGCGCATGATTCTTTTTGAAATTAAACAATTTCTACTGTCCTTAAGGGAGGGCCCGGCTCATCAGTGGTAAAATTTCCCATAAACTGGCGAAACCGCTGGGAGGGTTCACCACTGATGAGCCAGGCCCTCCCTTTAATTTTTCCATTGCAGTAAGGACAGTAGAAATTGTTTAATTTAAAAAAGAATCTTACACCTTTAAAATAATTTCGAATTTTTACAAAATATTGTGTCTGGAATTATTAATAAATCAACGATTATTTGATATTTATTCCAACAATCAGTGACTTTTAGTTTTATAATCAGACGATACCTTTTTCTTTATTTATTAACATGATCCCAGTACAATATCACATTTGTACTGTTTTTTTCTTACATTGTTTGGCGTTCTCACGCATTTCTGGCCTTAACTACCCGTTTCATGATTTTCCACGATGCCTGAATGCTTATGAGGGCCAATGCATACATGGTTAACTTTTCTTGATTAACCAAGATATGGTGTTTGGACAATTTTGGAATAATACAAAAAAAAATCAATGAATAGTTGATATTTATTCAGAAAGATGGCGCAAGCCATCAGCAACTTTTTTTTGTACGATAAGGAGATACCCTTTTCTTAATTTATCCACCTTATTCCAGTACATTTTCACTTTTTTACTATTTTTCAGGTGTATATATATTCGCGTTTTATGAATAAAATATAATTTGAAGTTGATTTTTCCTGCTATATCTTACTGGTTTCTTATAGACTAAGATTTGATATCTTGACATTGTCTGTAAGAAGGTCGGCGGAAGGATGGTCTAAACCATTATTTTTAGACCGCTACCACCCAGGATCGAATTCAGCATTAGGCTTATTATTTCTAATTTAAAAAGAAAATGCTCCAATGGCCTCCGATTCTTGCAAAAGTCCAACCCCACTAGCGAGTGCAAGTAATCAAACGGGGCTCTGGCATATTTGTAAATGCAAAAGTCAAACTGCTCTTCGCATGTGTAGACATGTGGTGTACTTAGTTAAAAGCAGTCGCTAACTACACACCATGATTATCATGGCCTGTACCACTTGTACTAGGGATAAAAAAAAAAGTTATTTAAGAGGACAGCTATAATGCGAATTCCGCGTATGCTATTACAGTAAAAGCAGTCGCTAACTACACACCATGATTATCATGGACTGTATCACTTGTACTAGGGATAAGAAAAAAAAGTTATTTAAGAAGACAGCTATAATGCAGATTCCGGACATGCTATTACAGTAAAATCAGTCGCTAACTACCCACCATGATTATCATGGACTGTACCACTTGTACTAGGAATAAGCAAAAAATAAAAAGTTATTTAAGAAGACACTTATAATGCGGATTCCGCGTATGCTATTACATTAAAAGCAGTCGCTAACTACCTACCATGATTATCATGGACTGTACCACGTGTACTAGGCATAAAAAAAAACACTATCTGCAGTGTCTGCAGTCAAAAGGCCGCATATCAAACGTACGTAAACAGGACTTCCTGGACAAAACAAACTCATCTTGTTCTGAACTATTGTTTTCGTATCCCACTAATGTTATCAGGGATAAGAGATAAGCTACCAGTTCAATAGGAGGTATGTTGTCAATTATATCTACACCTTACATTTGTTATCTTCGCTTCATATCTCTACAGTAGATTCTCTGAGCAAAGACCTCTTGGAAAACCCCAGGACTATAATACTGAGACAATGGAACCTAATGGAGATTGTTTAAACGACTTGAGGAATAAGCAACAACAACAACAGATATCATGGAACAGACCTCTGGAAAAACCCCAGGACTATAATAGAAAAGCTGAGACAATGGAACCTAATGGAGATCGTTTAAACGACTTGAGGAATAAGCAACAACAACAGACATCATGGAACAGACCTCTGGAAAAACCCCAGGACTATAATAGAAAAGCTGAGACAATGGAACCTAATGGAGATCGTTTAAACGACTTGAGGAATAAGCAACAACAACAGACATCATGGAACAGACCTCTGGAAAAACCCCAGGACTATAATAGAAAAGCTGAGACAATGGAACCTAATGGAGATTGTTTAAACGACTTGAGGAATAAGCAACAACAACAGACATCATGGAACAGACCTCTTGGAAAACACCAGGACTATAATAGAAAAGCTGAGACAATGGAACCTAATGGAGATTGTTCAAACAACTTGAGGAATAAGCAACAACAACAATCTCTGAGCGTAATAAAACTGAACGCGTTGTGAAACAAGAAACCAATTTCTCTGTTTACTTGTGTTAATTTCATTTAACGTTAGCCACGATTCTGGCAGAAGTCCAACCCCACCAGCGAGTGTAAGTAACTAAACGGGGCTCTGGCACATTTGTTAGTGCATGGTCGAACTGCTCTTTACATGTGTAGACATGTATTGTACTTACAGTAAAAGCAATCGCCTTCTTCTACCCACCATGATTATCATGGACTGTACCATGCGTAGACATGTGGTGTACTTACAGTAAAAGCAATCGCCTACTTCTACCCACCATGATTATCATGGACTGTACCATGTGTAGACATGTGGTGTACTTACAGTAAAAGCAGTCGCCTACTTCTAATCACCAGGATTATCATGGCCTGTACCATGTGTAGACATGTGGTGAACTTACAGTAAAAGCAGTCGCCTACTTCTAACCACCAGGATTATCATGGCCTGTACCATGTGTAGACATGTGGTGAACTTACAGTAAAAGCAGTCGCCTACTTCTAACCACCAGGATTATCATGGCCTGTACCATGTGTAGACATGTGGTGTACTTACAGTAAAAGCAGTCGCCTACTTCTAACCACCAGGATTATCATGGCCTGTACCATGCGTAGACATGTGGTGTACTTACAGTAAAAGCAATCGCCTACTTCTAACCACCAGGATTATCATGGACTGTACCATGTGTAGACATGTGGTGACAATTTTTTGACAATTAAATATATTTTATTGACTACATAGTCAATCATTACTCCTAAGAGTTAAGCAGGAGGAACCAAATATTTACAATTCAAAACAAATCAGGCGGTGTCCCCACCGAGGCTCGTCTGGGCCCAATCAGGAGGGCAACATCCCCCTGAGCGCGGACATGCCCTCACGCACAAAGGGATCGGCGTCCCGAGCGCGCTCGATGGCGGCGCTGATGAAAGCAGCGAGGAGGCTCCTCCTCCGAGTGGACAGGCGCCTGATGAGAGGCTCTCTATCCTCGGGGTATATGATGGCTTCTGTGATGTCACTCTCACTGATCCCCACTCCCCAGTAGCGTTCTTGGTTTAATTCATGTAGTATGTCGTCTGCCTCCGTCCAGCGGTCATCAATGAATTGGCAGGACAGTGGAGGTGGAGGTGTCGCGATGTGCGGCGACGTCTTTTCCCCGTGGGGAATGGGTGGTGTTGTCTCAGCGAGCCGAGGCGCAGGCGGTGGGGGTGTGTCTCGCTCTTTCTCCGTCATTGGATCGTCCTCCTCCATGTCCGTCGGGGCGGGCGGCGGAGGTGTCATCAAAGGAGGTTTCAGTTCCTCCCTGTGGGTAGTGGGCAGCATAGGCTCAGCGGGCCGAGGCGCAGGCAGTGGGGGAGTTGGAGGCACTGCAGCTGGTGTTGTCCTCAGCTCAGCTTTGACTTGCCCGAGGACTTTGTAGAGGTTGCTGGCTGCTCCGGGCCTCAAATCTAAGATTTGCCTGATAAGTCCGGCGAGGGCGTTGCACTGCGAAAGCGGCAGGAGGGGTACACTCCTCTGCGTTTTGGTCCTCGAGGAGAGGAGGTCCAGGACCTCCTCCCGCCCAAGACCAAGGGCGTCCGTCTCAGCGAAGGACACGCTGGGGTGCCTCTCGATGAACGCATCGAGGTCGATCCTCGTTGCGTTCTTTGCTGTTGACGTGAAGGACGCAGAGGTCTCCTCCACGATGGTCATCTCCACGTCCGGTGTTGGGGCCGCAGGCTCGCGACTCCCAGGTGTTCGCAGGGACGGAGCAGGGGTCATTGGTGGAGGGGCAAGAGGCGCATCTTCCGCAGGTAAGGCCGAAGGCGCTGGTGATGATTGCCGGAGTGCTGCAGGTGGATGGAGCGCAGCTCGGCTTGTGGGAGGCACGTCGGAGACCTCCATGGTTGGGCTGGGGGATGCCGGAGGTGGAGGCTGGGCAGATGGTTGTTGGGGCAGCCTAGGCGCAGTCGCTGGTGGGACGCTGGTTGGAGAGGTTGGTGTGGCCGGTCCAGGAGCGGTGGTTCGCCTTGCAAGCAGGGGGCAGTTGGCCCTGCGATGTCCTTGGCCACGGCACCTGGAGCACCTAATCCCGGAGGACAGGTATGCGGGCCAGGCCTCGCCTTTGATGGTGATGTCGAGGCGGGTGGGCAGCCTCTCGATGGTCATTCCTTCGCGGAGGATGATAAACGCCTCTCGGCGGCCGTCGTTGTATATGTATGGGCCAGCCTTCATCAGCTTGGGGGCGATAGATGTGACCCGCCCAAAAGATGAAAGGGCGCTGATGACGGCTGCATCCCCCACGAAGAAGGGGAGGTTGCCCACTGTAATTCGCTCCGCCCTCTTGCGGAACGGGAAGGCCCTGTGGAGAGTGCCCTCCACCTCGAGGCCCTCGTCGACGAGGCGCTCGGCCATGCCTCTGTTAGCCAGTCCCACCAGGAAGTGGCCGTTCATTTTTGTTAGTTGGAAGACCTCCCTGGTCCCTCCGAACATCCTTTCAATTGCCCTCATGTAGTGAAAGGGCTCCAGTTCAGGGCTGCGCTCTACATAAACGCAGTGGTCCTCGGTGGAAGACGCCTGCCGCGCCCTGGCCTCCACGATGTGAGCTCGGGTGGTCCTGATTTCCTCCGCCCGCGGTGCCCATCCCGTGGATGATCGCGGCCGGCGAATGGCTCCTGCGCCTCTGATGTTAGAGGAAGGTGCAGCCGCCGCAGGTGATTCCGCCGAGCCACGGCGTCTTTTCTTTCTTTGGACAGTGATGAAAGGGTCCTCAGATTCTTGATTGTTGTCCTCCGCTAAGTCTGCCCAGCTTCTATTGGCTTGGGCAGCGGCCTCGGAAAACGAGGCAGTAACGAAGTCGGTCGGCGTGGCCGGATTTGCATGATGTCCGCCGGCGGGCGGATTTGCATAGTTTTGATTTTTGTTGAAGAGATTTGAAGTTTTCTTCTGAAAATCTTCTTTCTTAGATAGTTCAGCACATGGTTGTGCTTTTGCGCCGTGCCTTACAGGCTTTTGCTCGGCGTTTGAAGGGCTTTCAGCCCGTGCCAAATTCGTCGCCATCCGCGACGTTATTCCGCTCGCCAGAGGCGAAAAACTCGGGAGCTCGCGCGACGCGTGGCCGCACGGCCGAGTGTAGACATGTGGTGTACTTACAGTAAAAGCAGTCGCCTACTTCTAATCACCAGGATTATCATGGCCTGTACCATGTGTAGACATGTGGTGAACTTACAGTAAAAGCAGTCGCCTACTTCTAACCACCAGGATTATCATGGCCTGTACCATGTGTAGACATGTGGTGAACTTACAGTAAAAGCAGTCGCCTACTTCTAACCACCAGGATTATCATGGCCTGTACCATGTGTAGACATGTGGTGTACTTACAGTAAAAGCAGTCGCCTACTTCTAACCACCAGGATTATCATGGCCTGTACCATGTGTAGACATGTGGTGTACTTACAGTAAAAGCAGTCGCCTACTTCTAACCACCAGGATTATCATGGCCTGTACCATGTGTAGACATGTGGTGTACTTACAGTAAAAGCAGTCGCCTACTTCTACCCACCATGATTATCATGGACTGTACCATGTGTAGACATGTGGTGAACTTACAGTAAAAGCAGTCGCTAACTACCTACCATCATTATAATATACTAGGGATAAACAAAACAAAATGTTATTAAAGAAGACTATGTACTAGGGATAAACAAAACAAAATGTTATTAAAGAAGATAGCTATAATGCCAATCCCGGACATGCTATTATAGTAAAAGCAGACGCTAACTACCTACCATGATTATCATGGACTGTACCATGTGTACTAGGAATAAGCAAAAAAACAAATTTTCATTAAATAAGACAGCTATAATCCCGGACATGCTATTACAGTAAAAGCAGTCGCTAACTACTACCCACCATGAT
Source organism: Cordylochernes scorpioides (assembly GCA_030710605.1). Taxonomy (NCBI): domain Eukaryota; kingdom Metazoa; phylum Arthropoda; class Arachnida; order Pseudoscorpiones; family Chernetidae; genus Cordylochernes; species Cordylochernes scorpioides. Next base: position 63,668,497 of record CP092865.1, on the reverse strand, counting down.
TATCATGGGCTGTACCACGTGTACTAGGGATAAGCAAAAAAAAAAAAATCTTATGTAGGAAGACAGCTATAATGCCGGACATGCTATCTAACCACCGCGGCCGAACCTGCTGAGTGAGTGGACTGCTGGTATCAGCAGATGATAGACACATGACGTCCCAGGACTTGTGGCATCCCAGGGTCACGCACAGATGTCGCTGCAACGTGAGTAATGGAATCCTACCGCGGTCTTATTTCTTATTCTTATAATGATGAATTTACTGTTGAACTGGCGATGTGGAATGAGGAATTTCCGATTGAACTGGAGAATTTACTATTGTGTCCTGTCGAGTTTAACTGGTTGATTTCCTATTGTGTCCTGGCGAATTTCCTATTGTGTTCTGGTGAATTTACTATTGTGTCCTGTCGAATTTAACTGGTGGATTTATTATTGTGAATTGGCGAATTTCCTATCGTGTCCTGGCAAATTTACTGTTGAACTGGCGAATTGGAATTAGGAATTTCTTATTGAACTGGCGAATTTGTTATTGAACTGGTGAATTTCTTATTGAACTGGGAATTTCCTGTTAAACTGGTAATTTCCTATTGTGTTCTGGTGAATTTAATGTTCAACTGGCGAATTGAACTGGTGAATTTCTTATTGATCTGGCGAATTTTCTATTGAACTGGTGAATTTCTTATTGAACTGGCGAATTTCCTATTGTGTTCTGGTGAATTTACTTTTGAACTGGCGAATTGAACTGGCGAATTTCTTATCGAACTGGTGAATTTTCTATTGTGTCCTGGCGAATTTAACTGGTTGATTTATTTTGTGAACTGGCGAATTTCCTATCGTGACCTGGCTAATTGAAATGGCGTATTTACTATTGTGTCCTAGCTAATTTCTTATTGAACTTGCGAATTTATTATTGTGAAATGGCGAATTTATTATTGAACTGGTTATTTTCTATTTAAATGTTGAATATCCTGTTGTGTTCTGGCGAATTTATTGCTTCTAATTTCTACTGAAAGTCAATTTTCCTACGCACATGCATATTTCCATATATGGGATTCTTTTTCACTTCTTTCAGTTATACCAGAGATAGCGGCACAAATAAATACCAATCTCCTTCAGTACTCTAGTGATATTAAAATCTCTATTTCTTGTTAAACATCCCGCAATCAACGTCTACAGGAACAAATCTATTGAAACAAACCGATATATTAGCACCTGTAATATACATTATAATAATATTATAAAATACTCTGTTTAATTAATTTATTTTTGATTGTTTGGATTTGGCATCACTGTAATTGTTGTTGTTGTTATGGATATATTCAAAAAATATATATATAACATTATAAAGATATATAATTAAAATTCGATAAGGTACAATTTGGATTATAGATTATAAACACAAGGTAATAAGACCAAATCCAAATGAATAAATAGTGTGTGACATTTCGGTAACAGCGTTGTTACCATCTTCAGACAAAAGTACTGAATCTATATCATCAGTACTTTTGTCTGAAGATGGTAACAACGTTGAAACGTCACACACTCTTTATTTATTTGGATTTGGTCTTATTACCTTGTGTTTATAATTATAATTTGTTTCTTAATTTGGTAAAGCATATTTATATATTTAATCGAAGGAATATTACAAAGTTCATTACAGCTTCGAATCCTGTCGGCAGCACCATTTTTGTAATGTTCCTCTCTCTCTCTTCGATTAAATAAATAAATATGCTTTACCAAATTAAGAAACAAATTTTAATTATATATCTTTCTAATGCTATATATATACTTTTGAATATATTCATAACAACAATGATAATTAGAGTGTTGCCAAATCCAAACAATCAAAAATAATTAATTAAACAGAGTATATTATATATAATATTATTATGAAGAATATTACAGTACCATATCCCGATAAATTGATATTCATATTTTGACGTATCTATTAACTTGTGCCAACGAATGCTTCAATTGGAAAGAAAAAGCATCCGTATTTGATGCTGATGCTTTGGCAAAATTCGGGATAATTCAACAAAAGACATGAAAATTTCAAATATGTTAAATAAATCCTGAGAAAATAATTACGAAAAACAATAACAAGACTCATAATAAAACATTATAAAGGAATGACAATACATCCAGATGGCACAAGAACCTATAGAACATGTAACAACTGTCCTGGTGTGGAACTAACACCTACCCACATATTTTCATGTCCAGCAATAGCCGCAGCCTTGCAGAAAGTTTACATAGGTCCAGAGCAGCAGCTTTACATACCCAAGATAGAGAACATTGCTGTGATAGAGATGTACGGAGACATCTGAGACTCTTCATTGGACACAACAACAACAGAAAATTGACCCAGAACAGCAGATTTACACACCCAAGATAGAGAACATTGCTGTGATAGAGATGTACGGAGACATCTAAGGCTCTTCATTGGACACAACAACAACAGAAAATTGACCCAGAACAGCAGCTTTACACACCCAAGATAGAGAACATTGCTGTGATAGAGATGTACGAAGACATCGGAGGTTCTTCATTGGACACAACAACAACAGAAAATTGACCCAGAACAGCAGCTTTACACACCAAAGATAGAGAACATTGCTGTGATAGAGATGTATGGAGACATCTGAGACTCTTCATTGGAGACGACAACAACAGAAAATTGACCCAGAATAGCAGCTTTACACACCCAAGATAGAGAACATTGCTGTGATAGAGATGTATGGAGACATCTGAGACTCTTCATTGGACACGACAACAACAACAATCCATTGTGCTGTTAGACAATATGACCATTTAAACAATATATGATTCTATTGTGTTGCTTATTCTGAGAAGTAAAGAGGGGTGCTGTTATCTGAAGGCCTGGAAGTACCACTCAGTGTGACTTTGGTCTCCTGACATGGAGCCGCTCTTATGGAGAACAGACAATTGATACATTAGCCGGGTACAGGATGGCCCTACCAGGAGTTAAACTCCCGACGTCCTATGTTACCTGTTTACACCCTCCCGTCACTTTGAGACTCTTAAGAGAGGATTTTGGGAGGGAAACATGATTCTTCTAAACATAGAATAAATGACCCACTACATCTCTGAATACACTATTGTTAACGAGGAACGGAATAAGATCTTAAAGAACATTATCCAAGTCTACGTGAACCCAGTTCAGCTAATCAGAATAATGTCCGAGAAAAATATATATCGATAGAATTGTTTAATTTTCATAAAACGTTAGAGAACAAGGTTATCTCTAAGAACTAAAATTACAGAACAATTTCCTTCCATAGTTAATTTGTATAGTTATGTTGAATACTTTGATTTCCTTTTCTCTTCTCTCCTTTGTTTCTTTTTTTTTTTTTTTTCTTTTCTCCATGAAAATGATGTATGGCGAGTCCTTACAGGACGGAAATGTCCTAATAAAGCTGTTGTTGTTGATTCTTCAAATTAATTGTTATAAAAAGAAAAATTAAGATAAAATAATGGATAATATATAATAAAGAAGTAAATAAAGTGTAGATGAAATGTAGGTAAATACAGTTGTATATACGTACAAATAAACATTCATTAGCTGAAAAAATATTTTATTAAGACGAAAAATCTTAGTGTATGTATCATATGTAAATTCCAGTGTTTTTTCCCTTTATTTTGTGTATTTTTTCCCTCGGATTTACCCTTTCAAATCTGTTTATGAGCTCAATTGTCTTAGTTATAATGTATAAATTCCATTATCTCAATATTGATTGTGATTAGCTTTTGCTTTTTTACCTTCATTTGCGGAGAATCCGCGGTAAATCCATGTATAATAAATTTATTTTCCTCCAATTTACCCAGACTAATCTATTAGCTTGATTGTCTTTATATAATTTTTCCTGTATATAAATATCATATTACCATTAAGGTACTATTACTGTTATTCCTGTATGTACCCTACATTTCTGTGCTTGGAGAATCTGTATAAGACTAAAAGGTCTTAATAAAGCTTGTCGTTGTTGTACATTGCTGATTACTGGTACTATTACTGTTATTCCTGTATGTACCCTACATTTCTGGTTGGAGAATCTGTATAAGACTAAAAGGTCTTAATAAAGCTTGTTGTTGTTGTACATTGCTGATTACTGGTACTATTTCTGTTATTCCTGTATGTACCCTACATTTCTGGTTGGAGAATCTGTCTAAGACTAAAAGGTCTTAATAAAGCTTGTTGTTGTTGTACATTGCTGATTACTGGTACTATTACTGTTATTCCTGTATGTATCCTACATTTCTACTCGGAGAATCTGTATAAGACTGGAAGTTCTTAATAAAGTTTTTGTTGTTGTTGTACAAATATAATTGTATGTACAAATTTCTTCAGCAAGAGAGGCTTCCCCCACCTTGAGAGAGTTCTCCTACAGACAAGGTCTTCTTGAACACATAGTTCTGTTAGATATCACAACATTCCAGTATACATAGATCAATAAAACATTAAGGAACTCCAATGGGGTTCTAAAAGTTACTTCCAGTGTGCTGGTTCTCAAAAACGATCGATTATATATGTGGGGAAACTACAATTCTATATTCAAATTCCTTGTGTGGAGATTAGCATAGTACCATGTAACCTTGTACAGTGTGAAATTACGGAGAAAGTATATATAATATAAAAATCAAAATATCCTCTATTATTGTAACTTGCTTGGAAATAATAAAGTTAAAGAAAGGCTGACGTCCCCAGAGATAGCCGTGACAACTTGGCGCCACAGAACTTCACTACAGGACAACAGGGAACAGGAAAGTCCTACCTTTGGATTGGTAGGAAGGGATGACTCCAGAGCCGGAGCTGTTATAAGACAGTATCATATTATTGTAACTTGCTTGGAAATAATAAATATAAAGAAAAGCTGACGCCTCCAGAGATAGAAGTGAGAACCTAACGCCATAGAACTTCACAACAGGACAACAGGGAACAGGAAAGTCCTACCTTTGGATTGGTAGGAAGGGATGACTCCAGAGCCGGAGCTGTTATAAGACAGTATCATATTATTGTAACTTGCTTGGAAATAATAAATATAAAGAAAAGCTGACGCCTCCAGAGATAGAAGTGAGAACCTAACGCCATAGAACTTCACAACAGGACAACAGGGAACAGGAAAGTCCTACCTTTGGATTGGTAGGAAGGGATGACTCCAGAGCCGGAGCTGTTATAAGACAGTATCATATTATTGTAACTTGCTTGGAAATAATAAATATAAAGAAAAGCTGACGCCTCCAGAGATAGAAGTGAGAACCTAACGCCATAGAACTTCACAACAGGACAACAGGGAACAGGAAAGTCCTACCTTTGGATTGGTAGGAAGGGATGACTCCAGAGCCGGAGCTGTTATAAGACAGTATCATATTATTGTAACTTGCTTGGAAATAATAAATATAAAGAAAAGCTGACGCCTCCAGAGATAGAAGTGAGAACCTAACGCCATAGAACTTCACAACAGGACAACAGAGAACAGGAAAGTCCTACCTTTGGATTGGTAGGAAGGGATGACTCCAGAGCCGGAGCTGTTATAAGACAGTATCATATTATTGTAACTTGCTTGGAAATAATAAATATAAAGAAAAGCTGACGCCTCCAGAGATAGAAGTGAGAACCTAACGCCATAGAACTTCACAACAGGACAACAGGGAACAGGAAAGTCCTACCTTTGGATTGGTAGGAAGGGATGACTCCAGAGCCGGAGCTGTTATAAGACAGTATCATATTATTGTAACTTGCTTGGAAATAATAAATATAAAGAAAAGCTGACGCCTCCAGAGATAGAAGTGAGAACCTAACGCCATAGAACTTCACAACAGGACAACAGGGAACAGGAAAGTCCTACCTTTGGATTGGTAGGAAGGGATGACTCCAGAGCCGGAGCTGTTATAAGACAGTATCATATTATTGTAACTTGCTTGGAAATAATAAATATAAAGAAAAGCTGACGCCTCCAGAGATAGAAGTGAGAACCTAACGCCATAGAACTTCACAACAGGACAACAGGGAACAGGAAAGTCCTACCTTTGGATTGGTAGGAAGGGATGACTCCAGAGCCGGAGCTGTTATAAGACAGTATCATATTATTGTAACTTGCTTGGAAATAATAAATATAAAGAAAAGCTGACGCCTCCAGAGATAGAAGTGAGAACCTAACGCCATAGAACTTCACAACAGGACAACAGAGAACAGGAAAGTCCTACCTTTGGATTGGTAGGAAGGGATGACTCCAGAGCCGGAGCTGTTATAAGACAGTATCATATTATTGTAACTTGCTTGGAAATAATAAATATAAAGAAAAGCTGACGCCTCCAGAGATAGAAGTGAGAACCTAACGCCATAGAACTTCACTACAGGACAACAGGGAACAGGAAAGTCCTACCTTTGGATTGGTAGGAAGGGATGACTCCAGAGCCGGAGCTGTTATAAGACAGTATCATATTATTGTAACTTGCTTGGAAATAATAAATATAAAGAAAAGCTGACGCCTCCAGAGATAGAAGTGAGAACCTAACGCCATAGAACTTCACAACAGGACAACAGAGAACAGGAAAGTCCTACCTTTGGATTGGTAGGAAGGGATGACTCCAGAGCCGGAGCTGTTATAAGACAGTATCATATTATTGTAACTTGCTTGGAAATAATAAATATAAAGAAAAGCTGACGCCTCCAGAGATAGAAGTGAGAACCTAACGCCATAGAACTTCACAACAGGACAACAGGGAACAGGAAAGTCCTACCTTTGGATTGGTAGGAAGGGATGACTCCAGAGCCGGAGCTGTTATAAGACAGTATCATATTATTGTAACTTGCTTGGAAATAATAAATATAAAGAAAAGCTGACGCCTCCAGAGATAGAAGTGAGAACCTAACGCCATAGAACTTCACAACAGGACAACAGGGAACAGGAAAGTCCTACCTTTGGATTGGTAGGAAGGGATGACTCCAGAGCCGGAGCTGTTATAAGACAGTATCATATTATTGTAACTTGCTTGGAAATAATAAATATAAAGAAAAGCTGACGCCTCCAGAGATAGAAGTGAGAACCTAACGCCATAGAACTTCACAACAGGACAACAGAGAACAGGAAAGTCCTACCTTTGGATTGGTAGGAAGGGATGACTCCAGAGCCGGAGCTGTTATAAGACAGTATCATATTATTGTAACTTGCTTGGAAATAATAAATATAAAGAAAAGCTGACGCCTCCAGAGATAGAAGTGAGAACCTAACGCCATAGAACTTCACAACAGGACAACAGAGAACAGGAAAGTCCTACCTTTGGATTGGTAGGAAGGGATGACTCCAGAGCCGGAGCTGTTATAAGACAGTATCATATTATTGTAACTTGCTTGGAAATAATAAATATAAAGAAAAGCTGACGCCTCCAGAGATAGAAGTGAGAACCTAACGCCATAGAACTTCACAACAGGACAACAGAGAACAGGAAAGTCCTACCTTTGGATTGGTAGGAAGGGATGACTCCAGAGCCGGAGCTGTTATAAGACAGTATCATATTATTGTAACTTGCTTGGAAATAATAAATATAAAGAAAAGCTGACGCCTCCAGAGATAGAAGTGAGAACCTAACGCCATAGAACTTCACAACAGGACAACAGAGAACAGGAAAGTCCTACCTTTGGATTGGTAGGAAGGGATGACTCCAGAGCCGGAGCTGTTATAAGACAGTATCATATTATTGTAACTTGCTTGGAAATAATAAATATAAAGAAAAGCTGACGCCTCCAGAGATAGAAGTGAGAACCTAGCGCCATAGAACTTCACAACAGGACAACAGGGAACAGGAAAGTCCTACCTTTGGATTGGTAGGAAGGGATGACTACAGAGCCGGAGCTGTTATAAGACAGTATCATATTATTGTAACTTGCTTGGAAATAATAAATATAAAGAAAAGCTGACGCCTCCAGAGATAGAAGTGAGAACCTAACGCCATAGAACTTCACAACAGGACAACAGAGAACAGGAAAGTCCTACCTTTGGATTGGTAGGAAGGGATGACTCCAGAGCCGGAGCTGTTATAAGACAGTATCATATTATTGTAACTTGCTTGGAAATAATAAATATAAAGAAAAGCTGACGCCTCCAGAGATAGAAGTGAGAACCTAACGCCATAGAACTTCACAACAGGACAACAGGGAACAGGAAAGTCCTACCTTTGGATTGGTAGGAAGGGATGACTCCAGAGCCGGAGCTGTTATAAGACAGTATCATATTATTGTAACTTGCTTGGAAATAATAAATATAAAGAAAAGCTGACGCCTCCAGAGATAGAAGTGAGAACCTAACGCCATAGAACTTCACAACAGGACAACAGAGAACAGGAAAGTCCTACCTTTGGATTGGTAGGAAGGGATGACTCCAGAGCCGGAGCTGTTATAAGACAGTATCATATTATTGTAACTTGCTTGGAAATAATAAATATAAAGAAAAGCTGACGCCTCCAGAGATAGAAGTGAGAACCTAACGCCATAGAACTTCACAACAGGACAACAGGGAACAGGAAAGTCCTACCTTTGGATTGGTAGGAAGGGATGACTCCAGAGCCGGAGCTGTTATAAGACAGTATCATATTATTGTAACTTGCTTGGAAATAATAAATATAAAGAAAAGCTGACGCCTCCAGAGATAGAAGTGAGAACCTAACGCCATAGAACTTCACAACAGGACAACAGGGAACAGGAAAGTCCTACCTTTGGATTGGTAGGAAGGGATGACTCCAGAGCCGGAGCTGTTATAAGACAGTATCATATTATTGTAACTTGCTTGGAAATAATAAATATAAAGAAAAGCTGACGCCTCCAGAGATAGAAGTGAGAACCTAACGCCATAGAACTTCACAACAGGACAACAGAGAACAGGAAAGTCCTACCTTTGGATTGGTAGGAAGGGATGACTCCAGAGCCGGAGCTGTTATAAGACAGTATCATATTATTGTAACTTGCTTGGAAATAATAAATATAAAGAAAAGCTGACGCCTCCAGAGATAGAAGTGAGAACCTAACGCCATAGAACTTCACAACAGGACAACAGAGAACAGGAAAGTCCTACCTTTGGATTGGTAGGAAGGGATGACTCCAGAGCCGGAGCTGTTATAAGACAGTATCATATTATTGTAACTTGCTTGGAAATAATAAATATAAAGAAAAGCTGACGCCTCCAGAGATAGAAGTGAGAACCTAACGCCATAGAACTTCACAACAGGACAACAGAGAACAGGAAAGTCCTACCTTTGGATTGGTAGGAAGGGATGACTCCAGAGCCGGAGCTGTTATAAGACAGTATCATATTATTGTAACTTGCTTGGAAATAATAAATATAAAGAAAAGCTGACGCCTCCAGAGATAGAAGTGAGAACCTAACGCCATAGAACTTCACAACAGGACAACAGAGAACAGGAAAGTCCTACCTTTGGATTGGTAGGAAGGGATGACTCCAGAGCCGGAGCTGTTATAAGACAGTATCATATTATTGTAACTTGCTTGGAAATAATAAATATAAAGAAAGGCTGACGCCTCCAGAGATAGAAGTGAGAACCTAACGCCATAGAACTTCACAACAGGACAACAGAGAACAGGAAAGTCCTACCTCTGGATTTGTAGGTGGGTAGACTCCAGAGCCAGAACTGTTAGAAGACGGTATCATATTATTGTAACTTGCTTGGAAATAATATATACACTGCGTGACATTGAAAATGGAACACCAAGAAATAGTGGCCAGAAAATTATGCAAATTTCAGGGTAGACGCGCCTAACCGAGTTATGCAAATGGTGTAAAATGCGCAGCTCTCGTGTGCACATGGAGTAAGATATAAGGGAAGGAACTTGCAGAAAGGACAGTATTCGTGTCATTATTTCTTCAAGGAAAATCATTGTAGAAAACTTGTTCTTGTGTCAAAAGACACGTGTAATAACAGAGAATGCCAGGTCATCGTAAACGGAGGCAGTTCAAGCAGACAGACGCTTTTACGAGGGGCATGGTGATCGGACTGAAAAGGGCAGGTTGGTCCATACGTCAAATCGCAGCTGATACACACCTTGGTGCGTCCACGGTGCACCGACTGTGGAGAAGATGGTTGGAACAAGGAAATGTGGCAATTTATAGGAATGTCGGTGCAACCAGAGTGACGTCAGCACGTGTGGATCGGCGTATCCTTCGACAAGCAGTGGCGGCCCCACAAGCCACTTGTACCGCCATCCTGCAACATGTGCAAGACACCCTAGATCATTCCATCTCGACCAGAACCATTTCCCGTCGATTGGTTGCTAATGGCTTGCACTCATGCCGTCCGCTAAGAAGACTGCCATTGACCCCACCGAATAGGCGCCAACGTTTGGAATGGTGCCGGGCTAGATCGACGTGGATGACGGAATGGCACAGGGTCGTGTTCTCAGATGAGTCGCGTTTCTGCTTGTCCAGTGATAGTCGCCGTGTACGCGTGTGGCGTCGACGTGGAGAAAGGTCCAATCCGGCAGCAATTGTGTAACGCCCCACCGTGCGACAACGTGGAATCATGGTTTGGGGCGCAATCGCGTATGATTCCAGGTCACCTTTACTTCGTATTCAGGGCACTATGACGGCCCAACGATACGTTGATGATGTGCTGCGACCGGTGACACTCCCCCTACCTTCAGGGGGTACCCAATGCCCTTTATCGGCAGGATAACGCCCGACCGCACACTGCTCGCATTAGCCAACAAGCTCTGCAAGATGTACAGATGCTTCCCTGGCCACCGTACTCTCCTGATCTCTCACCAATCGAGCACGTCTGGGACATCATTGGACGCCGTTTGCATGCCTTGCCACAGCCGCGTTCAGAAGACGAACTGTGGCAAATGGTTGCGAGGGAATGGAGAGCCATCCCTCAGGACGCCATCCCTACTCTGATTGACTCTCTACCTAGACGTGTTGCTGCGTGCATTCATGTCCGCGGTGGTCCTACTTGCTACTAAGCCGACGCCGTTCTCGCTCTGTATTATGACTATCATTTTGAAATAAAGATCACTTATTGTTCGTCCCTGTCTCTCTCTGTCTGCCGAGTTTCATCACTTTCTGGCCACTATTTCTTGGTGTTCCATTTTCAATGTCACGCAGTGTATAAAGAAAGGATTACGTCCCCAGAGATAACTGTGACAACCTGGCGCCACATAACTTCATTACAGGACAACAGGGAACAGGAAAGGTCCGAACTTTAGGTTGGTAGGTGGGAACTCCAGAGCCAGAGTTGTTAGAAGACTGTTGGAAGGAAAAGTTCGAAGGAGATGTACTGGGCAGTCTTATTGCTGGACAGTATGTCTGTTTCTAGGCACCTAGACTTGTCGTTACTGACTTCTGAATTGTTGATTTGCATATCTCCAGTTACATAATTATATATATAGCTGTTTGATGTGTGACAGACCCACTACGCGCCCATGAACGGCAGCCCCAGTGGCGGCCCAAGTGGAGCGGTGCCCAAAATCCACTTCCATGTCAACAGCCTCCATCAGGCACTTCTTAAACCGCCCGAGGGAGCGGCGGAAACCGTCGTGACCCTCACCGGTCCATCTGAACGGCTGCCTCCAGAGCCGTGCAAGACTTTCTTGGCGTTTGTCGCCCTCAGCGCCGCGCTGATAGCCAACTTGGCCACTCTAGCGGTGATCCACGACCTCGTGCCTGCTTCCACTCCTCCTCTGCCAGACGTCATGTTCCGTCTGGTGCCCGAGTTGCCTGCGTGCCTAACAGCAGCCGAGGTTGTGCTGCTACTTCTGTCTTGGAGCACGGCGATCGTGTTGGCCTTCCACAGACACAGGTACTGTACTACCTCACTTCCTACTCCTTTATAACATCTATTTCAACCTCAACATTAAATTTGTGCAATTTATGATCGATTTAGAGGAAGAGAAAAAGCATGTTTTTTCACCTTATCAAAGAATTTATTAATCTAAAATCGTCAACTTAGAATATACATTCACAGCGAATACTTAAAGAATTTTAATAATATCATGTAGCCAGTCGTCTGTTTTTTTTAAGGAGACAGAGACAATTTTTTGTGTATGTTCAATAAAGGTCACTGTGTATCAAATATCTTTCAGATTTATAGTCTGAATCCCGATATACATGCTAAAAGGTAAGATTTTCTTAAGTTTTGTTCATGAGTGTAATATTGTCTGAATTCCGATTTACATGCTAAAAGGTACAACTTCCTTAAGTTTTGTCCATGAGTGTAATATTGTCTGAATCCCGATATACATGCTAAAAGGTACAACTTCCTTAAGTTCTGTCCATGAGTGTAATATTGTCTGAATCCCGATATACATGCTAAAAGGTACAACTTCCTTAAGTTCTGTCCTTAAGTGTAATATTTTTAGAATCCCGGTATACATGCTAAAAGGTACACCTTCCTTAAATTTTGTCCATGAGTGTATCTTTCAGTGTTATTGCCTGAATCCATATATACATGCTAAAAGGTACAACTTTCTTAAGTTTTGTCTATGAAGGAATATATGCTGCAGATATATTGCTTAATTTATTATCTTTGGGTTAAGTTTTAGGGAAAAGCGTAAATATAACACATGTCAGAACTTTAAAAGAGAACAATAGAACTATCTTCAGAATTCCTAGCTAAAAGAATCCGAGAAATAAACAAATTCATTCAAGATTTATTCAAGATATCATATTTCGTTTACGTATGCCAAAACACCTTGCTGAAATTCGTTAGTTTCAAATATACAACAACAACAACAACTGCTTTAATAGGACATTTCCGTCCTGTAATTACTCGCCATACATCATTTTCATGGAGAAAGGGGAAAAAAACATAAACAAAGGAGAGAAGGGAAAAGGAAATCAAAGTATTCAACAAAACTATACAAATTAACTATGGAAGGAAATTGTTCTGTAATTTTAGTTCTTAGAGATTACCTTGTTCTCTAACGCTTTGTGAAAATTACACAATTATATCGCTATATATTTTTTCTCGGTAGTTGCAAATATAAACGCCATACTTCGTCATACGTACAGTTTAAAAGACCTTTATAATAAAAAATCCAATAAAATGACTCTTTAGCCCTACTTTCCTTATTAAAAGCTTTTATTTACCTTACCTCTCTGTCTCTCTGTCCACAAATCTTGCAATCTATTTTTAAATTTGGTACATTTTTAAGAACCCGATGACAATGCAAGTTGACAAATATTCAGACTTCTAGGTTATCGAATTGGCCGAAAATTTACAAATTTCCAAATTGTCTTTCAAATTTTTAAAATTAATTTTGATAGATTCTTCCCATTGTTCAATAAGGCATCCAAATCGTATATATAGTCTATTGTTATACAATTTAGTCTTTTCATTGTTCCACCTAGACTTTCTATTGTTCAATAAGGCATACAAATACTGGTCTGCAAAATTAAAGGAACAACATATTTTTTTCATTTATCTCAAATTGTATTGAACATTTATCAATGAAATTTTATACACAAATTTATTATTCCATTATTGATAAGAATACCCGAAATCAAAGAATTCTAACACGTATTTTATGCAAATTAGCCGGTCAAGCAATGATCTTCTTGCAGTCAGTGTATAAAAATCTTGGAAATTGTTGTTAATATGGGGTGTTTAATAACGGACTACTCGATGAGGGAAGAGTATCTTTTAATATATAATATCAGATCACAAGCTTTCGGGCATAATCGCCCATCCACAGGTGTAAAAACGAGATATATATGGGATGTGATCGCCTTTAACTGATAGACAGTCTCTACATCGGCGACCCATACTAAGAATTAGGGAGTTTATCAGCTCCTGTGGAATCAACGCCCACTCTTTTTTAAAAGTGTGTTTCTAGCTCAGGAGTGTTTCTAGGAGGGGGGTTGGAGGGATGAGATCCGCCGTCCTAGATTGTCCCATACATGCTCAATGGGATTTAGGTCTGGAGATCGAGCTGGCCAATTCATCCGAGCAATTGCATGGTTTTGGAGAAAAGTGTCGACCACATCAACCCTATGTGAACGGGCATTATCATCCATTATAAGAAAGTTTTCTCCCATATCAACTGATACAATACGCAGAAGGCTTCACATGAAGGGCCTCTATGCTCGACGACCCATAATTTGTGTGCCGTTGACACCACCTCAAAAGAGAGCAAGGGAACTTTGGCGCAGACAACATGTCGCCTGGAATCCAGATTAATGGAGACGTGTAATGTTCACTGATGAGTCCAGACCTTCTCAAACAGCTATTATCGTCGTGTCTTTGTCTGGAGAGAGGTAGGAACCAGATGAAATCCCCGAAATATGGTTGAAACGGATCCCTACAGAAGCCAATGTTTTATGGTCTGGGCTGGAATCTTCTTGGGCGGTCGCACAGCACTCCATATTTTACGGCAAGGAACCCTAACTGGACAGAGGTAACGGGACGAGATCTTGGCAGCATATGTGATTCCTCAAGCATTGGAAATGGGAGAAAACTTTCTTCTAATGGATGATAATGCCCGTCCACATAGGGCTGGTGTGGTCGACACTTTTCTCCAAAACCATGCAATTGCTCAGATGAATTGGCCAGCTCGATCCCCAGACTTAAATCCCATTGAGCATGTAGGGACAACCTAGGACGGCGGATCTCATCCCTCCAACCCCCTCCTAGAAACACTCATGAGCTAGAAACAGCCTTGACACAAGAGTGGGCGTTGATTCCACAGGAGCTGATAAACCCCCTAATTCTTAGTATGGGTCACCGATGTAGAGCCTGTCTATCAGTTAAAGGCGATCACACCCCATATTAACAACAATAACCAAAATATTTATGCACTGACTGCAAGAAGATCATTGCTTGACCGGCTAATTTGCATAAAATACGTGTTAGAATTATTTGATTTCGGGTATTCTAATCAATAATGGAATAATAAATTTGTGTATAAAATTTAATTGATAAATGTTCAATAAAATTTGAGATGAATGAAAAAAATATGTTGTTCCTTTAATTTTGCGGACCAGTGTATATAGTCTATTGTTATACGATTTAGTCTATCCATTGTTCAACCAAGATTTTCCATTGTTCAATAAGGCATTCAAATTGTATATATAGTCTATTGTTATACGATTTAGTCTATTCATTGTTCCACCTAGACTTTTATTGTTCAATAAGGCATACAAATTGTATATATAGTCTATTGTTATACGATTTAGTCTATCCATTGTTCAACCAAGATTTTCCATTGTTCAATAAGGCATACAAATTGTATAAATATATAGTCTATTGTTATACGATTTAGTCTATCCATTGTTCAACCAAGTTTTTCCATTGTTCAATAAGGCATCCAAATTGTATATATAGTCTATTGTTATACGATTTAGTCTTTTCATTGTTCCACCTAGACTCTTCCCATTGTTCAATAAGGCATCCAAATTGTATATATAGTCTATTGTTATACGATATAGTCTATCCACTGTTCAACCTAGACTTTCTATTGTTCTATAAGGCATCCAAATCGTATATATAGTCTATTGTTATATGATTTAATCTATCTCCATTGTTCAACCTAGACTTTCCATTGTTCAATAAGCCATACAAATCCTATATATAGTCTATTGTTATACGATTTAGTCTATCTATTGTTCAACCTAGAATATTTCCATTGTTCAATAAGGCAGCCAAATTGTATATATAGTCTATTGTTATACGATTTAGTCTATCTCCATTGTTCAAACTAGACTTTCCATTGTTCAATAAGCCATACAAATCCTATATATAGTCTATTGTTATACGATTTAGTCTATCCATTGTTCAACCTAGACTTTTTCCATTGTTCAATAAGGTATACAAATGGAAAGACAAACTTCAGGATGTCACGGTAATTTATTTTAGGCAAGAACCAATTATAATTGATAAAATACAAAATAATCAAAGAGAGAAGTTTACAGAGTAACAAAATTGATACTCTGTTAATAAAATAATAAATACTTTACTACAATATAATTGTATATATGGCAAATAAAGGTCGTTTTTTTATTCGATCAAAAAATATATGAAAGTTTCCCTAAATATGCCTTGGTATTGGTCATATTGTAATGTAGAAAATTAGGAAAAACAAACTATAGTATGACGCAGCAATTTATTTAAGACAAGCACAAATTAAAATTGATAAAAATACAAGAGAAGCAATGAGGAAGTTTTTCACAGAGTAATAATATATATGTTTTTAACTTTTAATTAGACAATTTTAATTTTTATTTAGACTTTTTTTCATTTTAATATAGACACTTTCATTTTTATTTAGACATTTTAAATTTTAATTTAGACACATGGACTTTTATAGATGTATAAATTAAGATGAAAAAAAGTCTAAATTAAAATGAAAAACGTCTAAATTGAAATGGAAAATGTCTAAATTAAAATTTAAAATGTCTAAATAAAATGAAAGTATCTAAATTAAAATGAAAAAATGTCTAAATATAAATTAAAATTGTCTAATTAAAAGTTAAAAACCTATATATAAATATCAAAATTATTTCTCTGTTAATATAATAATAAACACTTTACTACAATATGATTATAGGTATAGCCAATAAAAGGTCGTTTTTTTTATTTGATCGAAAAAATTATGAAAGTTTCCTTAAATATGCCTTGGTATTAGTTCATATTTTAACCAATGAATTTAGCGATATTCCTCAACATATTTACATATTTAAATAAAAAGGCACATATTGGTTCAAAATATCATTTATTTACCAATATTTCAGACACACTTTAAAATATTACCTTGATAAAGGTTGGCATTCAGCCAACTGAAATATTGGTAAAATAAATGATATTGCCACGTGGAAAATTAGGGAAGACCAACTTCGGGATGAGACAACAATTTATTTCAGGCAAGAACAAACTATGAATGGTAAACAAAAGATAAGCCACGAGGGAAATTTACAGAGTAGTAAAATATAAACATAAAAATGACCACTCAGTTAATAAAAATAATAAAATTAATAAATACTTTGTTACAATATTTTGATCCAATATATGCCTTTTTATTTAAAGATTTATTTATGGATTGCTCTATTTTCAAAATGATATTTACATAAGTGTTGGCCAAGATTTTTGTATATAAAACAATCATTTTACACATACCTTGGTTATTCATTTTGAGCGGAACCTAATGAAGTTATTGGTGTACTGTAATTGGCCTGTAGATGTTTGTTAGAGTAGTACCTACATGGTATGTAAATATGGAGGAATTCAATCAGACGACAATTACAAAAACAGACGAAGTTTCCAGTAATGAGTTTTGGTTTAGTAATTAGCCGAGAGAGAGAGAGTAATTTAAAATGGGCGCTATATTACTCTGTGATTATTTAGAGAAACAGCTGCTGGTCTTGTTTTTTATCCCACCATATTTCTCTATGAACTCATTTCTAATCTGAATTGTGCCGTTTGGAAGTTTTTCCGAAACGAAAAATAATCATAAACAATACAGATTTTAGAAAAATAAAACGGAGATTGAAGAGGAGTATCTTGTGCAAATTTTATTAGCAAGCTTTCTACAGGCTTTTTTCGATAACTAAACAAAAAACGAGATAAGTTTTAATAAGATATTTTTGCATACTAGAAAAAATATAGTATTTATAAAAATAAAGAAAGAGAAAAGTGAAAACGTAAATTTGTTTACGTTAGTTGTTTAGTTATCGTAAAAAGCCTGTAGAAGGACGTCTGAAAGCTTGCTAATAAAATTCGCACAAGATACTCCTCTTTAATCTCCGTTTATTTTCTATTTTAACTCGAAGAGTTTATTTTAGTCAATACAGATTTTAAATAAAATATGATAGACATAACTCTTTCTACAGAGCAATAACGCCCCATCTATATTTATATGTAATTCTACTGTCCTAAAAGCTTATGTCCATAGTTTACATCAATACCATTTCCAAGATTCCACCCTTCAGTGTAGCATATATAAGCAGAATGATCCAATACAGTATTAGAGCTCTAAAGAAGTGGTCTGGTAGATTAAATTGGTCAAATCGCTAGGAGGGTTCACCACTGATGAACCAGTGGTTCCCATTTGCTTATAATGTATTTTATCAATTATAGTTTGTTTTTGCCTAAAATAAATTGCTGTGTCATCCTGAAGTTTGTCTTTTCTAATTTCCCACGTGGCATTTTGGTGGAGATGCTGGGTAGATTAGGAAAGACAAACTGAAGATCGTCGAGAAGACCTTGAGGCCATGTGTGCTGTGATCTACATTTTCAGAGACTGGCTTCAGGATTCCACCGTCGTGTCAAAGCCAAGTCCTCCCAATATATTTTCATTACAGTAAGGAAAGTAGAAGTTTGATTTATTTGTGAAAGAAACACTCGCGTCTTAATGTTTTAATGTGTTATATAACTTTTTGTTAAACATAAAAATCAATATCGGTTAGTAAATTGTTTATTAAATTACTTTGATTTTTATGGTAGAATATTTTAAAAATTGATTTTTTTTTATAAATCGTGGTTTCCTTTTTTTTTTATTTATAAAAAAATTGAGTTGGTCAAATATCATGGAGAAAGTTAAATCAACGTTTAGTTAATTTTTATTCCGCTAGATGGCGTTCTGCCATCTAAAAATGCTCATATGAGGAGCAGTCAGGATATGCCTTTTGTGTCTTTAATATAAACAAACACCTGACCTTTTTTTCTCTTTTTTTCACATTGAATTTTATTTTAAAATATAGCAATCCATTAATAAATCTTTTATTAAAAAGGAATATATTGGATCAAAATATCATTTATTTGTTCAGCCAACTGAAATATTGGTAAAATAAATGATATTTTGATCCAATATATGCCTTTTTAATTAATTGAATTTTATGTTCAAAATTTTAATTGTCACCAGTTATAGGTTTAAGATAACTGGTAACTTTATATACAATCGAATAGTGTCAGAATCTAATAGTGTAAATATAAGCAAAAAAATAGGTTGATTTTGTTGATGAGTTAATTAAACTAAATTTGAATGTTTTAATTTCGATTGAACATAATATTACTCTCATGGCCAGAACTTGAGGAAGTTGTACTTTTTAGCATGTATATCGGGGTTCAGACAATAACTCTCAAAGATACACTCATGGACAAAACTTAAGGAAGTTGTACCTTTTAGCATGTATATCGGGATTCAGACAATAACACTGAAAGACATTATAGTGATCTTTATTGAAGACACACGAGATAACCCAGTGAGAACAAAATTGCCTCTGTCTCCTTCAAAAAAAAAAAAAAAGAAAAAACGCTGACATCAAAGCTTTTTACTTCCTTAAATTTAGTCCATGAGTCTAAGATGTTACACAAAACCGGAGATCTATTGAAGAATGTATACTTTCGACTTTGAAACGTGTTGCTGCAGATAATTGATTAGAAATTCATTCATTGACAGATTAAGTTTGGAAAATGTCATAAAAATGACCGTGGAGGAATAGAAATCTGTAAACATTTGACAAGAGTGGATCCTGCATGTTTGTACATATTGTCCCTCACGGGTTATCGGCATTACTGGAGGTACAATAGGTATGGAAAGACAAACGAAATCTCTTCTTCTTTATCTCCACTCAACAACCATATTTAAATATCAATGAGCTTTATGGTATATTGGGTGAAGTAGAATGCTTTTGTCATTAAGACTGGGAGCACTACTCAGTAGCAGGCCACTGACTTAGCTCCAATATGTCTGACATGATGAACAGACACCATGTACAACCACTCCTAACATGGAGTACATCCTGCATCCCCTTTGTCATTAAGACTAGATGCAATACTCAGTTGCATGCCACTGACTTAGCTCCAATATGTCTGACATGAGGAACATGTACAGCCGCTCCTAACATGGAGTACATCATGTATCCCCTTTGTCATTGAGACTGGGAGCATTACTCAGTAGCAGGCCACTGACTTAGCTCCAATATGAAATGTCTGACATGAGGAACAGACACCATGTACAACCGCTCCTAACATGGAGTACATCCTGTATCCCTGGAGTATCCTTACAGTAGAATGTGTCTGTCATTAAGACTGGGAGCACTACTCAGTAGCAAGACACTGACTTAGCTCCAATATGTAATGTCTGACATGAGGAATAGACACCATGTACAGCCGCTCCTAACATGAAGAGCATCCTCTATCCCTGGAGCTCTTACAGGGTACTATCAGCATGGCCAGCTGAGCCCAGGTTTTTTAGCAAGCTTGTTACTGCTCCCCCTCCTCCTTTTTCATTCGGGCTTGGGACCGGCAAAGGTGGATTTACGAGAAGACCATAATATGTTTTCCCGAAGATTGATACTGGAAAGAACGCTTTTGGAGAACAAGAACCCACCAATTAACGGTCATAAAAAATGAAATATATTGACTTCATTAGGTATATATTTTTAAAGATATTCAAAAAAATATATCAAATTTTAAAAATACGTGTCTTTTTTATTGGAAATGCGATCTTTCGAACAACGAAGCTCTTCTAATGGCTTAAAAATATCAAGTGGAGAAATACAGACTATTTATAAAAACAAATGTTTACCTGTATACGTGGAGGCGTGCATAAGGAAAGGTACATATTAAAACTTCCAATTGAAAATTATAATATAATATTTCTGAATTGTAAATACATGGAATAATTGAACCTTTAGAGGACTTGTAAAATTTCGATTTCGTTATGTACACCACGAACGTGTGTAGGTGAACAATTATTTTACAAACAGTTTGTATTTCTTCGCTTGACATTGTTAAGCCAGTTAAAAAGCATCGTCCTTCGAAAACTCGCTTTTCCAATAAAAATAGATATTAATTGTTTATTTTTTACTAATTTTTTAAATATTTATATAGATAATATTCATATATTTAAATAAAATACTGGTGTTTTTACAACATTCTCTTGTACAAGGTTGTCCCCAAAGGTTGTAAACACTTGCAAAAAATTTAAATACCAATATTATTAGCCATAATATTATTTGCCGTTATGTATAAAGTCTTTGTAATATGTATAAAGTAATTGTATTATGTATTATATTATGTATTCACCGTAATAATATTATTCGCAAAGTAATTAGAAAAACAACGTTTTAAGAAAAACAACAAACATTTAGGACAACTTTATACCAAAAACATTAATCCTCATTATTTATATATCTATAAGAAATAAACTTCTAATAAAATATTTTATTATTGAAATTGTTAATGAAAATCAGTATAAAAAAGTGAAAATGTCCTGGAATCTAGTGGATAAATTAGAAATAAAAAAGACATCTCCTTATTGTGTAACTGAAAGATGTGCTGATGACAATACCGAGAGATTGTACAAGCCATCAGCAACTTTTAGCTGCACGATCAGATCATACCCTTTTTTCCCTAATTATTTAATAGTTTGATATTTATTGAAATAGCAAAATATTCCATAACATGGTATACTGTAGATTTATATACGAGAGAAACTCGCTTTTGTTATGCCCAAGCATCACTTTAACAGCGATATACACTCATGAATAAATTTGAGGAAGTTGAAAGCTTTGATGTCTTTTTTTTTTTTTTTGAAGGAGACAGAGGCAATCTTGTTCATACTTGGTTATCTCGTGCGTCTTCAATATGGTCACTGTGTATCAAATATCTTTCAGAGAAGTTTGTCTGAATCCCGATATACATGCTGAAAGGTAAAACTTCCTTAAGTGTTGTCCATGAGTGTATCTTTCAAAGTTATTGTCGGAATCCCGATATACATGCTAAAAGGGACAACTTCCTAAGCTTTGTCCATGAGTGTATCTTTCAAAGTTATTGTCGGAATCCCGATATACATGCTAAAAGGGACAACTTCCTAAGCTTTGTCCATGAGTGTATCTTTCAGAGTTATTGTCTTCTTCTCTCTTATCTCCACTCAATCATATTAGGGTATCAAGTTGTGACCCTTGATGGTGTCTGTTTGACAACCATCATGACTGGGTGAAGTAGAATGCGTTTGTCATTAAGACTGGGGGCACTATTCAGTGGCAGGCCACTGACTTAGCTCCAAAAGAAATGGCTGCCTCTGACCTGAAGACATGCAGCTGCTCCTAACATGGAGTACAAACACTGCTCATCCTTTATCTCTTGAAAATGAAGATACTTCGGCCAGTGAATCTTTTTATTACCTCGACGTTTCGACAAAAATCTTTTGTCCTCGTCAGGAGCAAACAAAAGAAGTACAACTTCCTTTTGTTTGCTCCTGACGAGGACAAAAGATTTTTGTCGAAACGTCGAGGTAATAAAAAGATTCACTGGCCGAAGTATCTTCATTTTCAAGAGATATGAATGCCGGCCAGGCAGCCTCAATATTTACGATGCTCATCCTTTGTCCCTGGATAAGGAGCCCTTACAGGGTACTATCAGTCGGGCCAGCTGAGCCCAGGTTTTTCAGCGAGCTTGTTACTGCTCCCGCTCCTCCTTTTTCATCCGGGCTTGGGACCGGTAAAGGTGGAGTTGAGAGTTATTGTCTGAATTACAATATTCATACTAAAAGGTACAACTTCCTTTTGTTTTGTTAATAAGCTTATCTTTCAGAGTTATTGTCTGAATCCCGATATACATGTTAAAAGGTACAACTTCCTTAAGTTTTGTCTATGAGTGTATCTTTCAGAGTTATTATCTGAATCCCGATATACATGCTAAAAGGTACAACTTCCTTTGTTTTGTCTTATCTATGTTTTGTCTATGATTATAGTTCACACAAATGATCAATTATAGAATACTCTAGTCTAAAATATTGTCCAATTTCAGACTATACGATGCAGACAAATGTACTTGTGTTACATTCAATCAATTGTTGGGTACAGGTCCATCGTGTTCCGACGAGTGTTCCTCATCATGACTGTGCTGTACCTATGGAGGAGTGTCACCATGATGGTGACCCAAGTTCCAGTAGCCAGTTCTACCTACTACTGCTCACCACAGGCCAACCATACTACAGTTCTACTTGTAGTACAACGTGTGTTCCGTCTAATGAGTGGTATGGGACTATCTATAAACGGCCAACATGTCTACTGCGGGGATTTCATCTACAGCGGTCATACTGTCATTCTCACCATGTCTTACCTCACCTTCAAGGAATGTACGTATAGTATCTACAATAATTTAACTTGATAATTCTAACAATTATGATGGTTGTAGACGCTCCAGCCTGGTGCCGAGTCGTTAATGCCATCTTCGCCATTCTCAGTGCCATTGCAGTCATCCTCATTGTAGTCGCGAGGGGCCACTACACGGTAGACGTTGTCATTGCCTACTTCGTGACTACCCGTGTCTTCTGGGCCTACCATACACTAGCCAACAACCCAAGTCTAAAAGTCGCGGGCCCTACTAATTACTTAGCCAACGCCTGGTGGTTCCGCATCTTCCAGTATTTCGAGAGAAACGTGTTGGAGCCTGTGCCGCGGGAGTATAGCTGGCCACTTCCATGGCCCAGTAGAGGGGGGCCGTTCAGAACCCTCAGGTAGCGAGTGGAGAGAGAGAGCAGTGTTTATTAAAGTTGGGCATTATTATCGGCTCGTCTCCTTCTTTCTTCAACAATACATTTACATATCAAAAATAAAAATGGCATATCCTGACCAGGCGCACATGTGCTTTACAGAAGGCAGAGCGCCATCTGATGGAACAGAAATCAATTAAACATTGATTTAGCCTGTTCCCTGATATTTGACCAACCCAATTTCTTGACCAACCCAAATTGTCTTGATAAATCAAGATAAACTCCACGCTGACAAGCGCCAAAAGCGCGAAATGCGTTCGTGGATGGCTTTTCTTGATTTATCAAGAAATTGGGTTGGCCAAATATCAGGGAACAGGCTAAATCAATGTTTAGTTGATTTCTGTTTTACCAGATGACGCTCTGCCTTCTGTAAAGCACATGTGCTCCTGGTCAGGATATGCCTTTTTTATTTTTAATTTCAACACCTGACTTTTTTATATTTTATTTTTTTCTTTCATTTTTCACATCTATATATATATATGAGGGATGGTTGCGTGCGTGTTGGTGTGGCTTGACGAAAGGCCGCTGATAAAATTATAATTATTTTATAACATAAATTGATTTATTTAAAGCCAGAAATATATAAAGAGAAAAGAAGTAACGGCCGTTGGAAGCAAGCCTTGTTGTTTATGACGCCGTGACCAGAAAGTCCTGGATGACGCCCGCGCATGCGTAGTGAGGTGTTCTCCCAGCTCGCGGTTGCCGTGGCGTAGTGAGGCCGCCACACTACTGCCTGTAGTATGTGTTTTGAAGCTTTTCCCCAATTCGCTGAAGCAAAGTGTGATCGCCACATATATATGAAAGATATATAAAATAAGTACAAGAGAGAAGTATAGAAATAGTTTAAAAGAAAATATAGATAAAATTTATATTAAATTATATCTTCAATTCGATCTCAAAACAATCTAAAACTTTCTTTAATCAATATAAAATCCATTTATTATTATTTTTCTATATAGATGGTGAGTTATTATCTTATGTTCAATTTATGCCTAACTGGCCTTGTACTTATTGTTTGCGGAAGAGCATTGCTCGTTGCAAATATTTATATGTAATTCTACTGTTCTAAAAGTTTATGTACATACAGTTTACTTAAATACCATTTCTGAGATTCCACCCTTCAATGTAGCATATAAAAGCAGAATGATCCAATACAGTATTAGAGCTCTAAGAAGCAGTCTGGTAGATTAAATTGGTGAAACTGCTGGGAGGGTTCACCACTGATAAGCCAAGCCTTCTCAATATTTTTACTTCGCAGTAAGGATAGTAGAAGTTTAATATGATGCACTAGCGCGTCATCTTTTAAATAAAACAAATTTTTACTGCCCTTACTGTAATGATAAAAATAATACAAGGTCCTGGATAATATATAAAAAAGCTTTCCAAATAATATATCATTGCAGTAAGGACAGTAGAATTTTGTTTTATTTTAAAAAGGAACCTACGAGTCTATAATAGTTTACTTTTCTTATTATTGTAAAAGTTTGTTCCTACTGTCTTTTACGGAGTAATTCATTAGATATTTAAAAATTAATCACAAAGGTTTAATTTATATCAAAATGGAACAAGCGTCTACAGAATAAGAAAAAAGAAAGGGGCATATCCTTATTGTACAACTAAAAATTGCTGATGGCTTGCGTCCTCATTATTTGCTCAAATTATTCATCTTATCTCAGTACAATATCACATTTGTATTATTAATTCTATATTAAATAGCTTACATTTTTATTTTAGTAGAATTTTAGTTACAAAAATCCAATATAAAAGCGGTATGGTAGATTAAACTGGCGAAACCGCTGGATGGGTTAACCACTGATGAGCCAGGCCCTCCCATTTATTTTTACATTACAGTAAGGGCAGTAGAAATTGTTTTATTTTCAAAAATAATCTTACGCGTCTATAATAGTTTCGAATATTCATAACAGATGGCGCAAATGCATCATAATATAATAGCAGAATTTAGTTTAATTTGGATACAAATTAAATCTTTAAGAGATTAATTCTAAATACAAGTTGTACTACTTGTACTTTATCAAACTTCTCCTCGAAAGGTTCCAATTTTTTTTCAAATTGACAAGCTTACTTTATTTATTTATTTATTTCAATTCAAAACGCTATGTCCCCCTAGGGACACTTGAGCTAAATGTACATACAAATATAACAAAGAAAATATTCAACATGGAAAGATACACAGAAAGCGACTTAGAAATATTCATAAATAATATATACATATAGAGATATTCTTTGAATTTTATTTACATTTACATCATTAAATTTGAAAATATATACATATATACACACATATACACGCATACACCTATATATTGCTTACAACCACAAGATATGTCCAATATTTCCTTGAGATCGTTACATCAAAGACCATTTTTATTAATGAAATCCAAAATATATTTACAAAGGAAATTAAATTTTATATATGTGTCCTTACTTGAAATTAAATCACTAGGGCCTAAAGCTATTAAAACGTTGTTGACTCTTTAATCTTGAAAGACAGGGCACTCTAGCAAGAGATGTATTGAAGTTTGTTCCCCCAATCCACAGAAACATGTCGAATCTTGCGCAGCCTGAATTTTCTTAAGAAAAAACCTGAAATTTCCATGATCTGTGATAAATTGTGAATTATAATAGTTTGGTCGAAAGTATTTCGGAATATCATAAGGAAAGAAACTTTGAAATGTTTGATTAGTATTCTTTTTCAGTAAATTAATCCCTTTGATATAATTAAATCTTTGAGTATACCTGGAATATACAAATCATAAAATTGTAATCTTCTGTTGATAAATTATTCAACTCATAACCTATAATTCTAGATTCCATATAATCAGTGATCAAAGGAATATTGGCTAAGGTGTGAACACAGTTATAACTGGCTGTTTTATATGTTTGGGTACACCATAGCAGAATTTGATATTGCATTGAGTTCAGTTTGTACATATATTTTTTTGCTAATAAATTCAAACCATATTTCTGTTCCGTAAGTTAACGTTGGTCTTATTATAGATTTATAAAGTGTAAGCCTTTTTTGGGTGCTAAGACCCCAAGATTTTCCACATATTAAAAAAGAAGGTTTTTCAATCTTTGGGTTTTGTTTAGTATAATGTTAAGGTGAGGGCCAAAATTAAATTTGTTTTTCCATCTATGATTCGCAATCGTAATTCCAAGAATTTTAATTTCTTCTACGGGCACAATAATATTGTCTCTAAAATTAATTGAAATTTTATCTTTATTGTGCAAGTGTAAAATACTAGTTTTATCAAGATTGATATTTAGCTTATTATCATTACACCATTGATCTATCTTTTCCAAATTAAACTCAATCGACTTTTTCAGATTTGTTAACCCATTATTCCAACATATAATTGTTACATCATCAGCATAGCAAATGGTTTCAGAGTTTGGTGATTGCAAATTAGTTAGCAGATCATTTAAATATATCAGCCATAACAACGGAGACAATGGTCTACCCCGAGGACAGCCTTTGTTAATATCTTTGAAACTTTCATATTATTATACTTGAAAATCGTTTTTCTATTTTTCAAAAAAGAACGTAAAATTTTGATCAATTCAACTGGTAAATTATCTTCGTCTAATATTTTAAACAAGGCTGGCCGCCATGTATAATCAAACGCTCCTTGTATATCAATTGCAATCAGAGTAACTAGTTGTTTCTGTCTATGTTCCATTATGATCTTTGTGATTTCTTTCAAACAGGTTGTTGTTGACTTATTCTTCAAGAAACCATGTTGTCTGGGGCTAAGGAGATCATTTTTTTCATAGTATTCGTATATTTTATTTTTCAAAATTTTTTCAAATATTTTTGATAAGTTAGAAATTAATGAAATAGGTCGATAACTCTTTACTAATTCTAAATTCGTTTTGTGAGGTTTTGAAATTATCCTGAGAACTGCCTC
Source organism: Cordylochernes scorpioides (assembly GCA_030710605.1). NCBI lineage: Eukaryota > Metazoa > Arthropoda > Arachnida > Pseudoscorpiones > Chernetidae > Cordylochernes > Cordylochernes scorpioides. The sequence continues at coordinate 63,641,050 of CP092865.1, read as the reverse complement.
TTTCCATCTATCTGGATAGTATCCGAAGTGACTGCATTTATTAAATAAATCGCATAATAATGGTAAAATATTTGGAAGGGAACTTTTGATCATGTTATTACTTATGCTGTCAACCCCAGGGGCTTTTAGGATGTCTATGTTAGATATTAGGTTCACTATTTCCCCTTCCTCAACAAAGACCTTATTCTTGTTAATCATTTTTAGTTTGTAATTTCTAATTAGTTGATGGTAAGAATCATCCGTATCGAAATTATCATCTGGTACCAACTCATTTAACAAATTGCTCATTGATCGTTCTTTTATGTGTTCTGGGGCATTGTCAATTAAGGGTATTCCCCTTTGTTTATCTAGTGTTCTTAATTGATTAAAAAAATTATATGCATTACCAAATGGATTGTTTGTATAATTTTTTCTATAAGATATCGCCAGTTAATTTTCTTTGCTTTATCAATTGCATTAGTGTATCGATTCCTAGTCAACTTGAATGTGTTAGAACTGATTGCTCCGTGGCGATAATATAGGTTTCTTATGTAGTGAAAATTATCTTTCATTTTTTTCAATTCATTATTCCACCAGTTATTACTAGAATGATATTTAGAGTTGGAGGATATAACTTCGAAAGATTTAAAAGCAGCTTCTGTTAAAAGGTTTGTAAGTCGATTTACTATCATATCAATATCTAAATCTGAATGAACTCTTTCCACTTTACTTTTAAGTCTTATTATTTCTGTTAAAGATATGAGAAAATCGAGACCAATCAGCATCTTTTTCTTTGAATATCCATGTGGACTTTTGATTATTGAATGAGTATTCGTTTTTTTTTTTTTTATTTCGAATTTTATAGCAACATGGTCCGAAATATTTGTTAGTTCTGAAGTTTTCTAGTTATTTATTAAGCTTAATGATTGTTTATTGGAAATAGTAAGATCGATTATACTAGTTTCGCGACAGGTAGGCGTTTTCAGATTATGTATATAGAGATCGCGTTTTCATCTATAATTGGTTTTAATTTAAATCCATTAGAGTTAGTTACTTTGTCGAACCATAATGGGTGACGAGAATTAAAGTCGCCACAGAGTACTACTGGTTGGTTTTTATAGGTTTCAAGTAAAATGCTCATAAAATTCAGATGATAATTGTTTAGTGAATTAGGATGAATATAGAAATTTGAGATAATTATGTTTTCTTTAAAAGTAGATAAAGACATTGTTGTACAAAAAGAATTAGTGAAATTTTCTATCATGGAGCATTTTAGCTTTTTGTTTAATACAATAATTGCCGTGTATTTTTCTTCTATCCTATTCGAACACACTATCTGAGAATCCATATCGTACATGATCTTGTTGTGTAAAACATAAGGTTCTTGAATCAGTAGAATATCCGTTGGGTTATCTGTAATATAACCTTGTAATTCATGTATTGCCCTAATACTCTTTCTAACATTTTGTTGAATACATTTTAAGTTTTCATTCATTGTTGTTTACATAGGTAAGACATATATATTTAAATTATATATTTGACAAAACCGATTCCTCGATAATAGGCGTATATTGCGTTCTTTGTACGACTCTGTCCAGTTGTATCTTATATAATGGACACTCGTTGGAATTTGATCTATGATTTAATGAATGGTTTTTGAATTTTGGGTGTTTAGAACAATTATAACAATTTATTTCTCCAGTGCAGCTGTGACTAACCTGAATACCACAGTTTTTACATACTTTAGCATTTTGACAGTCTTTCAGTTTGTGGTTCGGGTTAAATTGAAAACAGTTTTGGCATTGTCTAACAAAAACTTTGTCTTGAATATAACATCTTTCAAATTCAGTATATACTGTATTTTTCATTTTCTCAAGTATTTGGTATACTTTAGGTGATACTCTTAATACTATGTTGTGTTGTGGTGTATTTGATTTCATAGTGAAGAGTACATTCATTTTACCATCCAAACCTTCCAATTCTGGATTCATTTTACATACCGTTTTTACAAAAGTCGCGATTTCTGTTATTTTGCATACATTCTTGACAATGATTGTTGGATCTCTTGGCTTAGGTATGTAAATTTTGCTCATATTCTTTATTTCTTCTGAATTATTCAATTCTTCAAGTAATATATTTGTATCTTTTCGGCATGGAGATTTTATAATTATAGTTTTCTTAGCGTTTATAATTCCATTAATTTTAATCTTTTTACCTTTCTCTCTAATAATTTTGATATTATTAGAAATAGCTTGAATCATATCCCGACTGCGCTCCTCGTTATTTAAGGCTACAATTAAAGTAGATTCATCTTTGAATGTCTGCTGTTTTTTATCAATGAGTTCTGTTTCTTGTCAAACTGTTTGGGCATATGAAGGTTTAGACTTCGGTATTTCCTTGATAAACTTATCTAATTTTTGATCAATCATTTTACCTAATGTGTCAGTCAAACCCTCCGTAATGCTTTGTTTAAAAATTCGGTGATAGACTCAATTTCATTTTTCGTTTGATTTATCATTAAAGCCAAAAAAAGAAATATAATTTTTATTTACATTTTTCTGATTAGTTTTAAATTTATTTTCAAAATATAATAAAATTCCATCAAGTTTAACGTCTATCGATTTTAAAATGGAATCCATTTTATATTAGCCTTTTTCATTTTTTCCCCTTTTTCCCTCTTCTCTCTTTTTCTAAGTATTGTTCAAACAAATGGCAAGCGGTCGCGCCGCGCCGTCTGCTGATATGCAATTCAGCTGTATATAAAGTGATTAAGTGTACTTAAGAGTTGGTTAATATATGTGTAGTAATATAAGTAAGGTATAAAAGGGTATTTGGGAATCAGTGAAAAAGGACTTGAAAATGGTATTAGTCTTCTCATAGTATTACTGTACTTTTTCCCTTATATAATTAGAAATTATATTCCTACTTGAAGAGTCAAATCGATTGTAATTTATTTCGGTTTTCAGCATGTTAGATTCAATATATTCAGTAAGTTTGGGGACTTGTGCAAGTATGTGTGTACAATCCGATGATGTTGTACTGTAGGCCTGTATACAATGTTTTAAAATATTATATTGAAGAGAATTTAGTTTGTCCTTAGACTTTTTGTTTATGAATGGATACCATATTGAATAACCATAAGTAATTGTACACACACAACACACACACACACTTCGATTTAATGTCTTATACAATATCAGTCATCGTCTAAAGTCTAGACCCCATGCTTTCTTTGTCAAGCCAAATAGGTATCCACTAGCTCTAGTTACTTTTGTGATCATTTCATTAACGTAAGGCGTAAAATCCAGTTTGCTTCTGACTCGGTGATTTTTAATAGTCACTCCTAGGATCTTAAGTTCTTCAACCGGTTTAATTAACTTGCTACCTGAGACTATTATATCGCTATTGCATTTATATAAATATAATATTTTTGTTTTTTCATCTGACAATTTTAATTTACGACTTTCACACTACTTATTGATTTTTCTTAATACATTATCAATTGTCTTTCTTAGTTGTTCAGGAGTTTTATTCCAACATATTAACGTAATATCATCTGCATATCCTATTGTTTCACAATTATCATCCAGATTATTATTCAGTATCTCATTAATAAGAATGTTCCATAATGTGGGAGATATTTCTTATATAAGGTGAAAGTGATTATCAACAATTAAGATAAATACTAAAAGATTCTTCCCTGATTTTACACTTTGACAAAACAAATAAGGAATCTAAAGTTTGGTTTCTTTTTACATTTCTCCTATTTCTTGAACTTCCGTGCTAACATGCCCTTCAACAGGTGACCTAGAAGTATTACTTCTAGTCAAGATTCCCTGATTTTACACTTTGACAAAACAAATAAGGAATCTAAAGTTTGGTTTCTTTTTATATTTCTTTTCTCTAGCTTTTCTGCTAACATGCCCTTCAACAGGTGACCTAGAAGTATTACTTCTAGTCAAATATAACACGCCAAGCTTGAGAAATAAAATAATTGTAAAAAGTAACCTAGCCCTTTATCCTTATTGCTTTTTTTCAAATGGTGATCAATGGTTAGAGGAAATATGTAATGAGAATGCTAACGACAAAGAAGCTGCTAAGAGAAGGTTTATTTGATACCGATGTATCCAGTATTATGTCATCAGATTGATCTTCATTTCAGAGAAGATGAGAGAATCCTGGACACCGCCGAATGTCTGCCAGATGACCCCTTGGCCCGCTCTGTCATGGCGTCCGTTGAGGTTGAGACCGTTGAGATGTGAGCTGAGACAATTGTCAAACCACCATGCTCCTTGGTGACGATTGGCACAGTCTGGGCTGTTGGGACCGTTGTTCTTCCGGTCGGTGGTACTGAAGGCTTTCTCTTTGTGGTAGGTCAGTGAGTCGCCTGTCAACAATACACAACATTGTTGTCATATGTGTATTTTGATTGTTGATCTGTTTTGTGGTACGTCAGTGAGTTACCTGTCAACAATACACCGCATTGTTGTCATATGTGTGTTTTGATTGTTGATCTGTTTTTGTGGTACGTCAGTGAGTTTCCTGTCAACAATACACAACATTGTTGTCATATGTGTATTTTGATTGTTGATCTGTTTTGTGGTACGTAAGCGAGTCGCCTGTCAACAATACACAACATTGTTGTCATATGTGTATTTTGATTGTTGATCTGTTTTGTGGTACGTCAGTGAGTTACCTGTCAACAATACACCGCATTGTTGTCATATGTGTGTTTTGATTGTTGATCTGTTTTTGTGGTACGTCAGTGAGTTTCCTGTCAACAATACACAGCATTGTTGTCATATGTCTGTTTTGATTGTTGATCTGTTTTTGTGGTACGTCAGTGAGTCGCCTGTCAACAATACACAGCATTGTTGTCATATGTCTGTTTTGATTGCTGATCTGTTTTTGTGGTACGTAAGCGAGTCGCCTGTCAACAATACGCAGCATTGTTGTTATATGTGTGTTTTGATTGTTGATCTGGTTTTGTGATAGGTCAGCGAGTCGCCTGTCAACAATACACAGCATTGTTGTCATATGTGTGTTTTGATTGTTGATCTGTTTTTGTTATAGGTCTGTGAGTTGCCTGTGAATAATACACAGCATTGTTGTCATATGTGTGTTTTGATTGTTGATCTGTTTTTGTGGTACGTGAGTGAGTTACCTGTCAACAATGCACCGCATTGTTGTCATATGTCTGTTTTGATTGCTGATCTGTTTTTGTGGTACGTCAGTGAGTTACCTGTCAACAATGCACCGCATTGTTGTCATATGTCTGTTTTGATTGTTGATCTGTTTTTGTGGTACCGCAGTGAGTTACCTGTCAACAATGCATCGCATTGTTGTCATATGTCTGTTTTGATTGTTGATCTGTTTTTGTGGTACGTCAGTGAGTTTACCTGTCAACAATACACCGCATTGTTGTTATATGTCTGTTTTGATTGTTGATCTGTTTTTGTGGTACGTCAGTGAGTTACCTGTTAACAATGCACCGCATTGTTGTTATATGTGGTTTGTTAGCTAATCCTTCTCTTGAATCATACAATAGTGTTTTTAAGGTTGCTCTGTCTTTGTGATTCGCAAGCGAGTCGGATCCTCTTCCAAAATAACTATTAGGTACCGCACAAAAGGGGAACCTATCTTATGTTATTAACAATGCGAAATAACTCCGCCTTTGCCGCTTCCAATCCCGGATGAAAAAGGAGGAGGGGGAGCAGTAACAAGCTCACTAAAAACCTGGGTTCACATGGCCCGGCTGATAGTACCCTGTAAGGACTCCTAATCCAGGGATACAGGATGAGCAGCGTTTGTACTCCATGTTAGGAGCAGTTGCACATGGTGTCTGTTTCTCATGTCAGAGGCGGCCATTTCTTTTGGAGCTAAGTCAGTGGCTGCCACTGAGTAGTGCTCCCAGTCTTAATGACAAAGGCAGACGCATTCTACTTCACACAGTCATGATCTTAAGCTTTGAAAGATTGATACCCTGATATGATTGAGTGGATATAAGAAAGAAGTAGAAGAAGACAATGCGAAATATGACAGATTCTTCACAGAAAAAGGTTTCAATGTGGGATTCGATTCCGGTTTTTTTTTCCTGTATGGAATCGAGGGTTTTAACCATTAGTCTACTGAATCTTTGCAAATAAGTCTAATATCTAATAGTTACATTTTATCATTTCTCTGATCATCATGACTGTGTGAATCTACGGAAGATGACCTTCCAGAATGGTCCAATACTTACCCATTATTTTGTAAATAGTGCAATCCATATATTTATCAATCCATCAAATATTTTTCTCCCCTTTGAATATAACAAAATATTTTAAAAGCTTAATCCTGTTGACGTTATGTGGCGCTGAGTTTGTTGTTGACACACCTTAAATACGTTATAACACCTTGATAAAGGCTGGCGTTTAGCCAACTGAAATATTGGTAAAATAAATGATATTTTGATTCAATATATGCCTTTTTAATTAAAAATTTGCCCATTATGTACTAAGTGCAATTCTCAACCTGAAACCCGAAACCACATTATCTACTGATCTACAAGCTTGATACCCTAATAGGATTAAGTAGAGATAAGAAAAAGAAGAAGAAATTTTCTCTGTTTTTTTTTTTTTTTTGTGGTTCGCCAGTGAATCCATTGTTAGTATATAACAACCGTATTTTAGAGTTTTTCTGTCTTTTCAGATATCAACAAATATTTTTCTAGAAACATACAACTGTATTTTCGGTGTTTTCTGCATGTGTTTCGTCAGCGAGTCTATTTATAGAATTATACAGCTGTGAGTTTATTGTTGTTGTGTATTTGTTTTTCGTCAGCGAGTCCTTTTCTCTAATTATATAGCCGTACGTTTAGTGCTTTCTGTTTTTCTGGTCCGTCAGCGAGGTCTTCACTAATAACATGGAGTCGTATTTCTAGAATATTTGTTCTTTTGTATTTCGTAGGCAAGTTTTCCTTTCTAGTAAGATGGAGTCGTATTCTTAGTGTTTTTCTGTTTGTGGCACATAAGAGTTTTCAATAATAAAACAGTCGTATTTTCAGTGATGTTGTGTCTTTATAACATATTATCATTTCACTTACTTGAAGAAATTATACCTATATTTTCATTGTACATATCGGGTTTGCTCTTCATTGGAAAATGGGTGCCGTTGCCACGTTAGTCACCTTGGAAACGAACCAGAATTTGGTCGAATATTCCAAGGGTCCAGGGGGGACCGCAGGGAGGTGTGGTCGGACTTCTCTCCCCATGTCAGTATTTGACCCTGATGCTTTGGCAAAATGCAAGATAATTAAACAAAAATAAGAAAAGATCAAATATGTGAAATAAACTCTGAGAAAACTGACAAAAACTATAACAAGACTTAGAACAAAACACTATAAAGGAATGACAATACATTCATATGGCACAATAACCTATAGGACATGCAACAACTGTCCTGGTGTGGAACTAACACCTACCCACATATTCTCATGCCCAGCAATGACCGCAGCTTTGCAGAAAATTGACATGGACCCAGAGCAGCAGCTTTACACACCCAAGATAGTGGAAATTGCTGCTGCTGTGATAGAGATGCATGGAGACATCTGAGGCTCTTCTTTGGACACGACAACAACAACAACATTGTACATATGGATAATTCTCCCTTCAATTTATAGAATCTTAAATTTGAATTGTTTGCGAATATGTATAAGAAAAATATTGTAACTGGTACAATTTATATTGTAACAAAGTATTTATTATTTTATTATCAGAGTATTATTTTTTATGTTTATATTTTGCTATACTCTGTACACTTCCCTCTTTTGTTTATCCCTCATAGTTTGTTCTTGCCTGAAATAAATTGTTGTCTCATCCCGAAGTTGGTCTTCCCTAATTTTCCATGTGGCAATATTTAAAAAATGGAGTATGAATGTTAGACTTTTGGAAAAACCTTTTCCAACAAAACCTTTTTTTCATGAATCTATTAATCCCTTTCTAGTCATGCAGAAATGATATCTGTGAACTGTTAAAGAGTTTTCAACTGCTCTTTTATATAAATCATCAATAAGCATATATTCAAGCATTCTAATTGGACCAATGTGGCCATGTTTGTATATAAGAGGGGGCCAAGGGAATGCGAAGAGTGGTGGATTATTGTGTGGAGACGTTTAACGTGTTCTCTGTGTGATTTATCTGTGTCTGGTGATCTCACATACCTGTGTGACCTCGGTTCGATCCCTACCAACGCTACAATAAAAGACAATTAAACTGGGAGGGTTCACCACTGATGAGCCAGGCCCTCCCATTAATTTTTGCATTGCATTATGGACAGTAGAAATTGTTTTATTTTAAAAAGAATCAAACGCCTCTATAATAGTTTCGAATTTTGATAACAGATGGCGCGCTAATGCATCATAATATAAATCATCAATAAGTTTTAGCTATTCAAATATTGTGTTGGTATTGCTCTTTTTATCATTGGCTGGAACCTTTTTTTATACTAAAGAATTTGCTATCCCTGGAATATTAAGAACTGCGATAGAGCAAACAATACAAAACGACCTAACAAGAATAACCCAATCAAAGTTATATTCCCACTATAGAGACATATATACAACCTTTACCACCGAAGAATACTTCTTAACTGAACTCCCTTTTCCTATCATCAGATTAATTGCACAATTTAGAACCCTTTCAATTTTTTTCAGAGAACACCATTTGATTTTATTGAGGCGTGAAGACCTGAAATGCACTTTCTGTGGATCAGGAATAACAACGGAGATGTTGCATTACTTATTTGACTGTGCTGCTCTGTCTGAGGAAAGACGAAAACTAAATGATAAAACGGGGCAACTTTGTCCTTCATTTCCGGCACTGATTAATGAAATATCAAAGAATAGGTATATAGCGATGGCGATATTTGGATTCCACAAGACTATATCCCGGAAAAAGGCCTCACAGTGTTCTCCCTATCCCTTGTGAACTGGCGAATCCTGTATAGGGCGAGTGGCCCTAAATAAAGGCTTTTTGTTGTTGTTGTTGTTGTATACTAAAGAATTGTAATTTTATACTAAAATTGTGAAAAACGTTTATAAACTACAAAAATATTTTCTCACAATGAGTTTCTTTTTTATTTTAAATTGCAAGCTTTCAAGCGATAATCGCTCTTCAACGGGCTTAATAAAAACATGGACTATATCTTACAAGAAATATTTACAAATATATACAGCGTGGATATTTACAACTGAAATTTTAAAATTGGTATGTAATTTCAGTTGCAACTATCCACGCTGTTCGCGTATAAATTTGTAAATATTTCATGTAAGAAACTGTCGATGTTTCTTAATAAAGCTCTTTGAAGAGCCGTTTGAAAGCTTGCATCCCTATATATACAAAAGTCAGTGTATATAAGTATGTTTGTCGGCTATACATGTCCACAATACGTAACTAATCTGACTGAAATTTTAACAGTATATAGAGTAGAACCTGGAAAAACTTATAGTGAAAATATTAGGTCTCTATCCCGAATATTCTTCGAGTTTTTTTGCAAATTTGCCCTTTCGCTCGCAAGCAGCGCCTCTAGCGGTGAAGATGGGAGGTAATATCAGCTGACCTAATGTACATGTAAAACGTGTTTTGACAGGACATAGAGAAAAATATAGAAGAGATATTTATCGGATTTTTAGACAATAAGAATTGAAAATGACAGGTTCTGGGCAAAAATAGTTGTTTTTTAGTCAGAAAATGATGATGACAATATTGCTGTATCATGTTTGATTATTAGATGCAAAATCACAAGTTACATTTTACAAATTACTTGTATATCGGGGAAAAATCCAAAAAGCAAAGACCACGGGTGAAGCCAGTTCATTTTTAGTATGCAGGAACAAAATTCTAACCGAAAAGCATTCATTCGAGCAGAAGACACAAAGCCAGATCATCTCTCTATAAAAATATCTCTTCTCAGACACAAAGTTTGGAGCGGGAAGTTTCACAAGAGTGACATCCACGGCGCCAATTTATAATTGTAACGAATAGTATTTGAAAATCAAAATAATATAATTTTCAAATATCGTTGTGAAAATTACATTTTTATATTTTAAAACACATAAAGTTTGGAACGTGACGTTTCACAAGAGTGACATTCATGGCACCAATTTATAATTGTATCGCATTAATGCCTTATATTAATCCATACCTGTTAGGCCTACCTATAAACTTAATATTAAACAATATCACAAAAAAAGAAGATACTTCGGCCCTGTGAATATCATTATAATAAAAAAGAGATAATAAAAGATTTACTGACCGAAGTATCTTCAATTTTAACAACTATGAATACCGGCCAGGCAGCCTCTATCTTTAGGATAAGAAATGAAAGTATTAAAAGAACGAATGTTTCTTTTTTCACAAATATCAAACTTCTACTATCATTTCTGCGATGAAATAATTACTGATAGGTCAAGTCCTCCCAATATTTTTTCATTGCAGTAAGGGGACAGTAGAAGTTCGATTTTTGTGAAAAAAGAAACATTCGTGTTTTGAATATTTTTATTTATAACCTATGAAATGTATCCCAGATTCTACGAAAGAATTCAGGAATCACTAAATATATCACACGCCACATTACCGTGTAAATGGCCAGGATACATTAACAGACGGACGTGTGCCGTAGAATACCCAATATGTTCTACTTCTGTTGAAGAGATTCTAATAGAGTGTGAAATCTGGGACAGGAAACATTTAGATCCCCATATTGTCTTCTATATTTGCATATTAGGTCCATTCTGAAACTTTTTCGGGTCTATTGTTTGTATATACTGTCCTAGTCAAGAGACAGGGTAGGTCAGATATTTGAGAACACACAATATAGGTGCTACACTTTCCTATATCAAAATTCGAAACTATTGAAGACGCGTATGATTGTTTTTGAAAATGAACAATTTCTACTGTCCTTACTGCAATGAAAAAATTAATAGGAGGGCCTGGCTCATCAGTGGTGAACCCTCCCAGCGGTTTCCCCTGTATTCTTTCCTAGCATCTGGCATACATTTCATAGGTAAGAAATTAAAGTATTCAAAGCACGAATCTTTCTTTTTTCATACATCATTCAAACTTCTACTGTCCTTACTGCGATGAAAAAATATTGGGAGAGCTTAGCTTATCAGTAATTATTTCATCGCAGTAAGAACACTGGCAGTTTGATATTTGTGAAAAAGAAACATTCGTCCTTTTAATGCCTTCATTTCTTATCCTAAAGATAGACGTTGCCTGGCCGACATTCATAATTCTTAAAATTGAAGATACTTAGGCGAGTAAATCTTTCCTATATGTTATAGTAACATAGTTCTGTTGCAGGTTGACATGGCAGAACCTACTCTTATTCAAGAAATGAAGATGCATGCAGTTATTGTCTCCTTGGTTGCAGGATCCATCGATTCAGAAACTGCTGTATTCTTGAAAGTCGCCCGATCATTTGTTTTCAAAGTTAGGAGAGAATTGGGAGCTGAAAATGGTGATTTGGCGGAAGTTTCCAAAATAAAACGACATTGTCGACGTTCTGAGAGTAGCAGGATGCCAGACCTTATAAGCCATGTCCAAGATGCCATAGATTAAGACCTTGTGAAGTCGATAAGGGCACTCGACAGAGAGCTGCTAGTTGATGAGACTATCATCCAATGTATTGTGTCATAGTTAAGTGATATAGTTTCATCTACGACCTCATACATGAAGTGTGAAAATAACTTCGGCTATTTAAAAACACAAGGTAATAAGACAAAATCCAAATAAATAAATAGTGTGTGATGTTTCGGTAACAGCGTTGTCTGAAGATGGTAACAACGCTGTTACCGAAACGTCACACACCATTTATTTGGTCTTATTACCTTGTTTTAATAATCTATAATCCAAATTGTACCTTATCATTAGATTTGGTCTAATAATTACCTTGTGTTTATAATCTATAATCCAAATTGTACCTTATCATTAGATTTGGTCTTATATTACCTTGTGTTTATAATCTATGATCTGTTGGTTTCGGATCAACTTTCGAATAAGCGATGTTTCGGATAATCGGTATTCGGATAATCAATGCTCTACTGTACCTGTAGATGGTAGCCTTACTTGTGGTTTAGGTAGAGATAGTAATGGGTCTACAGTCAAAAACTAAAGTTCACCTGCAGTTCCGCGGTATGTCCCCAGTTGTAGGCGGTAGTTATTGGTTTCATCCTCAATCCAGAAGTCCTCGTACTCAGCATAGGTGACGTTGTATTGTCTGTTGTAGAGGTCGACTCGTAGCTTCCAATGGTCCCTCCGTGTTATCTCGTTTATGGCATCGTTTCCTGTACAGACATCTAATTTACATAGACATCTACACCTATAGCGTGTGTATTCATAGATAGTGTCAAGTAGCTCTGCAAGAAGCTCCATGGGACACCTGTCAATCATCACTGGACTCCGGGGGGACAGGTGTGAGGGGTTCTCGGAATCTTATCGGCAAATAAGGAAAACGGGACGGTGGCTGACCACTCTTGTTATTTTTACCTTGGGATAAGTTGTTTCACCATCTTCTCAGGGGCGAAGCATGCGATATATGTACGTTTACTTCGTAGATCGCGAAATGCGTGGTATCGCTGGAGACCCGTTGGCAATCTTCCACCAAGCTCTGCAGCGGTGGCTGAGGCGGCATGTACAATGTCATTGTACATAACATATTGTTTATATCTAATTTTCGTTTTTTCATGTTAATTTATCATAATTAGTGCGGACTGTGCACTTTCCTGTATTGACAAGATGTCAATAAAAATATGTTAATTGTCAATTGTCTCTCTCTCTCTCTCTCCCTATAAATACCTCTTGAATATAATTTTATTGGAGAACTAAAAGGTAAATACCCACCTTTATAATAAATTAATTATTCCCTAATTTGACCTTTCCTTTATTTATCTCTGAGACAATATGATTAGATATTAAGATCAGTCTGCAGAGAGAGAGATAGAAGCTAATTTTATTGTCAAATTACATTGACAAACATTTTCAGCTTTATCTTATCTCAGTTTTTAATGGGAAGAATTTTGTTTTCGTTTGTTAGTGAACCAATCTCTCAAGCCTTCTCATTGGACGAATGTGGCCATGTTTGTATATACAGGGTGTACCAGGTAAATTGGGAATTTCAACAATGGTATTTTAACTGAAATTTTTTGCAAGTAAAAATTAAAATATCCGAATAAAATTTGACACAGTAGTAGATAAAAGGATATAGTTTTTATTTATTCAATGTAGTTTCCATTATTAGCTACAACAGTCTCGAGGCGAGTGCGGAATGAAGCACAGGCCTTGGCGACGATGACCTTGTCCATTTGGGTCATCACCTTGTGAACTGCTTTCTTGACAGACTGGATGGTGGTATGAGGAGCTTTGTTGACATCTCTCTCAACAACGCCCCATACATAGTAGTCGAGGGGATTGCAATCTGGAGAATTAGGGGGCCAAATATCAGGACCCCAGTGACTAGGGACGTTTAGTGTCAGCCACGATTGTGTCTTTTTTGCCTTATGGGCTGGAGCTGAGTCCTGTTGGAAGACATACTTCCTTCCTGCGGCCACCATGTCCATCCAAGGCTTCACAATGGTCTCCAGAACATTGATGTAGGTGTCAGCGTTCATCCTAAGGCCCTTTTCAAAGAAATGGGGAGGCATGACATCACCTTCACTGCTGATAACGCCAAGGACCATTACGGAGGCAGGAAATTTCGTGTGCATCACGACAGGTATCTCTGAGGGGTCTTTACAGATCCAGCTATCATTCCTGGGATTTACCTTTTGGTCCACGTCAAAGTTCTTTTCGTCAGAGAAGAACCTTAGCATGCCAAAAGAGTCGTGTTTCAGGTTGTTGAGGAGGGCAGCAGCCTTTCCTTTTCTGTTATTCTTCATATTCTCAGTCAGCAACTGACCTTTCCGAAGGGCATAAGACTTGAGACCAAGGTCCTCATGGATAGTTCTGACAATTGTCATAGAGCCAACGTCCATTTCCTTGGCTATGGCCCTCATGCTCTTCCCAGGGTTTCCATCAATCTTCTCCTTGACATTTTTGACAAATTCTTCGCCTCTTACCCTGTCCGATCGACGCGAGTGCTTTTTCCTTGTAGCTATCCCCTCTTTGTTACTGTCGGCCTCATCAAACTGCTTCTTGACACGATAAATAGTGGTTTTGGGCAACTTAAGAAAATCCACTATCTCTTTGGGGCTCCTTCCGGCGCGCAGAGCAACGATGATGGCAGCTCGATTTTCAAATTCTCGGTTACTCTTCATCACTACACTGCGCACACATGTACTGTTGCATTTTACATGAATATGGCTACGTAATGAAAAAAAAAACAAGTTTTTAATCTCAAGTAGTTTTTGTTTTATGGACTGTCAAAGTTAGTCCCAATTTACCTGGTACACCCTGTATAAGGGGGCTATAGTATTGCGAGAGGAGTGTGGTGGATTATCGTATGGAGACGTTTAAAATGTTCTCTGCGTGCTTTATCCGTGTCTGGCTATCTCAACACATACCTGTGTGACCCCGGTCCGATCCCTACCAAAGCTACAATAAAATATAAGTACTGTTTTGTTTTTTTATAGCAAATCGTGAGTTTTTTATTTTTTTTTAAATTCTTTTTGCTGTTGTTGTACTTTTGAGTGTACGTTTTTCTATGTGTTAAGTTACTATTACTTTAGGCCCTAGTTTATTGCAACTTTGTATGTTTTACCGTTCTAGTAACTTTTGTCAATATCGTTCAGATGAGTTATAATATTGTCACATGGAAAATTAGGAAAGACAAACTTCAAGATGACAAAGCAATTTATTTAAGGCAAGAACAAACTATGAGTGATAAACAAAAGATGAGGAAAGAGGGAAGTTTACTGAGTAGCAAAATCTTCTTATATATAAAAGTCAATGTCTGTTTCGCGATAAACTCAAAAACTACTGAACCAATTGGTACCAAATTTTGCATGTCGCTTTTTATAAACCTTAGGAAAATTTTCGGCTACATTGTGATTAGTATTTTTGGCTATTTATTATTATTTTTTTTCATTTGAAGAACTTTTTTACGCGGAGTAAATACGAGGCGAAGTAACAACACCAGGCCAATTAAGCGACCAATGAGCGTTCTACTTTTTTTTTTTAAAGTTGCTTACGTAATTTTTTTGAAATATATTTTTATACGAGTGTTACTTTTTTTTTACAAAAGTACTGAGTATTGAGAGAGAAATTTATATTACTAAGTTACGGTAAGTGCATACAATGCAATTTAAAAAAATAAACTTTACAAAATTAGCGTTACTGTATGTAAATAATGTCTTTCGTAATTTTTATTAATTTTTGTTCTGGCCTTTGTTTTTTATCTCTTTAAAGAAATATCGTTTAAAATACAGTCGCAGTCATTAGCAAACACATATTTTTGCCTAATTTCCATGTGCTCTTTTATTTTTTACAGAAAAATATTCACATGCCAGCATTTTGGATTAATTTTTTTTATAAGCCTTTTTTTTTCTTACTGAGAAGATGACATCGCAGTCACTCGCTCAACTCAGGCAATTTCAAGGTTTAATGCGCTGGGGCGGGTACTTCGGGGGTTGGGTGGAAAAGCTGCCATCTATTTAAACTATATTGATTTTGGAACAACTAAATGGATTGAAAAAAATAATTAAATCAAATACCTAACAACTAATATAATACAATTTTTGCTATCACACACACTTTTTGCCTGTGCTTTATGTGTTACTTCTGTATTTCTATTCTATGGCACTTCTACTATTTATTATTGATGTACTTTCAGTAGGAAGGAAATTACACTCGGGGAAATTCTCGGACGAAGCCGGGTTATTCGTCTAGTATAAACATTAAAAAAATGATTGTTACTAAAATAATAAATACTTTGTTACAATATGATGCACTAGCACACCATCTGTTAAGAGAATTCGAAACTATTATAGACGCGTATGATTCTTTTTTAAATACACAATTTCTACTGTCCTTACTGCAATGGAATATTAATGGGAGGGCCTGGCTCATCAATGGTGAACTCTCCCAGCGGTTAAACTGGCGAAACCGCTGGGAGGGTTCACCACTGAGGAGCCAGGCCCTCCCATTAATTTTTCATTGCAGTAAGGGCAGTAGAAAAATTGTTTAATTATCAAAAGAATCTTACGCGTCTATAATAGTTTCGAATTTTAACATATGAGTTATATAAGGTCATAAATACAATAATGAATAAATGAGAATATATATTAATGGATATACTTGTATGTCGTATAGTGACAAAAGTTACTATTACGGGTTATCACATAAAAATACAATAAACTAGGGACTAAAGTAAAAGTACCTAATACACACAGAAAAGCGTACACTTAAGATTACAACAACGATAAAAAGGAGGTAAATAGAAACTCACAATTTGTTATATAAAAACAAAACAGTACTTTTATTGTAGCGTTGGTAGGGATCGGACCGGGGTCACACAGGTATGTGAGGAGATCACCAGACACGGATAAATCACACAGAAAACACTTTAAACGTCTCCACACAATAATCCACCACACTCCTCTCCCGTATTCCCTTAGCCCCCTCTTATATACAAACATGGCCACATTGGTCCAATGACGTGAGAGATCGGTTTAGTAACAAACGAAAACAGCCTACTACCCGCTAAAAACTGATAAGATAAAACTGCTTGTTTGTCAATATAATTTGACAATAGTATAGTATAGGTAAACAACACAATACAAAGAGATAATCCATAGAAGCATAGGGAGCCTCTCCCGTCAAAATAAACGTCGAAACCTGATGCTATCGTTTATTTTGACGGGAGAGGTGCCCTATGCTTCTATGGATCAATTTCCTCCCGGCAAATTTGCCAACTACAAAGAGATAATTTAGCTACGCACCCAGCCAGAATTCCCCGCTGTATGTCCCGAAGCCATGTTTGTATTCCTTCCAGGTTCTCAGGAAGTAGTTCTGAGGATTGTTGATTTGTGTTCTTCTCTGTATCACCTACATCCACAGAACGTAGGTCGATACCTGAGAGCACTACATAATCTACTTACAATCCAAGCTTGGCCGTTGGTACCCATATCACAGTAGACAGTGAGTGGCCTGGTTCCACCGTGGGGGTAGATAGTGTAGACACCGTTTGTAGTGGAGCCTGCAGTCCGCAGGTCACTACAGTCCTTGGGCATAGGTCGCGATGGCTGTTGCTGACCTGGGACATCACCACGATCGATCTAAGAAAGGACAGAGCATCTAACTACACTGACATTGAGGGGAGTTACTCTTTCTTCTCAATATTTGATGCTGTCTCTCTTTACTTTGAGATACGAGCTTGTTTCATACTTGTTATTAAGGTTTAAAACACATTTAAACTTTATATATTTTATTCAATGAAGATCAAAATTACATAACCATCACACTTAATTATATATCTTAACTATATAACATTAAGCCATCTATTTACAGTTTGGTTTCGTCACCAGTCATATATTTTTATTTTCACAGACTAAATTATGAGATAAATTTATAAAAAAATATGCAAACCAAATAAACAATTATATACATAAGAGCTTTATCTAGTGTCCAGCTACAGCTCGGTGACTCCAAGGAAGAGGCACTAAGGACGATTATCAACCGTCCTAAACCTATCCAAAACTCTTTTTTATTGAACATCACGGTCAATTTATACATTCAAAGAAATTTACCTACTTTTTTTCTGTTTTAAAATTACAAAAATATCTATATAAAGTTGACTACTCTATTAATTGTAACAACTGACTTTTAGACTATAGAGTATAATAGAAGAGCTGTGGAAAGCCATGAGAAGTTGGGATAGCTATGTCTTCTGAATGAGAAAGAGAACGTATTGAAGAAAGAGCAGGTGAGGATAATTCCACTTGTGGCGATTGTTTCGGTTGATACCAACAATGTATACTGTACAGAAATAGCAATCGTTACTGTGGCCTGTTTGTTCTCTTCAAATCATTGACGCTCCGAACTAATGGCTTTTTCTTTTTACAATTCGTCCACTGGCGAAAATATTCAATGCAAGCTTTACAATCAAAATGTGTAGCTTACGTTTTATTTTGATCTTCTAATTCAACTCTAAAACAAACCAGGTAGACATTTTTTTAAAATTCGGTAATGGATTTCCAGAAATCTTGCATTGTGTACTAACCACATAGGTAACAAAACATATTAGAATGGTTGACGCAAGACCTACTGCTAGTAAACTCCATATTTATTGTTGACCAGAGAGAATTAGTATTTACAGGTGAGAAAAGCAACGTCTCTTAAAATATATGAAAACGCCCTTCATTATTGTACATATTTTACTCCTGTAGGAGGACTCTGAGCCGAAATAAAGAAATACAAAGACAGAAATGCCCGGAAAAGCTTATAAATACAATAGTATAATACAATATACAATACTATAAATACAATAGTATAATGGAGAGAAACTCATCTCAAGAAACCTGTTGCATTATTCAACCATCGACTAAATTAAACTCTTCAAATAAAAATAGAAGAATATAACGACGATTGGAAAGTAGTGTCTCATATGAACTTGATTCGCAAGTTTTCGGACGTCCTTCTACAGGCTTTACTATGACAATACTCTTCATATCATATCCTCTTCATATCTACTATGTCAATCCTCTTCATATCAGCCTGACAGCAATCTTCCAGTGTCATAGTCCTCCACTTGCATCTGCGCCTCAACCTGCTGAACCAGCGCCCATACTCCCCATGAGGAGGAGTCAGCTCCAGCCGTAGTAGTCCCTCCGCCTCTAATACCTGCCCCGACGCTCCAGGAGGAGTAGGAAATTGGACGTAAGAATCAGTTAATGGACATAATCGAACAACTGAACGATGAAACTATCCTTAGGCCCCTATATAACCGAGGGATGACCATTAATGATGTATGCGGTCCTGTACCCCCATCTTAGGGAGAGTTTCCTCGCGGATACCTTACCTAAACACAAGATTATTCTTGTCATGTTCCTCAACACAGTCATCGCTGGGGACACGGATTCCATAACTCGCAAGTCTGAACTCAAGACGATTCTAAGCTCCCTTGATAGGATCCAGATGTACCTTCGGAGAAGGCCTCGTCTGGTGTATATATTTTCTCTACTAATTTTAAACTCAGTAAACTCTCTCTTGACTGTTGACTAGATGTCAATAAACTATTTTTAATTGTCAAAAATTGTCACTTCCATCTTGTACTGGAGTTTCTCATATCTGGAACATGGCTTACATACAATATTTCATAGGAATTTCGTAGAGGAGAATTGTTGAATGCAATTATGCAAGTTTTTAAACGGAGCATACAAGTGTCTTCCACCTTTATAATGTCAAATTTGAAATGATTTGAAAATGTCCTTCTTAAAGCTTTGGTGGTAAAACATATCTCCCTACATTGCTCATTGTTGGCAGTTGTACAATTGAATCCTTAATTAGCACAACCTAATTAAACAATAAAACATAACTGCAAACATTCAAAATCACACAAATGAGTAGAAACCAATCAGTGTTGCTCACACTGAAGTGTATACTAAGCATATTATAAACCAGCAGGTTTTTCTGTACAAATTTTGGTGGAATGTTTACACATGTTCTCTCACTTGTCAGCACTCTTCTTCAATCGTCGTTATATTTTGCTATTATTCAACTATGTTTCGTTCAAAAGAAACACATGCGGGATATTTTCAAATGTCGTTCTACAATCATAGGCCGCATTATATTGTATAAAAATCACTATTAATATATACAGTTATCAGCGTCATAATCAATTCTTTCTTAATCAATTCTGTCACCGTTTGCTTTTGTGAATGGAATAAATTCCCAAATATGGCCATTTCTCATAACCATCGGTGGTTCAGTGGTAGAATGCTCGCCTGCCACTCGGGCGGCCCGGGTTCGATTCCCGGCTGATGCATTTTTTTTTTCTTTTACAATTTTTAAAACTCATTTATATATTATACAAGAATGACATCCACATTCAATAGTATTTGAATAAAAGCATTTAATCGGGTAAAACCCGGGCGTTGCCCGGGTCATTCGGCTAGTATATAATATTTACGAAAGGAAAAATATATCCAGGGTAGCCCGGGTAGCATCTGCCTGGTAAGCGGAACACCGTGGGTTCGATTCCCATCCCTGGACACTTTTATTTTTCCGTTTATCATTTCACAATTCATCCTTTCATACTTCATCCCTAAGGTTAGAAATAATCGTTATTTCTCCTTAAAATAAATTTCGATTTTTCGTTCAAAAGAAACACATGCGGGATATTTTCAAATGTCGTTCTACAATCATAAACCGCATTATATTGTAAAAAATTCGAATGTGTGATTATAACAAGACCAGCATGAGCTAAATATGAATCAAAGAAGAACTGAGAAGAGTGGAGAAACCGACCAACCTCCAGCTTGGATAGAGAGGACCAGTACAATGACAAAATTTTATCCTTGTAAAGCCTGTAGAAGGACGCATGCTTCCGAAAGCTTGCTAACAAAAGTTATCATAAGACACTTTTCTCCAATCGGCGTTATATCTTGCTATTATCCAACTACTGAATTATAACAAGACCAGAATCCGCTAGTTATAAAGCAAAAAAGAAACGAGAAGAGTGGAGAAACCGACCAACCTCCAGCCAGGATAGGGAGGACCAGTAGCAGTATCATGCTGACAGTTGACATTCTGGACACAGAGTGGTTAACAGCGTCACCTACATCCGGGTCATCTACGTGGCTCAATCTACCTCAAGAACTACAGATGTTTGACATTAGATATACACAACACCTGCAGTAGCCATTGTATTGTTGTCAATAACAGCAGTTACAAGTCTGACACCCTGATGTATCTACATTTACACCAAAGGCATTGTAAATTCATATTCAGTTAAACTTGACTAATACTTCGACTTTGTTCGCCTTTATTCGAAATAATTATACCGATTCGGTTAAAACTCCAAACCATTATTGTTTGATTTAAATTTTGAAATTCCTAGCATTTCGTTATTATTGATAGTATAGTTTTCAAGAAACGTATCCAGTTTTCTAAACATGTATTCGAAATAGGAACACTTTTGATCAGAAATAGAAATATCTTTATTTACGGGGCTGCGAACCACAATGGATGATTTTTGAGCACTGATGGACGCATAAAGCGGAATATATATAAAGCACTGTTGGAGGGGCCTGGGGATGGGTGGCCAGGGGATCATCGAGGCAAGGAGAGCCGGGATGTATCAGTGGGGAGTATTTTTGATCAATATGTATATCCATAAAGATAATACACTAACAGAGTTTTCAGTTGTAAAGTTTTAAGCAATCTCCTACAAAGACACTAAACTATACACAGCGATCTTTACACTAAATATTTCGTTATTTTTTGCTTAATATGTCACACTTATTTTTATTCTCCAAATATTAGTAGCCATATATATTACAAGAGAAAGAATCCCCAGACATCATCTTGAAGAAGGAATAAAGGTTAACGGCGACGGGTTTCTTTTATTTGTGCTGTAAATTCGGCAAGCTTTCAGACTTTGACGTCCTACAACAGGCTACTATCCAAGAAACTAGAAAAGACAATCTATATATATTATTTATTCAATTTATTCAATTTTCCAATCTCGTAGATTTTTTGCTTTCAAATTTTACTTTATTTTTCTATCATCATGAAAATGCTTTGTTTTAAAATGTGTGCGTTTGTTTTATTAAATTTTATTTATTTCTAATGTTAGATAATTCGTATTTCTAATTTAATTGTTAATTACTTTTCTGCTTATATATTCTGCAATTAATATGTAATTCTAATATCTTTAAAGCTTATGTCCATAGTTTGCTTAAATACCATTTATAAGATTCCACCATTCAGTGTAACATATAAAATCAGAATGATCCATTACAGTATTAGAGTTCTAAAGAAGCGGTCTGGTAGATTCACACACACACACACACAATTGGTGAAACCGCTGGGAGGGTTCACCACTGATGAACCAAACCCTCCCAATATATTGTCGCGGAGATAAATAAAGCAAGGGAAAATTTGTGGATAATAAATTTATTATAAAGGTGGGTATTTACCTTTTAGTTGTCCAATAAAATTATATACAAGAGGTATTTATAGGGAGAACAACTTATCCCAAGGTAATGAGAGTGGTCAGCCACCTTTTCCTTATTTGCCGATAAGATTCCGAGAACCCCTCACACCTGTCCCCCCGGAGTCCAGTGATGGTTGACAGGTGTCCCATGGAGCTTTCTGTGGTTGTAGAGCTACTTGACTTTATTTACATTCAGTAAGGACAGTAGAAGTTTGTTTTATATTTAAAATAAACACTCATGTTTTAATGCTCTCATTTCTTATATTCAGTGGTTATCCCTTAAATTCCCATTAGGTAGAAATATAAATTTTATTTTAAAAAGCGTCATATAATATTTCCCCATACATAATATACCATTACACTTTTTCCAGATACAACATTAAAACGGTTAAAGACTGCCATCAAAATGTACTCGTTGTTGAACAAGCAATTCATTCAGTATATAAAATGAAAGGATTTGAAAGCACGAATGTTTCTTTTATACACAATACAAACTTCTACTGTCCTTCCTGCGATTAAAAAAAATATTGGGAAGGCTTGGCTCCTCAGTGGTGAACCCTCCCAGCGGTTTCGCCAATTTAATCCACCAGACCGCTTCTCAGAGCTCTAATACTGTATTGGATCATTGTGCTTATATACGCTGAACTGAAGAGGGGGGAATCTCATAAATGGTTTTCAAGAAAACTATGGACATAAGCTTATAGAACAGTAGAATTACATTCAGATATTTGCATCGAACAATGCTCTTCCGCAAACAATAATGTATAATCTAATTAATTTTTTATTGCTTTCAAAAATGTTTGATAAATCTAAAAAGTTTATATTATAATATGAAGATAATCCCACATCTTTTCTATATGACAAGCTAATACACACACACACACAAAAGCCTTTATTAGGGGCTTGTCCCATACAGATTCTCCCAATTGGGTAAGGTAATAATCATCTTGTGTTATTTACATAGAAATTGAACTGGCTTTACTCTTCGTCTCAAAGTCATTCACTTGTTGACTGGTTCTTACATAATGATGATCTAAAAAATGTATAGTAAGATATTGCATTAGATTTGTTTGCTGATATTTTTTAAAGCAATACGTAGGGTGAAATGTTGGTACATTTAATTTGTTGAAATATGGGCCTTCCTCTCTGCATCAAGGGCTGTACAATTAAGCAGGTAATGGGGGAGTTCTTCAATAATTTCCTTGTCACTCAGTGTACATATTAGGTTTTTGGCCTCAAACTTCAGAACGTGTTTTTTTTTTTAAATACTGTAAATATTATTCTCAATTGAGCTATACATCGTTTGACTGGTAAAGGGAAATCATCGGTTAGGTAGCATTCTGTTTCTATTGACGTATGGAAATTTTTATAAGTCGATAAAGTTTAATATAACAAGCTAACCAAGAGGCAAATATCCCAGAGTGAGGTTAGGGAAAATTGGATGTATTCCAGCTATGGGGATGTGGCCCACTTTAACAAGAAAAGATAACCATTTACGCGTTTCAGGTTGTTAATCATCAGCAGCGTGATGCAAGCTTTACCTAAATAAGCAAAAAAATGGTATTTTTAAATTCCAGAAACATTAAAAATATTATGGTTGGTCGTTGAAGTACAGCTTCTACCACGCTAGGAAGGGCAAATATCCTGAAAACACGTTCATGGTTAGCTTTTCTTGATTAATCAAGAATGGGTATTTGGCTAAATCTGGAATAAGTAATATTATCAGCGATTACTTGATATATAGGGAGGCCAGTAAGTACCGATATCATTTTAAAAATCTTTAACTAATAAATAATAATATTTGTCTGATTATCTAAATATGTGTTCGTGCTTGTCAAAGTGTCCCTAAAAAACTCAAATTGTGTTTGGAAGCAAATGGAAGACATTTTGAACAACCAGTAAATACAAATATTATGATGCATTAGCGCTCCATCTATACCCATTATTTTTTTCCACTGCAGTAAGGGCTGTAGAAATTATTTAATTTTAAAAAGAATCTTACGCGTCTAAAATGGTTTCTAATTTTCAAAAATTCAAATATATTTGAAAAATACCTCTTATATATTACCTAAAAAATAGTTTTTTCTTATTTTAATTTGTCTTTTAATTTCTTGATTTAAAAAATAGAAGGTTTCGGGACTGTATATTCCGATAGATGGAGAAAACCATCAGCAACTTTTAGTTGCACGATCAGGTGGTGCCTTAATTTACCACACACACAACCCGAGAGATCCCAGTACAATATCACTTTTGTGCTATTTCCACATGATAACAATAAAAGCATCCAGGGCTAAGTTTCTTACACATTACAGTCGAAATTGGATAATTCGAAGACCAAGGCACCAAAAAAAATCGATTTATTCAAAATACGAAAATATAAACGGAAATTCTATTCATAGGAAATTCTAGGGACCAAGATAAATATTTGAATTAAAGTCGTTTAAGAATTATCCAAGTTCTACTGTATTATTTCTCTAGCTTTCAGGTTAACAAGACTATTGTTACATGGACGACAAGGCCAAGATACCAGTGTGAAGTTGGGGAAACTCCAGTGGTGGACTCCAGCTGCCATGTGGCAGGCGTCAAAAACAGAATTCCTGTGTGGGGGTGGACAGAGTCTGGTGACATCTGCGGGGAGGAGAAGCGTGGCGACTTGTCTCCGACCGTGGGGATGATCCTGTAAGGCGGTGCCAGTAGAGATTGACATCGGAGCGGTCTACAAGACGGTGTGGGCCAGGCTGCATGTGTACAGTGTGGAGCGGAACGCTTCACAAGAGGACATCCACGGCGCCAATGATTCTTCTGACGGGGAGGTTGAAGGCAAGTCCCACTGTTGTATTCCTTCTGTTAAGTGAGACATATAATAAAGCGCTAACTTTAGCTGCAATCCCTTAGAACTCACATGTGTATCTTTGTGGCATCCTGAGTAGACAAAGTACAGCGTACGACGTAACAATATTCATTTATTAAAGTGTGGGTTGAAGTCGTAAATAAACTTACAAATGATAATCATAAATAAATAATTTATTAATAAATAAATAGGAACTAGAATCCACAAAGTCCACGAGAATGTGGACAGTTGGGGTGCATCCAATATGGATTGTTTTCACATTCGCCGTAATAAGCCCATTCATCGCAGCTCTCGTCCTTGTCTTCACATTTCTCTATCACTGGAACACACAGGAATGTTTAGTAGATCATATGTTACTTGGAAGTTGATTCATAAAAGGTATAGCACACACAGCTTTATTATGACCATCGGTCTTATTCAGATTCACCACAGGCAGGAAGCAAAGATGGAGCTCCTATACTCCAGGCAGCACAGAACCCAACAACAACCTCCAGGGTCTTATACAGATTCACCATAGGAAGGAAGCATAGATAGACCTCCTATACTCCAGGCAGCACAGAACCCAACAACAGCCTCCAGGGTCCTATACAGATTCACCACAGGAAGGAAACATAGATGGAGCTCCTATACTCCAGGCAGCACAGAACTCAACAACAGCCTCCAGGTCCGACACATGTCCAGTGGCCACACGTTCCTTCGTGCATACGTCAAGGTTAGCGTATCACTGAACAGGATAGTGTGGAATCAGCCGCGTTCTAGTCTTCGCTTTCCTCCTCCAAATGGACCACGACATTCGATAAAACAAATAAGGTACATCAACCAATAATTTATTTAACTCCCAACGCGTTTAAGTGACCTGCTCTCACTCTTCTCAAAGGAATGATTATTTTAAATTCTAGTTCTATTTATATGCGTGCATTATTTTCTGAAATACATCTGCATATATCGAGAAATAAATAAAATTATTTAAAATAAATTCACTATTTGAAAAATGAATGACTTATTTGTATCCTGAGGTATATTTACTCATTGACAAAATTTAAAGAAATTTTACCTTTTACCATGTATATTGTGATTCAGACAATATTACACTCATGGACAAAACTTTAGGAAGTTGTACCTTTTAGCATGTATATCGGGATTCAGGCAATATTACACTCCTGGACAAAACTTTAGGAAGTTGTACCTTTTAGCATGTTTATCGGGATTCAGGCAATATTACACTCATGGACAAAACTTAAAGAAGTTGTACTTTTTATCATGTATATCAGGATTCAGACATCATTACACTTGTTATGTATGATATTATAATTGTTTTAATTTCTTATCATCATCTTTTGTATTTTATTTTGTATAAAAGATAATTGTTTTAATAATAAAGTAGTATGTAAATCTAGCGTTGCGTCATGAATTAAAGCGGCTCTCTAAACATAATAAATTGGCGACGAGAAAAAAAGAATTTTTTTTAAGGTAAAGTAATGTTTGAGCTAATTTTTAAACTTGTTTTAAAACTGAACTTTAATTTTTAAAGATGGCAAGTTTAGAACATATTGAAAATTTTGATCCTTCTAAGCCAGAGAAGTGGAAAACATACGTTTAGAGAATGATCTTATTTTTCCTGTCAAATGGAATTGAAAAGATCACGCAGAAAAAAAGCTATTTTTCTTACTTTAATATGCCCTGAAACTTACGCATTGGCAAGGTCATTGGCCGCGCCAAAAGATTTAGCTCACGTAGATTATGAAGAAATACTTAATATACTGACTGGACATTTTTGCCCTAAACCCAATGTAATAGTCCAGCGATACCATTTTAACAAACATAATCAAGGTAATGAATCGATTGCTTCCTATATAGCAGAATTAAGAAGATTGAGTGAGAACTGTGAGTTTGTTGATCTGGATGATCGTTTGAGAGACAGATTGGTGTGTGGATTAAGAAAAGAGTCGCTTGTGAAGAGATTATTATCTGAGGCAGCTTTGACTTTTGAAAAAGCCATAAATATAACACTATGTGATGAGTCGGCAAGTGCAAATGCTAGTGTTTTGATGGAGACGACTCCTGATGTAAACATATTAAAGAAAGCTAATAAGGGTGAACCAATTAATTTTAAATCGAAAAAGCAAGCTGAATTCAATAGAATTGCGAAAGGATTAAATAAGAAAATTATTTGTATACGATGTAAAGGAAATCATTTGCCTCATATATGCAAATTCAGAAATTCAAAATGCTTCAAGTGTGGAAAAATTGGTCATCTGCAGAAGGCATGCCTGATTAGAGTAAAGAAATTTGAACACTTGCATAGAAGTAATAGTGATACATACCTACACTGTCCTGGAACTGAAAGTTAAAGTAATCCTTTTTACATAATGGTAAAATTGGATAATCATGACGTATCAATGCTTATAGATTCAGGAAGTGCATACTCATTACTAAATAAATAAACATTTTCAAAATATTGATAATTAACCCAACTTGAGAAATCTGAGGTGCTGTTAAAGACATGGTCGTCAGGTCACGTCAAGATTTTGGAAAAGCTTTTTATTGAAGCAAAAGTAACAAATGGTTTTAAAAAAATATCAATCTTAGTGGCTGATGGTCTGGGTCCTAACATTCTGGGAAGGCAGTGGTTTGTGTGAAGCGTTTCGCCTAAAGATAATTTTTTTGAATCATATTGAAACAAATCCTTTTTCTTCTGAATTTGAAGAAGTATTTAAACAAGAAATTGATGCCTATAATGGACCTTTGATCCATATTGACATTCCTGAGAATGCAGAACCCAAATTTGTAAAGGCCAGAACCGTGCCATTTGCTCTGAGAGAACTAGTAGATGAAAAATTAAAATCACTGGAAGAGCAAGGGTTTTTGAACCTGTTAAATTTACCAAATGGGCATCACCAATTGTGACGGTCCTAAAGAATGACGGCACTATAAGAATATGCCACGATTATAAAATTACAGTAAATTTGTATAGTAATCCTGATAAATACCCACTGCCCACAATTCGGCAACTTTTGGATAGATTGAGAGGTGGCAGAGTGTTTACTAGTTGGATATGGCTCAAGCATATCAGCAGTTAAGAGTGGATGAAACATCTGCAGAAATTCTCGCTATTAATACACCTAGAGGATTATATAAGGTGAAGCGTCTTCCTTTTGGCTTAAATTCAGCCGTGGGAACATTCCAGAGATTCATGGATACTCTTCTGAGTGGAATTGATGGAGTTGCAATATATTTAGATGATGTCTGATTTCAGGAAGAGATTGTGATGATCTTAAAATAAAAACTGAAAAGGTACTGCTACGCTTCAGAGAATCTGGACTTCGTCTTAAAAGAGAAAAATGCAAATTTTATGTTCCAGAAATCGAATTTCTAGGAATGATTATTGATCATAAAGGAATACGTCTATCCGAGGAGAAATTAAGAGCTATAAAAGATGCTAAACCACCTTCAAATAAAAGGGAATTGATGTCTTTTCTTGGACTTCTTAATTATTATGAGAGGTTTTTGAATAATAAAGCCACAGTAGCTGAACCTCTCCATAGACTGTTGGACAGTAATAATCCATGGAAATGGAATAAAGAACATCAAAGATCTTTTGCAGAGGTTAAAAACTTGATTAGTTCTAGGTCTGTTTTAGCACATTTTAATGAAGATCTGCCTATTTTGGTCAACTGTGATGCGTCGGAGTATGGTGTTGGAGCCATTTTGTCGCAAATAGACCATGGTATTGAAAGACCAGTTGTGTTTGCCTCCCGAACTTTGAATAAAACTGAGAGAAGATATGCAGTAATCGAAAGAGAAGCTTTGACAGTTATTTTTGCTGTTTCTAAGTTTTCGCAGTATCTTCTGGGGAGAAAATTCTAAATTGTAACAGACCATAAACCTCTAGTTGGTCTTTTCAACCTGAACAAGCCGATACCACAAGTACTATCGCCTCGCATGATGAGATGGTGTCTAACTCTTTCTGCATATACATATACCATTGAATATAAACCAGGAATTAAAAATGGAAATGTGAACGCACTGAGCAGACTGCCATTAAATGAGTCACCAAGCCAAATTCCAAACCCACCGGAGGTATTTTTTATTGAATCAGAATATGCTGCAATTAATTCTTCGGAAGTGGCAAAACTAACTAGTAAAGATCCAATCCTTTCTAAAATTAAATTCTGGGCAATGAATGGGTGGCCTGAAAGGAAAGTTGATGATAAATTTAAAGATTTTGTCTCCAAATCTAATGAAATATCAGTTCATAAGGATTGTTTATTGTGGGGGAGCAAGGTGATTATACCTGAAAGATTAAGAAAAGATATTTGAAATCTGTTACATGATACTCATATTGGCATAGTGGGGACAAAAGCGCTAGCTCGAGGATTATGCTGGTGGCCCAGGATGGATAAAGATATTGAACGGATGATATCCAGTTGTGCAGTTTGTTTGTCGTTTAGTCACGATCCGCCAAAAACTGACGTATATCCTTGGATTTGGCCATCAAGACCTTGGTCGAGACTACATATTGATCATGCGGGTCCTTTTCAAGGAAAACTTTTTCTGGTTGTAGTAGATGCCTATTCTAAGTGGATTGAGGCTAAAATCGTATCTACAACATCTACTGAAACTACCATCAATAGTCTAAAGGAAATATTCGCGACTCACGGGTTGCCGGATCTGATAGTTTCAGATAATGGTACGTCCTTCACATCGGAACTTTTTAAGACTTTCTTAAAAAGAAATGGCGTAAGGCACATCTTGTGTGCGCCTTATCATGCAGCGTCAAATGGGCAGGTGGAGAGAGCTATTCAGACGCTTAAAAATCTGCTAAGAAAGAACAGCTCGGAAAATTGGACGACTAGGTTATATAGATCTTTATTATCGATGAGAATAGCGATAAACAGCACGACGCAGAAATCCCCAGCTCAGTTGTTGATGAACAGAAACTTGAAGAGTCTCATAAATAAATTTCATCCTGAAAGTGTGTCTGAGGGAAGGATACGACAGGAAGACAGGTTTATAAGAAATTGGAAACCCCATAGAGTAGTAAATGAAGGACAGGAAGTTATAGCGCGAGGGTACCATGGCCCCAGATGGCTACCAGGTGTAGTGCAAGAAAAAACTGGTCCTGTTTCTATTAAGGTAGAGACAGATGACGGAGAAATTGTAAACCGGCATTTAGATCAAGTCAGTTGTTGGGTTCTGTGCGGCCCGTAGTACAGGAGCTCTATCTATGCTTCCTTCCTTCCTGTGGTGAATCTGTATAAGACCCTGGAGGCTGTTGTTGAGTTCTGTGCTGCCTGGAGTATAGGAGCTCCATCTATGCTTCCTTCCTATGGTGAATCTGTATAAGACCCTGGAGGCTGTTGTTGAGTTCTGTGCTGCCTGGAGTATAGGAGCTCCATCTATGCTTCCTTCCTGTGGTGAATCTGTATAAGACCCTGGTGGCTGTTGTTGGGTTCTGTGCTGCCTGGAGTATAGAAACTCTATCTATGCTGCCTTCCTGTGGTGAATATGTATAAGACCCTGGAGGCTCTTGTTGGGTTCTGTGCTGCCTGGAGTATAGGAGGTCTATCTATGCTCCCTTCCTGTGGTGAATCTGTATAAGACCCTAGAGGCTCTTGTTGGGTTCTGTGCTGCCTGGAATATAGGAGCTCCATCTATGCTTCCTTCTTGTGGTGAATATGTATAAGACCCTGGAGGCTGTTGTTGGGTTCTGTGCTGCCTGGAGTATAGGAGGTCAATCTATGCTTCCTTCCTGTGGTGAATCTGTATAAGACCCTGGAGGCTGTTGTTGGGTTCTGTGCTGCCTGGAGTATAAGAGCTCCATCTATGCTTCCTTCCTGTGGTGAATATGTATAAGACCCTGGAGGCTGTTGTTGGGTTCTGTGCTGCCTGGAGTATAGGAGCTCTATCTATGCTTCCTTCCTGTGGTGATTCTGTATAAGACCCTGGAGGCTGTTGTTGGGTTCTGTGCTGCCTGGAGTATAGGAGCTCTATCTATGTTTCTTTCCTGTGGTGAATCTGTATAAGACCCTGGTGGCTGTTGTTGGGTTCTGTGCTGCCTGGAGTATAGGAGCTCCATCTATGCTTCCTTCCTGTGGTGAATATGTATAAGACCCTGGAGGCTGTTGTTGGGTTCTGTGCTGCCTGGAGTATAGGAGGTCTATCTATGCTTCCTTCCTGTGGTGAATCTGTATAAGACCCTAGAGGCTCTTGTTGGGTTCTGTGCTGCCTGGAGTATAGGAGCTCCATCTATGCTTCCTTCCTGTGGTGAATCTGTATAAGACCCTGGAGGCTGTTGTTGGGTTCTGTGCTGCCTGGAGTATAGGAGCTCCATCTATGCTTCCTTCCTGTGGTGAATATGTATAAGACCCTGGAGGCTGTTGTTGGGTTCTGTGCTGCCTGGAGTATAGGAGCTCCATCTATGTTTCCTTCCTGTGGTGAATCTGTATAAGACCCTGGAGGCTGTTTTTGGGTTCTATGCTGCCTGGAGTATAGGAGTTCTATATATGTTTCCTTCGTGTGGTGAATCTGTATAAGACCCTGGAGGCTGTTGATGGGTTCTGTTCTGCCTGGAGTATAGGAGCTCCATCTATGTTTCCTTCCTGTGGTGAATCTGTATAAGACCCAGGAGGCTGTTGTTGGGTTCTGTGCTGCCTGGAGTATAGGAGCTCTATATATGGTTCCTGCCTGTGGTGAATCTGTATAAGACCCTGGAGGCTGTTGTTGGGTTCTGTGGTGCCTGGAGTATAGGAGCTCCATCTATGTTTCCTTCCTGTGGTGAATCTGTATAGGACCCTGGAGGCTGTTGTTGGGTTCTGTGCTGCCTGGAGTATAGGAGCTCTATATATGGTTTCTGCCTGTGGAGAATCTGATTAAGACCGATGGTCATAATAATGCTGTGTGTGCTATACCTTTTATGAATCAACTTCCAAGTAACATATGATCTACTAAACATTCCTGTGTGTTCCAGTGATAGAGAAATGTGAAGACAAGGACGAGAGCTGCGATGAATGGGCTTATTACGGCGAATGTGAAAACAATCCATATTGGATGCACCCCAACTGTCCACATTCTCGTGGACTTTGTGGATTCTAGTTCCTATTTATTTATTAATAAATTATTTATTTATGATTATCATTTGTAAGTTTATTTACGACTTCAACCCACACTTTAATAAATGAATATTGTTACGTCGTACGCTGTACTTTGTCTACTCAGGATGCCACAAAGATACACATGTGAGTTCTAAGGGATTGCAGCTAAAGTTAGCGCTTTATTATATGTCTCACTTAACAGAAGGAATACAACAGTGGGACTTGCCTTCAACCTCCCCGTCAGAAGAATCATTGGCGCCGTGGATGTCCTCTTGTGAAGCGTTCCGCTCCACACTGTACACATGCAGCCTGGCCCACACCGTCTTGTAGACCGCTCCGATGTCAGTCTCTACTGGCACCGCCTTACAGGATCATCCCCACGGTCGGAGACAAGTCGCCACGCTTCTCCTCCCCGCAGATGTCACCAGACTCTGTCCACCCCCACACAGGAATTCTGTTTTTGACGCCTGCCACATGGCAGCTGGAGTCCACCACTGGAGTTTCCCCAACTTCACACTGGTATCTTGGCCTTGTCGTCCATGTAACAATAGTCTTGTTAACCTGAAAGCTAGAGAAATAATACAGTAGAACTTGGATAATTCTTAAACGACTTTAATTCAAATATTTATCTTGGTCCCTAGAATTTCCTATGAATAGAATTTCTGTTTATAATTCGTATTTTGGATAAATCGATTTTATTTTGGTCCCTTGGTCTTCGAATTATCCAATTTCGACTGTAATGTGTAAGAAACTTAGCCCTGGATGCTTTTTAATGTTATCATGTGGAAATAGCACAAAAGTGATATTGTACTGGGATCTCTCGGGTTGTGTGTGTGGTAAATTAAGGTACCACCTGATCGTGCAACTAAAAGTTGCTGATGGTTTTCTCCATCTATCGGAATATATACCCGAAACCTTCTATTTTTTCAATTAAAAAATTAATGTGACACTCACTCCTCACTTTCTTACTGCTACTTTTTTGTGTTGTTTTTCTTGCTTCCCTCTTTCTCTTTCTTGTTTTTTTTTTTCTTTTTTTTTTCTTTTTCTACTGTATATATCGTTATTTCTTTTGTCTCACTGCTTTGTTCCTATGCATACCTCTGGTGAATCCTGTATAGAGTCAGTGACCCTGAATAAAGGCTTTTTGTTGTTAGAAAAAAAAATAAGAAGAAATTAAAAGACGAACTAAATAAAAAAAAAAACTATTTTTAGGTTATAGATAAAAGTTATTTTTCAAATATATTTGAATTTTTGAAAATTAGAAACCATTTTAGACGCGTAAGATTATTTTTAAAATTAAACAATTTCTACTGCCCTTACTGCAGTGGAAAAAAATAATGGGTATAGATGGAGCGCTAATGCATCATAATATTTGTATTTACTGGTTGTTCAAAATGTCTTCCATTTGCTTCCAAACACAATTTGAGTTTTTTAGGGACACTTTGACAAGCACGAACACATATTTAGATAATCAGACAAATATTATTATTTATTAGTTAAAGATTTTTAAAATGATATCGGTACTTACTGGCCTCCCTATATATCAAGTAATCGCTGATAATATTACTTATTCCAGATTTAGCCAAATACCCATTCTTGATTAATCAAGAAAAGCTAACCATGAACGTGTTTTCAGGATATTTGCCCTTCCTAGCGTGGTAGAAGCTGTACTTCAACGACCAACCATAATATTTTTAATGTTTCTGGAATTTAAAAATACCATTTTTTTGCTTATTTAGGTAAAGCTTGCATCACGCTGCTGATGATTAACAACCTGAAACGCGTAAATGGTTATCTTTTCTTGTTAAAGTGGGCCACCCCCCATAGCTGGAATACATCCAATTTTCCCTAACCTCACTCTGGGATATTTGCCTCTTGGTTAGCTTGTTATATTAAACTTTATCCACATTATAAAAATTTCCATACGTCAATAGAAACAGAATGCTACCTAACCGATGATTTCCCTTTACCAGTCAAACGATGCTTAGCTCAATTGAGAATACTATTTACAGTATTTAAAAAAAAACACGTTCTGAAGTTTGAGGCCAAAAACCTAATATGTACACTGAGTGACAAGGAAATTACTGAAGAAATCCCCCATTACCTGCTTAATTGTACAGCCCTTGATGCAGAGTGGAAGGCCCTATATCAACAAATAAAATGTACCAACATTTCACCCTACGTATTGCTTTAAAAAATATCAGCAAACAAATCTAATGCAATATCTTACTATACATTTTTAGATCATCATTATGTAAGAACCAGTCAACAAGTGAATGACTTTGAGACGAAGAGTAAAGCCAGTTCAATTTCTATGTAAATAACACAAGATGATTATTACCTTACCCAATTGGGAGAATCTGTATGGGGCAAGTCCCTAATAAAGGCTTTTGTGTGTGTGTGTTTGTGTATTAGCTTGTCATATAGAAAAGATGTGGGATTATCTCCATATTACAATATAAACTTTTTAGAAATTATCAAACATTTTATAAAGCAACAAAAAATTAGATTATACATTATTGTTTGCGGAAGAGCATTGTTCGATGCAAATATCTGAATGTATTTGTTGTAAGATTTAGGTACTTACAGCTTGTATGAAGGCATGAGGACGTTGATTATTATATAATAATAATCTTTATTATCCATTTAGTAAGAAAAACAAAGTTATGGTAGCGAACGCAATTTATAATATATAGAAGAAGGTAAACAAACAGTTGTGATGATGATAAAAGGCCAGTGTGACGCTAGCTGTCGTAGCATTCAGTTTCCAACAAATCCCCGGCATGAATGTGGAGATGTCACGAGGTTGTTGCGTAGCTTCTCAAATGTCGGCCTTGGTAGCGGCTTGGTCAGAATGTCCGCCTTCATGTCGCCCGTCGGGCAGTAGATTATTTTTATCACTGTCTTCTTCTGAAGATCCCTCAGGTGATGGATCTTGGTTGCGATGTGCTTGGTCCTAGAAGACACTTTTTCGGATGAACATATCTTGAGACATGATTGATTGTCTTGGTGGAAGTAGATTGGAGCTTTCTGTTCCAGTTCGAGATCCTTTAGCAAGTCGAGAAGCCATAACAGTTCTTGTGAGGCTTCAGCTGCGGAGATTAGTTCCGCTTCGGTGGATGAGAGAGATACGCAACCTTGTTTTCCAGTCATCCATGAGATGGGGTTTGATCCCAATAGGATCAAGTTTCCGCTTAGTGATTTTCTGTCGGTGTTGTCGCTTGCCCATGTGGCATCACTGTATGCTTCCAGTGTGGGAGGTTTTTGGTTAGATATGCGTAGCTCGAGTTCTTTGGTAGTTTTTAGATATCTTACGATCCTTTTTGCTGCATTCCAGTCACAATTTCTAGGATTCTGGTTTCTGCTGCTGAGTATGCAGACTGGAGCTGCGATATCTGGTCTGGATACTACGCTTAGGTACAATAGTGAGCCTATCAGTTGTTGGTATTGGACGTTGTTTGGTAGAAGTTTTACATCAGATATACCGGGGTATCCGCTTTCCATGGGAGTGAAAGTAGGTTTCGCTTCTTGGAGGTTGTATCTTTCAACTAATTCTTGGATTTTATTCTTTTGGCTCAGAAGGAATTCACCTTCTCTGTTCCTTGAGATTTCTATACCAATAAATTGAGTGGGGTCTCCAAGGTTCTTTATTTCGAATTCTTTTTCGAGAGTTTTTACAGTGTTTTGGATGATTATTTCGGAATCGCTTGCAAGGAGCATGTCATCCACATATAGAATCAAGTAGATGGAATGATTTTCTTCATTTTTGGTAAATAGGCATGGGTCTACAATGCTCCGTTTGAAGTTATTTTTAATTAGAGTGCTTGCAATTTTTGTGTTCCAAGATCTTCCGGCTTGTTTTAGACCGTAAATTGCCTTCTTTAGTTTGCAGACTTCGTTTGTTTGTTTTGTATGGAGTCCTTCTGGGAGTTCCATGTAGAGTTCTTTATCTAGGTCGCCGTGTAGGAACGCTGTCTTGACATCGAGGTGGTTCACTTGTATCCCTCTGTAGACTGATGCAGCTAGGAAGGCTCTAATTGTAGAATGCTTCACAATTGGTGCAAAGGTTTCTTCGTAGTCTCTGCCAAATTTATGATTGAACCCTTTTGCTACGAGTCTGGCTTTGTACCGCTCTATTTCTCCTTTGGAATTGAGTTTCTGTTTATAGGTCCATTTACATCCAATGATCTTTTTGTCCTTAGGGAGAGGCGTTAGTTCCCAGACATTGTTCTCCTCAAGAGAATTTAGTTTTCGTTCATTGATTGTAGCCATTTTTCTCTTTCTATTTTTGGTAATTTTAAGACTTCCGAGTAGCAGGTGGGTGTCTGAATGTCTTGAGCTTCAGTTTTGTACAGCATGTAGTCATTTCTTATGGGAGGTATTCCCTTTGTTGGTCTCGTGGATCTTCTTTGTGTGACCACTTGTGTTCCTGTGCTTGTACCGGGTTGAATGTAATCCTCGGTTTCTGAGTCCTCAAGGTTTTCGGATTGTGTTCCTGGTTCCTGACTTTCCTCTTCATTTCCAATATGATTGGAGGAAGTTAGATCTGTACTTAGTACTTGTGGTGAAGTTGTTTTGTGGAAGCGTGGTGAAACCCATTTTCTTTTTCTAGAAATTTTACGGATCTGCTGATTGTGATGTTGTCTGTGTCGTGCAGGATTCTGTATCCTTTGCTTCGATCATCGTATCCAAGAAAGATCCCTTCGATAACTTTGCTATCCAATTTGTTTCTTTTTATCTTGGGAATATAGGCGAAGGCTTTACATCCGAATCTTTTTAGATGCTTCAGACTGGGCTTCCTGTTGGTCCATAGTTCAAATGGAGTCTTGTCTGTAGCTTTCGAGGGTATTCGGTTGTGTAGGTAATTAGCTGTGGTAACCGCTTCCGCCCATAGAGACTGTGGGAGTCCTGAGTCAAACAGCATGCATCTTGTCATCTCCATTAGTGATCGATTTTTCCTTTCGGCTACTCCGTTCTGGGCTGGTGAGTAGGGGACTGTTAGCTGATTTTTGATTCCGTTTTGGTTCAGGAAATCTTCGACTTGTCGGTTTACGTACTCACGACCGTTGTCTGTCCGTATGGTTTGGATATTTTTCCAAATTCCGTTTGTGCTGAGATGACGTAGTCTTTTATTTTTTCATAGACTTCGTCTTTTCCTTTCAGGAGGTAGATATTCGTGTATCTGCTGTAGTCATCAGTGAAGGTGATGAAGTATCTCTTACCGCTGAGAGAGTTAGTTGGTAATGGACCGCAGACATAACTGTGGACAAGTTGAAGCGTTTCAGTTGCTCTGTACTCTGTCTTCTTTGGAAATGGGGTTTCGGTGAGTTTACCTTGAATGCACTGAACGCAGTCTGTGCTGTGCGAACAGTTATTTAGACTTAGTCCTCTTGCTAGGTTCTCATTTTGAATCTTCTTAATCGATTCTATATTTCTGTGTCCTAGTCTGTCGTGCCAGAGCATGAGGCAATTTTTGTTCTTGCAGTGGCTTTGTTTTGCTACATTTGCTTTGAATGTGCGAGTTTGGGGGTTGTCATCCAGGTGGAGTGGGTATATTCCATTGTCAAGTGTACCGTTCGCGAGGGCTGTGTTGTCTCTTTCGATGGTACACCAATCTCTTTTGAACGTTACTTTACATCCGTTGGAGGTTGCCGCACTCACTGACAGAAGGTTGTCTGTTAGTTCCGGGATGTAGAGAACTTTTGTGAGAAGTAAGGTGTCAGTTTTTCCTTGGGGTGTGATGACTTTGATTTCTCCTTGTCCTATCCCTTTGACCTGCAGCTTATTGCCATTAGCAACCACAACATTTTGTGTTTGTTCTCTGTTAAGTTCAGTGAAGAAGCTTTCATCGTACGCCATATGAGATGTGGCTCCAGAGTCGACGAACCAGTTGTGTACACTTGCTTCTCGTTGAGTGCAATTGAGAGCTTTTGGGTTAGGTCCTTTTGTTGTTCTCTGATTTGTTGGTTGTTCTTGGGTGACACTCGACTGATTTGTGTACTTTGGTACGTTTCCTCTTCTGAAGTTTTCATATTTGTACTCTTTGTTGCTGTTGTTTCGCTTTTGATAGTGCCAACATTCTTCCTTGGAGTGGTTTGGTTTGTGGCAGAAAGAACAGAATTTCTTCTCTTTTTCTCTTCTTTGGCTTGAAGCTCCGTGGAGGCTTTTTAAGGCTTTTGATCCAGTGCTTTCGTCTTTCGAGCTTTCTACTCTGCGTGTGTGTTCATCAAGGAGTTTGTTTTTGGTGAATTCAAGCGTTAGCTCGTCATCAGGCCTTGATTCCAACATCGTGATGAGATTGGAGTAGCTCTTTGGAAGCGAGCAAAGCAGTATAGCCGTGATGTGAGAGTCCTTTAGTGTTTCGCCAATGGTTCGCAGTTTGTCAACAAGTTCCATCATGGTAGTGATGTGCTGTTGCATGTCTTTGTCTTCTTCGAGTTTTAAGCTGTATAGCTTCCTTAGCAAATAAATTTTTCCTGAGAGTGTTTTTCTTTCATAGATATTTTTAAGAGTGTCCCAGGTAGCTTTGGCTGTTAGTAGGCTTTTAAGTGCACTATTTATGAGTCGGCGATGCTTAGATTAATGATAGCTCTAGCTTTTGAGTCTTTCCTTTTCCATTCGATTTTAGGTTCATCTGGAATATTTTCGGTGACAACTTCCCAAAGATCTTCCTTTTGCAAGATCATTTCAATTTTGAAAGACCATAGTGAGTAGTTATAGCCGTCGAGCTTATCTAGGGTTACATCGTGGCTCGGGAGTGACGCCATTTTTGCTAAGCCTTTTTTCTTTGTCTTAACTCGTTAGTTGAATTTCATGCAATATTCAGTCTCATAATCTAATTGTTGTAAGATTTAGGTACTTACAGCTTGTATGAAGGCATGAGGACGTTGATGATTATATAATAATAATCTTTATTATCCATTTAGTAAGAAAAACAAAGTTATGGTAGCGAACGCAATTTATAATATATAGAAGAAGGTAAACAAACAGTTGTGATGATGATAAAAGGCCAGTGTGACGCTAGCTGTCGTAGCATTCAGTTTCCAACAGTATTTCTACTGTCCTATAAGCTTATGTCCATAGTTTTCTTGAAAACCATTTCTGAGATTCCTCCCTCTTCAGTTCAGCGTATATAAGCACAATGATCCAATACAGTATTAGAGCTCTGAGAAGCGGTCTGGTGGATTAAATTGGCTGGGAGGGTTCACCACTGAGGAGCCAAGCCTTCCCAATATTTTTTTTTTAATCGCAGTAAGGACAGTAGAAGTTTGTATTGTGTATAAAAGAAACATTCGTGCTTTCAAATCCTTTCATTTTATATACTGAATGAATTGCTTGTTCAACAACGAGTACATTTTGATGGCAATCTTTAACCGTTTTAATGTTGTATCTGGAAAAAGTGTAATGGTATATTATGTATGGGGAAATATTATCTGACGCCTTTTAAAATAAAATTTATATTTATACCTAATGGGAATTAAAGGGATAACAAGTGAATATAAGAAAAGAGAGCATTAAAACATGAGTGTTTATTTTAAATATAAAACAAACTTCTACTGTCCTTACTGAATGTAAATAAAGTCAAGTAGCTCTACAACCACAGAAAGCTCCATGGGACACCTGTCAATCATCACTGGACTCCGGGGGGACCACAGGTGTGAGGGGTTCTCGGAATCTTATCGGCAAATAAGGAAAAGGTGGCTGACCACTCTCATTACCTTGGGATAAGTTGTTCTCCCTATAAATACCTCTTGTATATAATTTTATTGGAGAACTAAAAGGTGAATACCCACCTTTATAATAAATTTATTATCTACAATTTTTCCCTTGCTTTATTTATCTCCGCAACAATATATTGGGAGGGTTTGGTTCATCAGTGGTGAACCCTCCCAGCGGTTTCACCAATTGAATCTACCAGACCGCTTCTTTAGAACTCTAATACTGTATTGGATAATTCTGATTTTATATGTTACACTGAATGATGGAATCTTAGAAATGGTATTTAAGTAAACTATGGACATAAGCTTATAGAACAGTAGAATTACATATTCATTGCAGAATATATAAACAGAAAGGTTTTTACAAATTAAATTAGAAACACGAAATATATAACATTAAAAATAAATAAAATTTAATAAAACAAACGCACACATTTTGAAACAAAGCATTTTCATGATGATAGAAAAATAAAGTAAAATTTGAAAGCAAAAAATCTACGAGATTGGAAAATTGAATAAATTGAATAAATAATATATATAGATTGTCTTCTAGTTTTTTGGAAAGTTGCCTGTCGAAGGACGTCAAAGTCCGAAAGCTTGCCGAATTTACAGCCTTAATAAAAGTAACACGTCGCCGTTAACTTTTGTTCCTTCTTCAAGATGTATGGGGATTCTTTCTCTTCTAATATATATAACTTCTAATATTTTAAGAATAAAAATAAGTGTAATATATGAAATATAAAATAACGAAAATTTTGGTATATAGATCGCTATGTATAGTTCAGTATCTTTGGAGGAGAAAGGTTGCTTTAAAACTTTACAACTGAAAACTGTTAGTGTATTATCTATATGGATATACATATTGATCAAAAGTACTCCCCACTGATACATCCCGGCACTCCTGGCCTCGATGATCCCCTGGCCACCCATCCCCAGGCCCCTCCAACAGTGCTGTTATTTTGTAGTTTATTTAACACATAAATATACTACAAATTAAGATAATATCTTATTTTATTATCTTTACCAAGATTACAAACATATTAATTAGAGAATTATTTACAACACACTAAAAGGTAAACATTAGGGCTATACACATTCCTTTGTTCTGTACTGCCAGGGTTGCTGAAACACATTTATTTTAACACCCCCCCTCAATTGGCATTTTCACAAATGTCAATTGCACAATTTTCACCCCATGTTGGAAAGTTTCATGAATTTGTTCAACATGTCCTTACATAAGGGTTTAGTTAACACGTCTGCTATGTTTCTGCATCTCTCAATGTAGTCTATTTTGATTATGTCTTTGGCCAATAAATCCTTTATGTAGTGAGTTCTTATATCAATGTGTTACTTCTTTTGGAGTTTTCAAAAGTTTTGGCCATGCAGATAGCACTCTTGTTGTCCACTAGCAAAGTTGTGTCTTGAAATGATGAAAAGTCCTTATTTATTTCCTTCAGATGAACTAGGTCTTGTATAGAAGCAGCAGCTGCTACATATTCTGCTTCTGCAGTCGAAAGAGAAACACATCCCTGTTTCTTAGAAAACCAAGACACTGCATTTGATCCATGTAGTACTATGTTTTCACTTGTACTTTTTCTGTCAATTTTATCTCTGGCCCAGTCAGAGTCTGAATATGAAATCAAATTGTTGGATGATAATGTATATATCAGTCCAATATCTTTGGTTGCCATCAAATATCTCACTATTCGTTTCGCAGCTTTCCAAGTTGCTTGAGTGGGTTTATCCAGAGCTCTACTCAAGTACGACACTGGGAACATTATGTCTGGTCTTGTGATAGTTGCTACATATAATAGACTTCCTATCAATTGACGATAAGGAACTTTTATATCTTCTTGATTTTGTTCAGCTTGAAAGTTTAGTTCCATAGGTGTATCCACTCTTTTGCATTCTATCATATTGAACTTTTCTAAAATTCTGTTAATGAACTTTGTTTGTTTGATCATTAACTTGTCACTTTCTCTTGATATTTCCATTCCCAAGAAATTTGTCACTTTTCCAAGATCTTTGGCATTAAATTCTTGTTTGAATATTTCTATTACTTTATCAATATTGTCTCTTTTTCCAGTAATCAGTAGATCATCTACATACAACACTATCCATGTATTATCATTTATATATAAACATGAGTCATTTAGAGATCTTGTGAAGTTGTATTTACTAGCTATTTCATTGAATTTATTGTTCCAAGTTTTTGGTGATTCTCTTAATCCATATAGAGCTTTATTTAGTTTGAATATTTTTCCATTTTCTTGATTCACTCCTTGTGGTGCATGTAAATGTCTGATTCAATATTTCCATTTAAAAATGCTGTTGGAATGTCCATTTGATTCACTTCCCAGTTTTTGTTTGTTGCATGAGAGAGTAACATTCTTATTGTTGACATTCTAGCAACTGGAGCGTGCATAATATCAGATGATTCTTCCATTTGGAATCCTTTTGCTACTAAGCGAGCCTTTCTGGTTCCATCCTCTTTGGTTCTGAAAATCCATTTTGTATCAATTGGTTTGATATTTGATTTTTCTCCTAATTTTATTGAAGACCATGTTTTCAATTCTTCATGAGATAGAATTTCTTTATCAATAGCTTCTTTCCATTCTTTTTGCCTAATTGCTTGATTGTAAGAAACTGGATCTTCACCATTTGTAAACAAGCAATATACTGAATATAGTTCATAATCTTCTTGATACTTTGGTGGTTTGATTATTCGACCCGATCTTGTAGTTACACTTTCTTCTTTGTCTGATTGTTCCGATGTTTGAGGGATTTCTTCATCATCTTGAGATTCAGTTATTATTCTTTTAGGTTCTGTTTGGTCTGAGATGATTTCCTTATCAAATTTAGTTAATGTTTCATCAAATGTTACATTTGTTGAAATCATTACTTTATCAGTTTCCGGATCCCAGATGCGATATCCGCTTCCACTGTATCCAACCATGATTGTTGATTTTGCTCTAGCATCTAGTTTTCTTGGTTTGGGTAGAATTAGTCTCCAAGCTCTTGAGCCAAAAACCTTAAGTTTAGATAGGTCATTTCGTTTATACCATATGCTAGCCGGAGGTATTCCTTTGTTCGCACTTGTTGGACTTCTGTTTAATTCGTATGCTGAGCAGTAAATGGCTTCTACCCAGAGATATTTTGGTAGATTTGTTTCTGCCAACTTTGTTCTCACTTTATCAATCAATGTTCGGTTCATTCTTTCAGATGTGCCATTTTGTTGAGATGTGTAAGGTGAGGTATATTCTATTTGAATACCGTTTGTTCTGCAAAACTGCTTGAAGTTTCCAGATGAAAATTCCTTACCATTATCTACTCTAATTTTTCTTGTTTTCTTGTTATGTTGAGTTTTTATCAACTTGATAAAATCAATTATGTTCTGTTCGGCTTCACTTTTTGATTTGAGAAGTCTCACTACTACAAAGTGTGAGTAGTCATCTATTAGTACCTGAAAATATATTTCTCCATCATATGTTGGTGGATCAATTGGTCCTGATAAGTCTGAATGAATCAGCTCTCCAATTTCCTTTGTTGTCTTCCAGGTTTTCTCAAATGATCTTCTTGTGCTTTTTCCTTTGATACAGGTTTCACATTTCTCTTGTGAACTTGGTAGCCCTAATTTCTTTAAACTGTATCTATTCAGATGTCCCAATCTTCTGTGCCACAATGTGTCATCGGTTTTGACTGCATGCGCTGTAACACTTTCAGGGTTACTGTCTATTTCTATTTTAAGTGAGTACAAGTTTCTATAATTATTACACTTAAAATTATGGTTTCTTGTAATTATAATTACTTCATCTTGTTTAAATATCACTTGGTGGCCCTGTTGTGTAATTTTTCCTACTGACAATAAGTTCTGTTTAATGCCATCAACTATTAGCCCATGAATTGCTATTGGGATATTATTGATTTTTATATTTAAAGTTCCACTTTTATTAGCTGACATCTTTTCACCATTAGCCATATGAATTTCAACCTTATGTTCTAAAATCTTCACATCTGTCATATATTTTTCTAATTCACTTTTGATCAGGTTTTGTGTTGCTCCTGAGTCTAAAATAAAATGTTCATTTTCATAGTAATCTATAGCATTCGTTGCTACAAATGATAGTTTGCCATCCATCTGATAGGCTTGTTGTCTAGGTTGACTCTCTCTTTGTCTTTCATTTCTCTCTTTTTGTGTTTGATTCTTTTCTCTTTTGAAAAATTTATTTTCACTTCTACATTCTGTAGCCTTGTGACCTTTCTTGCCACAATTATAACATGTAAATGTGGATAATTCAAATGTCATTTCTTCATTCCTAGGTTCCCCTTGTTTATTTTTCCTTTTGAGTTCTTCATCCAGCAATCTTGCCTTAACAAATTCCATTTTGATTTCAGTATTTATTGTTTCTATTGCTGTGATTACATTTTCATACTCTTCATTCAATGACAACAACAGATGACATATTTTGTCAGATTCATCCATTTTGGAACCTATATTATCCAATTCACGAATTATAGAATCAAATTTAAGAAAATGGTCCTCTAATTTTTCATTATGTTTGGATTTTAAAGTCAACAACTTTCTTTTTAGTGTTAGTTTTGTAAACACGCTTTTTCTTTCAAATATATTTTCGAGCACTTTCATCATTTCTTTAGCTGTTTTTGCATCTTTAATTATGTCTAGATGTTTATCAGTTAAATATTGAACGAGCGTAGATTTTGCCTTTGCATCTTTAATTGCAAATAACTCGCGTTCTTTTTCATCGACAAAATCATTAATTTCCATTTCTAAT
The DNA here is from genome assembly GCA_030710605.1 of Cordylochernes scorpioides. NCBI lineage: Eukaryota > Metazoa > Arthropoda > Arachnida > Pseudoscorpiones > Chernetidae > Cordylochernes > Cordylochernes scorpioides. Next base: position 63,596,484 of record CP092865.1, on the reverse strand, counting down.
GTTAGATGTATTTGTTTTTCTTCTAACAATAGTTTAACTCTAAATTTCCAGCCGTTGAAATTTGTACCAGTCAAAATTGGCAAATTAGAATTAATTACGCTCATTTTAAAATATATTCAAAGTTGTACTTACTAAACACGTTCTTGATATTTCTTTGTTATTATTTAAACTTCAGTCTCATAATCTGTTATTTTGTAGTTTATTTAACACATTAATATACTACAAATTAAGATGATATCTTATTTTATTATCTTTACCAAGATTACAAACATATTAATTAGAGAATTATTTACAACACACTAAAAGGTAAACATTAGGGCTATACACATTCCTTTGTTCTGTACTGCCAGGGTTGCTGAAACACATTTATTTTAACAAGTGCTTTATATATATTCCGCTTTATGCGTCCATCAGTACTCAAAAATAACCCATTGTGGTTAGCAGCCCCATAAATAAATAATTTACGATTTACATATTGATCAAAAGTATTCCTAATTCGAATACATGTTTATAAAATTGGATACGTTTCTTTGAAACTATACTATCAATAATAACGAAAAAAATGCTAGGAATTTCAAAATTATAAATCAAACAATAATGGTTTGGAGTTTTAACCAAATCGGTATAATTATTTCGAATAAAGGCGAACAAAGTCGATGTATTAGTCAAGTTTAACTGAATATGAATTTACAATGCCTTAGCTGTAAATGTAGATACATCAGGGTGTCAGACTTGTAACTGCTGTTGACAACAATACAATGGCTACTGCAGGTGTTGTGTATATCTAATGTCAAACATCTGTAGTTCTTGAGGTAGATTGAGCCACGTAGATGACCCGGATGTAGGTGACGCTGTTAACCACTCTGTGTCCAGAATGTCAACTGTCAGCATGATACTGCTACTGGTCCTCCCTATCCTGGCTGGAGGTTGGTCGGTTTCTCCACTCTTCTCGTTTCTTTTTTGCTTTATAGCTAGCGGATTCTGGTCTTGTTATAATTCAGTAGTTGGATAATAGCAAAATATAACGCGATTGGAGAAAAGTGTCTTATGTTAACTTTTGTTCGCAAGCTTTCGGACGCATGCGTCCTTCTACAGGCTTTACAAGGATAAAATTTTGTCATTGTACTGGTCCTCTCTATCCTAGCTGGAGGTTGGTTGGTTTCTCCACTCTTCTCAGTTCTTCTTTGATTCATATTTAGCTCATGCTGGTCTTGTTATAATCACATATTTGAATTTTATACAATATAATGCGTTTATGATTGTAGAACGACATTTGAAAATATCCCGCATGTGTTTCTTTTGAACGAAAAATCGAAATTTATTTTAAGGAGAAATAACGATTATTTCTAACCTTAGGGATGAAGTATGAAAGGATGAATTGTGAAATGATAAACGGAAAAATAAAAGTGTCCAGGGATGGGAATCGAACCCACGGTGTTCCGCTTACCAGGCAGATGCCACCCGGGCTACCCTGGATATATTTTTCCTTTCGTAAATATTATATACTAGCCGAATGACCCGGGCAACGCCCGGGTTTTACCAGATTAAATGATTTTATTCAAATACTATTCGTTGCAATTATAAATTGGCGCCGTGGATGTCATTCTTGTATAATATATAAATGAGTTTTAAAAATTGTAAAAAAAAAAAAATGCATCGGCCGGGAATCGAACCTGGGCCGCCCGCGTGGCAGGCGAGCATTCTACCACTGAACCACCGATGGTTATGAGAAATGGCCATATTTGGGTAATTTTTCCTTTCACAAAACAAAAGCAAACGGTGACAGAATTGATTAAGAAAGAATTGATTATAACGCTGATAACTGCATATATTAATAGTGATTTTTATACAATACTAGCCGAATGACCGGGGCAACGCCCGTGTTTTACCCGATTGAATGTTTTGATTCAAATACTATTTGTTACAATTAAAAATTGGCGCCTTAAATAAATGCATATATTAGTTAATAACTATAGCCTATGTGCCTTATCTGTCTATGTACTGTTGGCTTCCGTAGGCGTCTCTTACTGGGAAAAAGAAAGAGAGGATTACATTTAGTTATTAACTAATATATGCATTTTTTTAAGGAGCGACCCGCTCCAACACAATAGTTACAAAAACCAAAAAGCGAGTGGGGGGGGGGGGGGCAAAGTCAAAAACAAAGTGTCTCGCGTAGTGGCGGCGCCATCGTAGCCACGTGATCGTAGCCAACCAATAGGAGAGCGCCATTCCAAAGAAAAAGCAAACGGTGACAGAGATGACGCATGACGCTCGTAACTGTATATAGAATAATGCGGCCTATGATTGTAGAACGACATTTGAAAATATCCCGCATGTGTTTCTTTTGAACGAAACATAGTTGAATAATAGCAAAATATAACGACGATTGAAGAAGAGTGCTGACAAGTGAGAGAACATGTGTAAACATTCCACCAAAATTTGTACAGAAAAACCTGCTGGTTTATAATATGCTTAGTATACACTTCACTGCGAACAACACTAAATTGGTTTCTACTCATATGTGTAATTTGAATGTTTGCAGTTATGCTTTATTGTTTAATTAGGTTGTGCTAATTAAGGATTCAATTGTACAACTGCCAACAATGAGCATTGTAGGGAGATATGTTTTACCACCAAAGCTTTAAGGAAGACATTTTCAAATCATTTCAAATTTGACATTATAAAGGTGGAAGACACTTGTATGCTCCGTTTAAAAACTTGCATAATTGCATTCAACAATTCTCCTCTACGAAATTCCTATGAAATATTGTATGTAAGCCATGTTCCAGATATGAGAAACTCCAGTACAAGATGGAAGTGACAATTTTTGACAATTAAAAATAGTTTATTGACATCTAGTCAACAGTCAAGAGAGAGTTTACTGAGTTTAAAATAGTAGAGAAAATATATACACCAGACGAGGCCTTCTCCGACGGTACATCTGGATCCTATCAAGGGAGCTTAGAATCGTCTTGAGTTCAGACTTGCGAGTTATGGAATCCGTGTCCCCAGCGATGACTGTGTTGAGGAACATGACAAGAATAATCTTGTGTTTAGGTAAGGTATCCGCGAGGAAACTCTCCCTAAGATGGGGGTACAGGACCGCATACATCATTAATGGTCATCCCTCGGTTATATAGGGGCCTAAGGATAGTTTCATCGTTCAGTTGTTCGATTATGTCCATTAACTGATTCTTACGTCCAATTTCCTACTCCTCCTGGAGCGTCGGGGCAGGTATTAGAGGCGGAGGGACTACTACGGCTGGAGCTGACTCCTCCTCATGGGGAGTATGGGCGCTGGTTCAGCAGGTTGAGGCGCAGATGCAAGTGGAGGACTATGACACTGGAAGATTGCTGTCAGGCTGATATGAAGAGGATTGACATAGTAGATATGAAGAGGATATGATATGAAGAGTATTGTCATAGTAAAGCCTGTAGAAGGACGTCCGAAAACTTGCGAATCAAGTTCATATGAGACACTACTTTCCAATCGTCGTTATATTCTTCTATTTTTATTTGAAGAGTTTAATTTAGTCGATGGTTGAATAATGCAACAGGTTTCTTGAGATGAGTTTCTCTCCATTATACTATTGTATTTATAGTATTGTATATTGTATTATACTATTGTATTTATAAGCTTTTCCGGGCATTTCTGTCTTTGTATTTCTTTATTTCGGCTCAGAGTCCTCCTACAGGAGTAAAATATGTACAATAATGAAGGGCGTTTTCATATATTTTAAGAGACGTTGCTTTTCTCACCTGTAAATACTAATTCTCTCTGGTCAACAATAAATATGGAGTTTACTAGCAGTAGGTCTTGCGTCAACCATTCTAATATGTTTTGTTACCTATGTGGTTAGTACACAATGCAAGATTTCTGGAAATCCATTACCGAATTTTAAAAAAATGTCTACCTGGTTTGCTTTAGAGTTGAATTAGAAGATCAAAATAAAACGTAAGCTACACATTTTGATTGTAAAGCTTGCATTGAATATTGGACGAATTGTAAAAAGAAAAAGCCATTAGTTCGGAGCGTCAATGATTTGAAGAGAACAAACAGGCCACAGTAATGATTGCTATTTCTGTACAGTAGACATTGTTGGTATAAACCGAAACAATCGCCACAAGTGGAATTATCCTCACCTGCTCTTTCTTCAATACGTTCGCTTTCTCATTCAGAAGACATAGCTATCCCAACTTCTCATGGCTTTCCACAGCTCTTCTATTATACTCTATAGTCTAAAAGTCAGTTGTTACTATTAATAGAGTAGTCAACTTTATATAGATATTTTTGTAATTTTAAAACAGAAAAAAAGTAGGTAAATTTCTTTGAATGTATAAATTGACCGTGATGTTCAATAAAAAAGAGTTTTGGATAGGTTTAGGACGGTTGATAATCGTCCTTAGTGCCTCTTCCTTGGAGTCACCGAGCTGTAGCTGGACACTAGATAAAGCTCTTATGTATATAATTGTTTATTTGGTTTGCATATTTTTTTATAAATTTATCTCATAATTTAGTCTGTGAAAATAAAAATATATGACTGGTGACGAAACCAAACTGTAAATAGATGGCTTAATGTTATATAGTTAAGATATATAATTAAGTGTGATGGTTATGTAATTTTGATCTTCATTGAATAAAATATATGAAGTTTAAATGTATTTTAAACTTTAATAACAAGTATGAAACAAGCTCGTCTCTCGAGGTAAAGAGAGACAGCATCAAATATTGAGAAGAAAGAGTAACTCCCCTCAATGTCAGTGTAGTTAGATGCTCTGTCCTTTCTTATATCGATCGTGGTGATGTCCCAGGTCAGCAACAGCCATCGCGGCCTATGCCCAAGGACTGTAGTGACCTGCGGACTGCAGGCTCCACTACAAACGGTGTCTATACTATCTACCCCCACGGTGGAACCAGGCCACTCACTGTCTACTGCGATATGGGTACCAATGGCCAAGCTTGGATTGTAAGTAGATTATGTAGTGCTCTCAGGTATCGACCTACGTTCTGTGGATGTAGGTGATACAGAGAAGAACACAAATCAACAATCCCCAGAACTACTTCCTGAGAACCTGGAAGGAATACAAACATGGCTTCGGGACATACAGCGGGGAATTCTGGCTGGGTGCGTAGCTAAATTATCTCTTTGTAGATGGCAAATTTGCCGGGAGGAAATTGATCCATAGAAACATAGAGCACCTCTCCCGTCAAAATAAACGATGGCATCAGGTTTCGACGTTTATTTTGACGGGAGAGGCGCCCTATGCTTCTATGGATTATCTCTTTGTATTGTGTTGTTTACCTATACTATACTATTGTCAAATTATATTGACAAACAAGCAGTTTTATCTTATCAGTTTTTAGCGGGTAGTAGGCTGTTTTCGTTTGTTACTAAACCGATCTCTCACGTCATTGGACCAATGTGGCCATGTTTGTATATAAGAGGGGGCTAAGGGAATACGGGAGAGGAGTGTGGTGGATTATTGTGTGGAGACGTTTAAAGTGTTCTCTGTGTGATTTATCCGTGTCTGGTGATCTCCTCACATACCTGTGTGACCCCGGTCTGATCTCTACCAACGTTACAATAAAAATACTGTTTTGTTTTTATATAGCAAATTGTGAGTTTCTATTTACCTCCTTTTTACTGTTGTTGCACTCTTGAGTGTACGCTTTTCTGTGTGTAAGTTACTCTTACTTTAGGCTCTTGTATATTGCATTTTTATGTGATAACCCGTACTAGTAACTTTTGTCACTATACGACATACAAGTATATCCATTATTATATATTCTCATTTATTCATTATTGTATTTATGACCTTATATAACTCATATGTTAAAATTCGAAACTATTATAGACGCGTAAGATTCTTTTAAAAATTAAACAAATTTCTACTGCCCTTACTGCAATGAAAAATTAATGGGAGGGCCTAGCTCCTCAGTGGTGAACCCTCCCAGCGGTTTCGCCAGTTTAACCGCTGGGAGGGTTCACCATTGATGAGCCAGGCCCTCCCATTAATATTCCATTGCAGTAAGGACAGTAGAAATTGTGTATTTAAAAAAGAATCATACGCGTCTATAATAGTTTTGAATTCTCTTAACAGATGGTGTGCTAGTGCATCATATTGTAACAAAGTATTTATTATTTTAGTAACAATCTTTTTTTATGTTTATACTAGACGAATAACCTGGCTTCGTCCGAGAATTCCCCCGAGTGTAATTTCCTTCCTACTGAAAGTACAACAATAATAAATAGTAGAAGTGCCATAGAATAGAAATACAGAAGTAACATATAAAGCACAGGCAAAAAGTGTGTGTGATAGCAAAAATTGTATTATATTAGTTGTTAGGTATTTGATTTAATTATTTTTTTCAATCCATTTAGTTGTTCCAAAATCAATATAGTTTATATAGATGGCAGCTTTTCCACCCAACCCCCGAAGTACCCGCCCCAGCGCATTAAACCTTGAAATTGCCTGAGTTGAGTGAGTGACTGCGATGTCATCTTCTCAGTAAGAAAAAAAAATAGGCTTATAAAAAAATAATAATCCAAAATGCTGGCATGTGAATATATTTCTGTAAAAAATAAAAGAGCACATGGAAATTAGGCAAACATATGTGTTTGCTAATGACTGCGACTGTATTTTAAACGATTTTTCTTTAAAGAGATGAAAAACAAAGGCCAGAACAAAAATTAATAAAAATTACGAAAGACATTATTTACATACAGTAACGCTAATTTTGTAAAGTTTATTTTTTTAAATTGCATTGTATGCACATACCGTAACTTAGTAATATAAATTTCTCTCTCAATACTCAATACTTTTGTAAAAAAAAAGTAACACTCGTATAAAAAGAAATTTCAAAAAAAGTACGTAAGCAACTTTAAAAAAAAAAGTAGAACGTTCATTGGTCGCTTAATTGGCCTGGTGTTGTTACTTCGCCTCGTATTTACTCCGCGTAAAAAAGTTCTTCAAATGAAAAAAATAATAATAATAAATAGCCAAAAATACTAATCACAATGTAGCCGAAAATTTTCCTAAGGTTTATAAAAAGCGACATGCAAAATTTGGTACCAATTGGTTCAGTAGTTTTTGAGTTTATCGCGAAACAGACATTGACTTTTATATATAAGAAGATTTTGCTACTCAGTAAACTTCCCTCTTTCCTCATCTTTTGTTTATCACTCATAGTTTGTTCTTGCCTTAAATAAATTGCTTTGTCATCTTGAAGTTTGTCTTTCCTAATTTTCCATGTGACAATATTATAACTCATATGAACGATATTGACAAAAGTTACTAGAACGGTAAAACATACAAAGTTGCAATAAACTAGGGCCTAAAGTAATAGTAACTTAACACACAGAAAAACGTTCACTTAAGATTACAACAACGATAAAAAGGAGGTAAATAGAAACTCACAATTTGCTATATAAAAACAAAACAGTACTTTTATTGTAGCGTTGGTAGGGATCGGATCGGGGTCACACAGGTATGTGAGGAGATCACCAGACACGGATAAATAACACAGAGAACACTTTAAACGTCTCCACACAATAATCCACCACACTGGTCTCTCATATTCCCTTAGCCCCCTCTTATATACAAACATGGCCATATTGGTCCAATGATGTGAGAGATCGGTTCACTAACAAACAAAATTCTTCTCACTGAAAACTGAGATAAGATAAAAATGAAAATGTTTGTCAATATAATTTGACAATATAATTGGTTTAAATCTCTCTCTCTCCGCAGACTTATCTTAATATCTAATCATATTGTCGCGGAGATAAATAAAGCAAGGGAAAATTTGGGAATTAATAATTTAAAATAAAGGTGGGTATTTACCTTTTAGTTCTCCAATAAAATTATATACAAGAGGTATTTAAAGGGAGAACAACTTATCCCAAGGTAATGAGAGTGGTCAGCCACCATCCCGTTTTCCTTATTTGCCGATAAGATTCCGAGAACCCCTCACACCTGTGATCCCCCGGGGTCCAGTGACGATTGACAGGTCTCCCATGGAGCTTCTTGTGGTTGTAGAGATACTTGACAATATCTATGAATACACACGCTATAGATATTGATGTCTATGTGACTTAGATGTTTGTACAGGAAACGATGCCATAAACGAGATAACACGGAGGGACCACTGGAAGCTACGAGTCGACCTCTACAACAGACAATACAACGTCACCTATGCTGAGTACGAGGACTTCTGGATTGAAGATGAAGCCAATAATTATCGTCTACAACTGGGGACTTACCGCGGGACTGCAGGTAAACTTTAGTGTTTTGACTGTGGACCCATTACTATCTCTACTTAAACCACAAGTATGGCTACCATCTACAGGTCCAGTAAAGCATCGGCCTGCCACTGAGTAGTGCTCCCAGTCTTAATGACAAAGCCAAACACATTTTACATCACCCAATCATGATAGATAAGAAAGAAGACAGTAGAGCATCGATTATCCGAATACAGATTATCCGAAACATCGGTTATCTGAAAGCTAATTCGAAACCAAAACCGTCGAAACCCAAAGCTAACTGTAATTACTGTATATTTATAATACAATATAATGCGGCTTATGATTCTAGAACGACATTTGAAAATTATCCCGCCTGTGTTTCTTTTGAACAAAAAAAATCGAAATTTATTTTAAGGAGAAATAACGATTATTTCTAACCTTAGGGATGAAGTATGAAAGGATGAATAGTGAAGTACAATGATAAACGGAAAAATATCGTTCTACAATCATAAGCCGCATTATATTGTATTATAAATTACTTTATATAATATTTACGAACGGAAAAATATGTCCAGGATAACCCAGTGGACATGGCATCTGCCTGCTCAGCGGAACACTGTGGGTTCGATTCCCATCCCTGGACACTTTATTTTTCTGTTTATCATTACTCTTCACAATTCATCCTTTCATACTTCATCCCTAAAGTCATAAATAATCGTTATTTCTCCTTAAAATAAATTTCGAATTTTCGTTCATAAGAAACACATGCGGGATAAATATTGCTGTATATTTTAATGGCCATTTTGCACGTATTAATTTAATCAGTTCCCTGTAATACAGTACAATTATTAGTAAGATTTGTGATATACACAATATATACATGTATATAGATTTATTTTATAGTAAACGGCTTCAAAAGTGGGAAACCGCACCAAAACCATATGTATTAGAATATAAATAGCAATAAATAAAGTAAAATACAAGTATTAAACAAATTTATGTTTAATATAACTGTTTCTTTTTATTTTATATATTACTACTATGACTTGAGTATTTTATTTTGTAGGATGGCATGGTCGGGTATCCGAACACCCCCATTCCCCGATTGATACGGATAATCGATGCTCTACAAGTACCATCTTGGTCTTGAGGTAGGTAATTCTGTGAAGTCTGCAGAATAGAAATTTGGCTCAAGAAATGAACCAGGGACGATATAGGCTCAATGGCCCTTGCATCCCCTGTCGATCACACAGCCAGAAAGGGAATGATGCATTCTCCATGCACCGAGCGGCCATTGGTAGGCCACTCGCGCCCGCCATTATGGTCTGGCTACAATGGGGTTGACCATTCACCCACAGGCGTCTCCGAGAGTTCATAGCAAGGTTGCTGACCGAGCCCTCTCGTTCGGACTTAGTTAAACCCGTCCTAAAGCTCCAATAAGACTCCCCCCCCTTTGTCCCTCAAACCCTTAGTTCCCAGTACTCCCTGAATCTGCCGTCGAATCAAGGACCTCTGAGGTTCTGAGCTTTACGCGGGGAACGAACCGAATGCGGGGGGGGGGAGGGGGGATGGTACTACTGTGTGCACCCCTCGGTGCAGTCCATCGGTGGCGGAGTCTTTCCCGCGGTGGGCGTCACCAATGAAGACATTATACAAGAGAGCCTCCATGATAGGACACTCCCGCTAGAGGACACCTCTCTACAAAGGACAGTTTTCATCACCAATACAGTAGAACAACCTCCATGAGAGGACACTCACGCTAGAGGACACCTCTCTATAAAGGTTATTTTCCATCACCAATACAGTAGAACAACCTCTATGAGAGGACACTCTTGCTTGAGGACACCCCTCTATAAAGGTTATTTTCCATCACCAATACAGTATAACAACCTCTACGAGAGGACACTACCGTTAGAGGTCACCTCTCTATAAAGGAGAGTTTTCATCACCAATACAGTAGAACAACCTCCATGAGAGGACACTCCCGCTAGAGGACACCTCTCTACAAATAACAGTTTACATCACCAATACAGTAGAGCAACCTCCATGAGAGGACACTCTCTCAAGAGGACACCTCTCTATAAAGGACAGTTCTCATTTTTAAAATTAACATTTTTTAATTATTTAGCAACTCTCCTGTAAGAGAACACCTCTTCCTAAAGGACACTTTGGCTCTGCAATCAAGTGTCCCTTACAGGGAGGTTCTACTGCGTATATATTTATAAACTATATTTATGCATTCAAATTTATTTAATACATATATTTATTAGTATGAAATTTTAAGACGAAAAAAGCATCAGACTCTATTCCGGGGATAGGTTTCTTTGTATCGTGTGTTTGTTCCTGTGGAAGGTATTTCATACACGAAAGTTATAAAATATTTTAATACAATTTAAAATAAAAATTTATCGTGGAAGTCACCTTAATATTTATACAAGGAATTTATTTTATCTAATATTATATATAATCTTATTAAAAACAAAGAGGTTTATCCTGACCAGGCTCACATGAGAATTTCTAGATGGCAGAGCGCCATCTAGTGGAGCAAAAATAAACTAAGCGTTTATTCAACTTGTTCCGTGATATTTGGCCAACCCAATTTCTTGTCAAATCAAGAAAAGTCAACAACGAAAGCGTTTCGGGCTGTTGGCCCTCGTCAGCGTGGTGCAGACTGTATCTCTACGACCAAATTTCAGTCTTAAATGCTTCCTGAGAAATCAAGAAATGGGTTTTTAATACTCTAATAATTATCAAGAAATTGGGTTGGCCAAATATCACGGAACAATTTAAATAAACGTTTAGTTTATTTATGTTACACTAGATGGCGTCTGAGGTGGTATAACCGTCCAACCACCTGTGGACTGAACGCCAACCTTTATCAAGGTATTATAACATATTAATGTGTTATAACACCTTGATAAAGGTTGGCGTTTATCCAAATGAAATATTGGTAAAATAAATGATATTTTGATCCAATATATGCCTTTTTAATTAAAGATTTATTTATGGATTTCTCTATTTTCAAAAGAAATAAAACTATGTTACTATAACACACAGGAAAGTGTGGCACCTATATTGTGTCCTCAAATATCTGTCGTAACCTGTCTCTTGACTAGGGCAGTATATACAAATAATCAACCTGGAAAAATGTCTGAATGGACCTAATATGCAAATATAGAAGACAATATAGGAAGCTAAATGTTTCCTGCCCCAGATTTCACACTCTATTAGCATCTCTTCAACAGAAGTCGAACATATTCGGTATTCTACAGCATACGAGGTGTGTTCAAAAAGTATTGTTTTTTCAAAAATTATTTATTTATTCATGAATACCTATTTTGTCCCCTTCAAAGTAATCCCCATGAGATATTATACACTTGTGCCAACGGTTTTTCCAATCTTCGAAGCACTTCAAAAAATCATTTTTTAAAATCTTTTCCAGCTCCTCCTTCGATGCCGTCTTTATCTCGTCAAGCGTAGCGTAACGTCGTCTTTTCATGGGCCTCTTCAGTTTAGGGAACAAGAAAAAGTCACAGGGGGCCAGATCTGGGGAATACGGTGGCTGCGGCATCATTAGTGTGTTGTTTTTGGCCAAAATGTCGCGCACAAGCAACGATGTATGAGCAGGGGCGTTGTCGTGGTGCAAAAGCCATTTTTTGTTCTTCCACAAATCCGAGCGTTTCTGGCGGATTGCTTCGCGCAAATTGCGCATAACTTGTAGGTAATATTCCTTATTGACCGTTCTACCCTGTGACAAGAACTCATGATGCACCACGCCCCTGCAATCGAAGAAAACTGTCAGCAAAGCTTTCACATTCGACCGAACTTGGCGCGCTTTTTTCGGTTTTGGTTCGTGCGGCAGCTTCCATTGAGATGGTTGAGCTTTGGTTTCCACGTCATAACCATAAACCCACGCTTCTTCACCAGTTATGACCCTCTGGAGCAAATTTGGGTCGTCGCGGACAGAATCCAACATCTCATTAGCAATGTTCATGCGATGCTGTTTTTGGTCGCAATTTAGCGGCGACCCGTCTCATGCCCAAATCATTGATAAAAATCTAATGGCACGAGCCAATCGATATGTTTAGGTCCTCAGCAACTTCTCTAACGGTGATTCGACGATTGGCCAATATCATTTTCTTACTTCATTAATTTTTTCGTCTGTTGTTGAAGTGCTCGGGCGTCCGGCACGCTCTTCGTCGTTCACATCTTCTCGGCTTTCTGAGAACATTTTGTACCACCGATAAACGTTGCTTCGGTCCAAGGTAGCTTCTCCGTATGCCACAGTCAACATTCGGAATGCATCCGCGCACTTAATTTCGTTTTTTACACAAAATTTGATACAGGTTCTTTGATCCATTTTTTTTAATAGGTAAAAATCGAAGACGATCCAAAACACCTGCAAGCAAAGCAGCTGTCAACAATTAAGTGAACATTCAAAATGGCCGAGTTTGTCGGCATAAGTGAGAGACATGAGTACCAACATAAAGCCACAAAAATATCGAAATTCGAATATACGTAACCCGCGAAAATTCATTACACTGTAATGTGGCGTGTGATATATAGTGATTCCTGCATTCTTTCTTAGAACCTGGCATACATTTCATAAGTTATAAATTAAAATATTCAGAACACGAATGTTTCTTTTTTCACAAAAATCAAACTTCTACTGTCCTTACTGCGATGAAAAAATATTGGAAGGACTTGGTTCATCAGTTTTCATCGCAGTAAGGACAGCGGAAGTTTGATATTTGTGAAAAAAGAAATATTCGTTATTTTAATACCTTCATTTCTTATCCTAAAGATAGAGGCTGCCTGGCCGGCATTCATAGTTCTTAAAATCGAAGATACTTCGGCCAGTGAATCTTTTTATTATAATGATATTCACAGGGCCGAAGTATCTTCTTTTTTTACGATATTGCTTAATATTAAGTTTATAGGTAGGCCAAACAGGTATGGATTAATATAAGGCATTAATGCGATGTCTATACCTAGCAAATGAAAAAAATAAAAAACGATTTTTTTAAACATAAAACAAACTTCTACTGTCCTTACTGCGATGAAATATATATTGGGAAGGATTGATTCATCAGTGGTGAACCCTCCCAGCGGTTTCGCCAGTTTAATTATATTTTATTGTAGCGTTGGTAGGGTTCGGACCGGGGTCACACAGGTATGCGAGGAGATCACCAGACATGGATAAATCACACAGAGAACACTTTAAACGTCTCCACACAATAATCCACCACACTCCCCTCGCAATACCATAGCCCCCTCTTATATACAAACATGGTCACATTGGTCCAATTAGAATGCTTGAAGAGATGCTTATTAATGATTTATATAAAAGAGCACTTTAAAACTAATTAACAGTTCACAGATATCATTTCTGCGTGGCTAGAAAGGGAGTAATAGATTTATGAAAAACTTTTAAGTTCTGTTGGAAAAGGTTTCTCCAAAAGTCTAACATTCATACTACATTTTTTAAATATTGCCACATGGAAAATTAGGGAAGACCAATTTCGGGATGAGACAACAATTTATTTCAGGCAAGAACAAACTTTGAGGGATAAACAAAAGAGGGAAGTGTACAGAGTATAGCAAAATATAAACATAAAAATAATACTCTGCTAATAAAATAATAAATACTTTGTTACAATATAAATTGTACAAGTTACAATCTTTTTCTTATATATATTCGCAAACTATTCAAATTTGGGATTCTATAAATTTATGGAAGAATTACCCATATGTTCATTGAAAATATATAATAATTTCTTCAACTAAGTGAAATGATAATATGTTACAAAGACACAAAAAGAAACTGAAATTACGACTGTTTTATTCTAGAAAAGGATTCTCTGACGTAACACAAACAGAAAAACACTAAGAATACGACTCCATATTAATAGAGAGGAAAACCTGCTTACGTAATGCAAAGGAAGAAAAATACTAGGAATACGACTCCATGTTACTATTGATAGAACTCGCTGATGGACCAGAAAAACAGAAATCACTCAATGTACGGCTATATAATTAGAGAAAAGGACTCGCTGACGAAAAACAAATACACAACAACAATAAACTCACAGCTGTATAATTCTATAAATAGACTCGCTGTCGAAACACACATGCAGAATACACCGAAAATACAGCTGGATGTTTCTAGAAAACTATTTGTTGATGTCTGAAAAGACAGAAAAACTCTAAAATACGGTTGTTATATACTAACAAAGGACTCAATCGCGAACCACAAAAACAGAGAAAACCTCTTCTTCTTTTTCTTATCTCCACTTAATCTAATTAGGCTATCAAGCTTGTAGAGAAGTGAATAATGTAGTTTGGAGTTGCAGGTTGAGAATTGCACTTAGTACATAGTGGGTAAATATTGGACCATTCTGGAAAGTTATCGTCCGTAGATAGTCATGATGTTACGAGAAATTCTTAAATGTAAATATTAGATACTATACTTGTTTGCGAAGATTCGGTAGACCAATGGTTAAGACCCTGGAATCCATACAACCATAAACCGGGATCGAATCCCGCATTGGACACCTTTTTCTGTGAAGAATCTGTCATATTTCGCAATGTCTTCTTCTTCTTTCTTATCTCCACTCAATCATATTATAGTATCAAGCTTGTAAAGTTTAAGATCATGACTGGGTGAAGTAGAATGCGTCTGCCTTTGTCATTAAGACTGGGAGCACTACTCAGTGGCAGGCCACTGACATAGCTCCAAAAGAAATGGCCGCCTCTGACATGAGAAACAGACGCCATGTGCAGCCGCTCCTAACATGGAATACAAACGCTGCTCATCCTGTATTCTTGGATTAGAAGCCTTTACAGGGTACTATCAGCATGGCCAGCTGACCCAGGTTTTTTTAGTGAGCTTGTTACTGCTTCCCTGCTGAGTTATTTCGATTGTAAAAAAACATAATCTAGTTTTCTCTTATTGTGCTGTACCTAATAGTTATTTTGGAACAGGATCAGACTTATTTGCGAACCACAAAGACAGAGAAACCTTAAAAATCAAAGCTGTATGATTCAAGAGAAGGATTAGCCAACAAACCACATGTGTCAACAATGCTGTGTTGTTGACAGGCGACTCACTGACCTACCACAAAGAGAAAGCCTTCAGTACCACCGACCGGAAGAACAACGATCCCAACAGCCCAGACTGTGCCAATCGTTACCAAGGAGCATGGTGGTTTGAAAATTGTCTCAGCTCACATCTCAACGGCCTTAACCTCAATGGACCCCATGACAGAGCGGGTCAGGGGATCATCTGGCAGGCATTCGGAGGGGTCCAGGATTCTCTCATCTTCTCTGAGATGAAGATCAATCTGATGACATAATTCTGGATGCATCGATATAAAATAAACCTTCTTCCAGCAGCTTCTTTGTTGTCAGCTTTCTCATTACATATTTCCTCTAACCATTGATCACCATTTGAAAAAAAAAAGCAATAAGAAATCTATGGCTAGGTATCTTTTTACGATTATTTTATTTCTCAAGCTTGGCGTGTTATATTTGACTAGAAGTAATACTTCTAGGTCACCTGTTGAAGAGCATGTTAACACGAAAGTTAAAGAAAAAAAATACGTAAAAAGAAATCAAACTTTATAATTCTTATTTGTTTTGTCAAAGTGTAAAAGCAGGGAATCTTGACTAGAAGTAATACTTCTAGGTCTCCTGTTGAAGGGCATGTTAGCACGGAAGTTCACAAGAAAAGAAACATAATAAATAATTATAAAAAAACACTTTTAAAAAAAAGCTTTTATTTAAAATCCACTAAAAATAACAAAATAAATATTTCTGAAGTATTGCTTTTTTTTCTGGAGGCCCCATTTAACAAATAAAATAATAGACTTAGAAATAAAAGTGGTGGGGGATGATAATCATTTATGCAGCAAATAGGTATAAATTTAATGAAAGGCATAATCTTGCTAATCATTTGCTTCATATAAAATCACATTGATCTCAAATTTATTATTATTGTACCCCACCGCTTTTATTTCTAAGTCTATTATTTTATTTGTTAAATGGTACCTTCAGAAAAAAAAAAGCAATACTTCAGAAATATTTATTTTGTAATTTTTAGTGCATTTTAAATAAAAGCTTTTTTTTTAAAGTGTTTTTTATAATTAATTATTCACGCTATTTTTAGTCGTATATATGCCAGTCCAAAAAAAAAAAGCCTTATCACTGAGACGACGTTGGCCTTAAATAGCTGCAAGCCTGCTCGTAGCAGATTGGTCAATTCCTCGTGGGAGGTCGGAAGTGACGTAAGCAAATTCCGTTACTAACAGAACTGCGTCTCTTTGCTTTTGGGAACTCTAAATTTATTGAATTATATTACAAAGTTAGAGACACCCAGTGGATTATTGTTAGGGGATAATTGGTACATATAAAATTTGAATTATAATTAAACAATTGATTAAATAGTTAAAAGTAACAACATACTAATTGAAAAAGGGGAACTATTTAAAAAGGTGTCGTGAAATGTATGGTGGTATATTGTTACACACACACCTATATATATAATGAATATAAATATATGCGTGATGATATTGGAATAAGATGACTAAATTATAACAGATAAAATTAATATATTTGTTGGCTTTTCTCATTTATTTGCTTGTAATTCCAAGGGCGTTTTAGATAGGAATCTGAATATTTGGATTTCTAATTCCTTCCATGTCTTGAACATTTATTGAAAATATCCTTTCGCAACCTCCAGCATTTTCCGAGTAGATATAATGCAACACATAATATTAAAAAAGAAATATAGATAATGGTTCATTTCCCGCCTTCACGACCACCCAGAAGTCTGAAAATTAGTACACTTGCATTGTTAAATGGACTGAGCGAGTATTGTGAGTTTAATTATTCTATATGGTCTGGAAGCATATTAAAATTAAATATACAAAATTTGAAAGGAAATTTGGAAATTTGTTCGTTCTTGGCCAACCCGACAACCCAGAAGTCTGAAAATTGGTCAGCTAGCATTGTCATCAGGTTTGAACATGTGTACCAAATTTCATATTTCTAGGTGCCCTATAAGTATATTAAAAATTGATTACAAGATTTGGCGACAGACATCCAGACAGACAGACATGGAGGCAAGTTAAATAAAAGCTTTTAAAAAGAAATCAAACTTTAGATTCCTTATTTGTTTTGTCAAAGTGTGAAAGATTGTGAGAAAATTTTATTATTTATCTAAATTGTTGATAAACATTTTCACCTTATATAAGAAATAGAAACATATATCACAAATTATTATTTGGAAATTTATTTGGAAGAAATACTTGTAGAAAAGTTCTCAAACTCGTAAGCTTGTCAATTTGAAAAAAAATAAACCTTTAGAGGAGAAGTTTGATAAAGTACAAGTAGTACAACTTGTATTTAGAATAAATCTCTTAAAGATTTAATTTGTATCCAAATTAAACAAAATTCTACTATTATGTTATGATGCATAGCGTGCCATCTGTTATGAATATTCGACACTATTATAGACACGTATGATTCTTTTGAAAATTAAACAATTTCTACTGCCCTTACTGCAATGTAAAAATTAATGAGAGGGCCTGGCTCATCAGTGGTGAACCCTCCCAGCAGTTTCACCAGTTTAATCTACCATATCGCTGTTATATTACATTTTTGGAACTAAAATTCTACTATAATAGGAAATTTAAGATATTCTATATAGAATTAATAGTACAAATGTGTGATATTTTACTGAGATAAGATGAATAAATTGAACAAATAATGAGGACATAATCCATCAGCAATTTTCAGTTGCACGATAAGGATATGCCCCTTTCTTTTTTCTTATAAGTTTGTTCCATTTTGATATAAATTAAACCTTTGTGATTAATTTTTAAATATCTAATGAATTACTCCGTAAAAGACAGTAGGAACAAACTTTTACAATAATAAGAAAAGTAAACCATTATAGACTCGTAGGTTTCTTTTTAAAATAAAACAGTAAGGGCAGTAGAAAATTGTTTTGTTTAAATATGATTTTCATAAGAGTCAAAAACAGTTTAAATTTCTTTAAAAGACGACTCGTTTGTGCATCATTTTAAACTTCTGCTGTCCTTACTGCGATGAAAAAATATTGGGAGGGTTTGGGTTATCAGTGGTGAACCCTCCCAGCGGTTTCACCAATTTAATCTACCAGACTTTAGAGCTCTAATACTGTATTGGAACATTCTGCTTTTATATGTTACACTGAAGTGTGGAATCTTAGAAATTATATTTAAGTAAACTATGGATATAAGCTTTTAGGACAGTAGAATTACATTTGAATATTTGCATCGAACAATGCTCTTACACAAACAATAAGTACAAGGCCAGTTAGGCATAAATTTAACATAAGATAATAACGCACCGTCTATACAAAAATAATGATGAATGGGTTTTATAGTGATTAAAGAAAGTTTTAGAGTAATTTTAGATCAATTTGAAGATATAATTTAATATAAATTTTATCTATTTTCTTTTTAACTCTTTCTATACTTCTCTCTTGTACTTATTTTATCTCTCTTTCATATATATGTGGCAATCACACTTTGCTTCAGCGAATTAGGGAAAAGCTTCAAAACACATACTACAGGCAGTAGTGTGGCGGCCTCACTACGCCTCGGCAACCGCGAGCTGGGAAAACATCTCACTACGCATGCGCGGGCGTCATCCTGGACTTTCTGACCACGGCGTCATAAACAAGAAGGCTTGCTTCCAACGGCCGTCACTTCTTTTCTCTTTATATATTTCTGGCTTTAAATAAATTAGTTTATTTTATAAAAAATAATTATAATTTTATCAGCGGTATTTCCTCAAGCCACACCAACACGCATGCAACCATCCCACATATATATGTTATTTTAAAATATTATTCTATTTAAAATTATAATCTCATAGATACAAATACTCTGTTAAGACGATTGTTTCCCGATGGCCGGCTCAAAACCTTTGTACATAATGTGAATAAGTTTTTCATTTTTTTATTCTTACAGCCAGGCAGTACTTTTTCCAAATTATGTTCTTTTATATATTCCTTAGCTCAATTAAAGCAACCTCTGATCAAAATCATTTTTATTATTATTCTTTCAAGATTTTAACCACGACTGCATTACCATTATCCTCAAGATGATCAAAAATCAACAGAAATCTTATCATTCTTATTAATATAAAATATATTATATATATTTATATATATATTGTTACATAAAATAAAAATAATTATAATTTTATTAGCGGCCTTTCCACATGCCACACCAACACGCAAGTAACCATCCCACATAAATGTAGATGTATTATTGAAGAAAGAAGGAGACGAGCCGATAATAATGCCCAACTTTAATAAACACTGCTCTCTCTCTCTCCACTCGCTACCTGAGGGTTCTGAACGGCCCCCCTCTACTGGGCCATGGAAGTGGCCAGCTATACTTCCGCGGCACAGGCTCCAACACGTTTCTCTCGAAATACTGGAAGATGCGGAACCACCAGGCGTTGGCTAAGTAATTAGTAGGGCCCGCGACTTTTAGACTTGGGTTGTTGGCTAGAGTATGGTAGGCCCAGAAGACACGGGTAGTCACGAAGTAGGCAATGACAACGTCTACCGTGTAGTGGCCCCTCGCGACTACAATGAGGATGACTGCAATGGCACTGAGAATGGCGAAGATGGCATTAACGACGCGGCACCAGGCTGGAGCGTCTACAACCATCATAATTGTTAGAATTATCAAGTTAAATTATTGTAGATGCTATACGTACATTCCTTGAAGGTGAGGTAAGACATGGTGAGAATGACAGTATGACCGCTGTAGATGAAATCCCCGCAGTAGACATGTTGGCCGTTTATAGATAGTCCCATACCACTCATTAGACGGAACACACGTTGTACTACAAGTAGAACTGTAGTATGGTTGGCCTGTGGTGAGCAGTAGTATGTAGAACTGGCTACTGGAACTTGGGTGACCATCATGGTGACACTCCTCCATAGGTACAGCACAGTCATGATGAGGAACACTCGTCGGAACACGATGGACCTGTACCCAACAGTTGATTGAATGTAACACAAGTACAATTGTCTGCATCGTATAGTCTGAAATTGGACAATATTCAAGGCACGAGAGTATTCTATAATTGATCATTGAAATATAGTGGTATTTAAACTTGAGGAAGTTGTACCTTTTAACCTGTATATCGGGATTCAGACAATATTACACTCATGGACAAAACTTAAGGAAGTTGTACCTTTTAACCTGTATATCGGGATTCAGACAATATTACACTCATGGACAAAACTTAAGGAAGTTGTACCTTTTAGCATGTATATCGGGATTCAGACAATATTATACTCATGGACAAAACTTAAGGAAGTTGTACCTTTTAGCATGTATATCGGGATTCAGACAATATTACACTCATGGACAAAACTTAAGGAAGTTGTACCTTTTAACCTGTATATCGGGATTCAGACAATATTACACTCATGGACAAAACTTAAGGAAGTTGTACCTTTAAGCATGTATATCGGGATTCAGACAATATTACACTCATGGACAAAACTTAAGGAAGTTGTACCTTTTAACCTGTATATCGGGATTCAGACAATATTACACTCATGGACAAAACTTAAGGAAGTTGTACCTTTTAGCTTGTATATCGGGATTCAGACAATATTACACTCTTTTTAAAATAAAACAATTTCTACTGTACTTGCTGCGATGGAAAAATTAAAGGGAGGGCCTGGCTCATCAGTGGTGAA
This sequence comes from Cordylochernes scorpioides, assembly GCA_030710605.1. Lineage (NCBI taxonomy): Eukaryota > Metazoa > Arthropoda > Arachnida > Pseudoscorpiones > Chernetidae > Cordylochernes > Cordylochernes scorpioides. The sequence goes on along the minus strand of CP092865.1, from coordinate 63,575,463 downwards.
CCCTCCCAGCGGTTTCGCCAGTTTAATCTACCATACCGCTGTATTGATATTTGCGGAAGAGCGATTGCTCGAAGCATATTATATATTTATAATTATATTTAATTCTGCTGTCCTAAAAGCTTATGTCCATAGTTCTTCTAAAATACCCATTCCAAGAGTCTTACAACAGTCACCTATAAAAGGAAGTTCCAAAAATGCAATATAACAGCGGTATGGTAGATTAAACTGGCGAAACCGCTAGGAGGGTTCACCACTGATGAGCCAGGCCCTCCCTTTAATTTTTCCATCGTAGCAAGGACAGTAGAAATTGTTTTATTTTAAAAAGAATATTACGCCTCTAAAATAGTTTTATAATTTGATAACAGATGGCGCTCTAGTACATCGTAACATTATTGTTCTAATAAAAGACACAATTTGATATTTGCGGAAGAGTGATTGCTCGAAGCATATTATATATTTATAATTATATTTAATTCTGCTGTCCTAAAAGCTTATGTCCATAGTTCTTTTAAAATACCCATTCCAAGAGTCTTACAACAGTCACCTATAAAAGGAAGTTCCAAAAATGCAATATAACAGCGGTATGGTAGATTAAACTGGCGAAACCGCTGGGAGGGTTCACCACTGATGAGCCAGGCCCTCCCTTTAATTTTTCCATCTCAGCAAGGACAGTAGAAACTGTTTTATTTTAAAAAGAATATTACGCCTCTAAAATAGTTTTATAATTTGATAACAGATGGCGCTCTAGTACATCGTAATATTACACTCGTGGACAAAACTTAAGGAAGTTGTACCTTTTAGCATGTATATCGGGATTCGGACAGTATGACACTCATGGACAAAACTTAAGGAAGTTGTACCTTTTAGCATGTATATCGGGATTCAGCCAATAACTTTGAAAGATAAACTCATGGACAACACTTAAGGAAGTTGTACCTTTCAGCATGTATATCGGGATTCCGACAATAACTTTGAAAGATACACTCATGGACAAAACTTAAGGAAGTTGTACCTTTTAGCATGTATATCGGGATTCGGACAGTATGACACTCATGGACAAAACTTAAGGAAGTTGTACCTTTTAGCATGTATATCGGGATTCAGACAATAACTTTGAAAGATAAACTCATGGACAACACTTAAGGAAGTTGTACCTTTCAGCATGTATATCGGGATTCCGACAATAACTTTGAAAGATACACTCATGGACAAAACTTAAGGAAGTTGTACCTTTTAGCATGTATATCGGGATTCAGACAATAACTTTGAAAGATAAACTCATGGACAACACTTAAGGAAGTTGTACCTTTCAGCATGTATATCGGGATTCAGACAATAACTCTGAAAGATACACTCATGGACAAAACTTAAGGAAGTTGTACCTTTTAGCATGTATATCGGGATTCAGCCAATAACTTTGAAAGATACACTCATGGACAACACTTAAGGAAGTTGTACCTTTTAGCATGTATATCGGGATTGAGACAATAACTCTGAAAGATACACTCATAGACAAAACTTAAAGAAGTTGTACCTTTTAGCATGTATATCGGGATTCCGACAATAACTCTGAAAGATATTTGATACACAGTGATCATATTGAAGACACACGAGATAACCAAGTATGAACAAGATTGCCTCTGTCTCCTTCAAAAAAAAAGACATCAAAGCTTTTAACTTCCTTAAATTTATTCATGTGTGTATATCGCTGTTAAAGTGATGCTTGGGCATAACAAGCGAGTTTCTCTTGTATATAAATCTACAGTATACCATGTTAAGGAATATTTTGCTCTATTCCAATAAATATCAAACTATTAAATAATTAGGGAAAAAAGGGTATGATCTGATCGTGCAGCTAAAAGTTTCTGATGGTTTGTACAATCTCTCGCTATTGTCATCAGCACATCTTTCAGTTACACAATAAGGTGATGACTTTTTTTATTCTTAATTTATCCACTAGATTCCAGGACATTTTCACTGTTTTATACTGATTTTCATTAACAATTTCAATAATAAAATATTTTATTAGAAGTTTATTTCTTATAGATTTATAAATAATGAGGATTAATGTTTTTGGTATAAGGTTGTCCTAAATGTTTGTTGTTTTTCTTAAAACTTTGTTTCTCCTATTACTTAGCGAATAATATTATTACGGCGAATACATAATAATACATAATACAATTACTTTATACATAATACAAAGACATTATACATAACGGTGAACCCCGGGACAGACGACGACTTTACCGTCGTGAAAACTAAGAAGAGGCGCCACGAATCGTCGAATTCGCCTACGGCCGCTGCACCATCCTCCAACACGGAGGCGCCAGGAGCAGTCGCCGATTGCAATTATCGGCGCGATCGGTGCCCCGGGCACAGGAGATTCCGACAACCAGGGCCCACATCGCGGAGGCCCGGGCGCGGCAGACGTCCTCTACTGAGGAGCACTGCGTCTACTTAGAACACGGCCCCGAACTGCAGCCCTTCCACTACCTGAGGGCGCTGGACAGGCTGCTTGGAGGAACCGCCGGAGTCATCCAGATCTCCAAGGTAAACGGCCACCAACTCCTGGGACTGGCAACAGGGGCCTCGACGAACGCCTCATAAACGACGGCCTTGAGGTTGAGGGCACTCTCCTCAGGGCTTTTCCTTTCCGCAAAAGAGCGGAGAGGATAACGGTGGGCAACCTCCCCTTCTTCGTGGAGGACTCAGCCATCATCAACGCCCTTAGGCCCTATGGGCGCATTACATCCATCGCGCCCAAAATGATGAAGGCCGGCCCATACACCTACAACGACGGCCGCCGTGAGGCGTTCATCGTCCTCCACGAAGGAGTGACCACCGAGAGGCTCAACATCACCATCAAAGGCGAGGCCTGGCCCGCTTACCTGTCCTCCGGCATTAAGTGTTCCAGATGCCACGGGCAGGGGCACCGCAGGGCCAACTGCCCCCTGCTTGCAGGGCGAGCCAACAACACCGGATTGGCCCCGCCAACCTCTCCTGCTGGCGTCCCACCACCGACCACTCCTGCACCGCCTCAGCGGTCAGCAGCCCAGCCTCCTGCACCGGCACCCTCCGGCCCAGCCATGGAGATCCCCGGCGGTTCTCATGCGGCCCGAGCTGTGACCCCATCTGCAGCACCTCGGCCATCTACACCAGTGGCCCCAGCCGTACCTATGGAGATGGCGCCTCCTACCCCTCCACCTGTGGCCCCTGCTCCGTCCCTGCGGGCACCTCGGAGTCACGAGCCTGCAGCCCCAATACCGGACATTGAGATGTCCATCATCGAGGAGACATCAACATCCTCCACATCTTCGACAAGACACTCAACGAGAGAGGGCCTCATTACATTCATTGAGAGGAACCCCGGCGTCTCCTTTGCCGAGACGGACGCCCTTGGTCTTGGGCGGGAGGGGGTCCTGGATCTCCTCTCCTCGAAGACCAGGGCGCGAAAGCAAGGTCCCCTCCTGTCACCTCCGCAAAGCGACGCTCTCGCCGGCCTAATCGGCCAACTCTTGAACATGAGGCCCGGAGGGAGCAGTAACATATACAAAGTCCTCGGACAGGTGAAGGCCGAGCTGAGGACCGCACTAGCAGCAGTGCCTCCAACTCCCCCACTGCCTGCGCCTCGGCCTGCTGAGACGGCGCCGCCCGATCCTCAAGGGGAGGAGTCAGCACCAGCTGAAGTGGCCTCTCCGCCTCCACTGCCTGTCAGGATGACCGATGAAGCCCGTAGGAATTGGCTCCTCGACTTGTTCAAGGAATTGAACTGTAAGACCTTCCTGGCACCCTTACTGTGTTGGAACAGACCGGAATCAATCATTTATGCGGCTCTGCATTCCGGAGAAACCCGGAATAAAATTCTCAACGCACATCCAGAACAAAGGAACATTCTTGCGAACTTCCTTGGCTCTGTCATCGAGCGTGCTCGAGGCGGTGATCAATCTACTCTCGACCAATTGTCCGACTTTAGGTCAAGCTTGTGCCGCTGATGAAACAATTGTAAATAATTGTAATTTTTTTTTCCTCACTGACTTGAGTGTACCATTGACTGAATGGTCAATAAAATCTGTTTCATTGTCATTGTCATAACGGCGAATAATATTATTACGGCGAATACATAATATAATACATAATACAATTACTTTATACATAATACAAAAGCATTATACATAGCGGCGAATAATATTATTACGGCGAATATATAATATAATACATAATACAATTACTTTATACATAATACAAAGACATTATATATAACGGCGAATAATATTATTACGGAGAATACATAATACAATTACTTTATACATAATACAAAGACATTATACATAACGGCGAATAATATTATTACGGAGAATACATAATACAATTACTTTATATTACATACATACGCCGACTCTGCGGCCACGCGTCGCGCGAGCTCCGTAATTTTCGCCTCTGGCGAGCGGAGGAATGTCGCTGGAAGCGACCAGCTTGGTATGGGCTGGAAGCCCTCATCGAGCTGAGCATGAGCTTGGAAGGCTCGGCTCTGACAGTCAAGCCGTTGCGGAGATATCCGCAGAAAACCATTTTCAAGATGAAAATTCGAGAATAGCTAATGCAAGCGGTAACTTTGCAAATCTGCCCATCGACAGAAAGCATGCAAATTCCGCCGCGGCTTGCGTCGCTGACGTCACGCCATCAACGAGCGGCGCCTTGGCCGCTGCGACGAACTGGGCCGAGCAAATGGAGGTTCAGAATCAGGTGAAGATGGCTTCACCGTAGTAAAACACAAGCGAAGACGCAGGGAGTCGCCGAGCCGCCCTGTCGAACAACGTTCCAGCGGTGTCGCGGCCTCCAGAAGGACCGGCGCAACCCCGCGAAGACGGCCAAATGCGGGTGGAGCTACGGTAATCCAGGAAATCAGGGCTACCCGGGCCGACATCGCCGATGCCAGAGCACGACAGCGCTCTTCAACAGAAGATAACTGCGTCTTCGTGGAACACTGCCCGGACTTTGGGTCCACCCATTACCTGCAGGCGGTGGAAGAGCTGGTCGGAGGAGCCGGGAATGTGCTCCAGGTGATGAAAATGGATGGCCATATGCTGGTAGGCCTGTCCACCAAGGGCCTGGCCGAGCGACTTATAAAGGACGGCCCTGAAATTGGGCACACCTACCTCAGGGCCTTCCCCTTTAAGAAAAGGGCGGAGAGAATCACCGTCGGAAACTTTCCCTTTTTCGTGGACGACGCCGCCGTCATCGAGGCCCTCAAGCCCTACGGTGACGTAACCTCCATCGTCCCCATCCGGCTAAGAGCCGGAAGGTACACCTTCACGGATGGTCGACGCGAGGCATTTATCCTCCTTAAGGAGGGTATTGCTTTGGAGAACATCCCAACCCGCGTCGTCATCCGAAATAAAGGTAACGTCCTGTCGGCGTTTATCTCATATGGAGTCAAGTGCTCCAGATGCGGCCGGCAAGGTCACCGTAGGGCCAACTGCCCCATCAATCCTGGGAGAGCCTCCAACAACGGCCAGCCACAACCGGCACCCCATCCACCTGGTGCGTCGTCCACCGTGTCTCGGTAGCCGAACCGTCCAACACCAGCGGCTCCAGCCCCGTCATCAAAGCGCCTTGCGCCTCAGACATTGGCTCCCGGCACTTCTGCCGCCTTGCCTGCTAGAACATCCTCAGACGCCGTGGCTCCGCCTCTTGAGCCCATGGAGATTGCAGCCGAAGTGCTGGCGCCGCCCACCTCCAACAGCGCCCCACAGGCAGTGGAGCCAATAGAGGCACCAAAGGCTCCCGCGGACCCTCGCCCTCCGGCCTCTCAGCCCGCCGAAGAAGTGCCTCAAGCCCTGCCAGCCTCCGTCGCCCCTCCTGGTCCTCTGCATGCACAGGGGACCCTTGTGCCGCCCTCCCCGTCATCATCAGGGCGTAAGACGAGACCCGACCTTGAGGCCTTCCTCAAGAGAAACTCCGGCGTGTCCTTTGCTAGGACGGACGCCCTTGGTCTTGGGCGGGAGAAGGTCCTGGACCTCCTCTCCTCGAAGACCAAGACGCATAAGCATAGACCCCTCCTGTCACCTTCGCAGTGCGACGCTCTCGCCGGCATGATCAAACAAATCTTGGATCTGAGGCCCGGAGGAGGCAGCAATATATATAAAGTCCTCGGACAGGTTAAGGCGGAGCTGAGGACTACACCAGCCGCAGTGCCTCCTACACCCCCATTGCCTGCGCCTCGACCATCTGAGCTAACGCCGCCCACTTCCCACAAGGAAGAACAGACACCTGCTTTGATGACACCTCCGCCGCCCGCCCCGACGGATATGGAGGAGGACGATCCGATGACGGAGGAAGAGCGATGCGCACCCCCACTGCCTGCGCCTCGGCTCGCTGAGCCGACACCGCCCACTCCCCTTGGGCAAGAGACGACACTGGCCATGGCGACACCTCCGCCTCCACTGCCACACGCTTGTTCGGCGGTACATATACTAAAAGCGCCTCCACTGCCATGCCTGCTGCCCCAGGAGGAGCTGGAGAGTAAGTGCGAAGCATGCTCGCGACTGCCACCCAATTATTCAAAAGGGATTGTCTGAGGTCAGGCTGGCTCTGGGCTCCTGGCAGAATCAAGAAGATTGTATATATTTCCCATTAACTCTTGATGGACAATTTGACAATTAAACAGATTTTATTGACTGCTCAGTCATTTAGTACACTCCGGAGAGATAAGCTTAAATATTTTCAATTATTTTACAATTATTTCAACAGGAGGTCGGACGGCAAGGCGGCCCTAAGCTCAGATAGGTCCCTGAGAGTAAGCGAGTGCAAGTCCCGAGTGTGCTCGGAAAGCTTGTCCAGGATTTGGACGATAACTTTCTTGTCCCCCGGCGAAAGTCTCCTGAGGAAGCCCTTCCTATCCTCAGGGTATAGCACCGCTTCCACGAGATCAAGGTATGAAGAGTCCAATTGGGGCCTCAGGTTGAGTTCCTTCATTAATTGAATGGTTAAAAGTTGCAATTCCTCGCAACGTTTATCGATTAGTTCAGCCTCCGTTTGGGCAGACGGGTGAGGCGGAGGTGTGGCCATGGCCGGCGTCGACTCCCTCTCTTGGGGAGCGGGTGGTGCTGGCTCAGCAGGCCGAGGCGCAGGCAGTGTGGGTGCTGGAGGCACTGCGGCTGGACCGGTCCTCAGCTCCGCCCTGACCTGACCCAGGATCTTGTAAACATTGGAAGTTCCTCCCGGCTTCAGGTCCAAAATCTGGTTGATGAGGCCGGCGAGAGCGTTGCTCTGTGGAGGTGTCAGCGAGGGTCGCCTTCGGTGAGCCCTAGTCTTTGAGGAGAGGAGGTCCAGGACCTCCTCCCGCCCGAGACCAAGGGCGTCCGTCTCGGCAAAGGAGACGCCGGGGCTCCCCTCGATAAATGCAACGAGGCCTTCTCTCGTTGGGATTCTTGTCGAGGATGTGGATGTCTCCTCGATGATGGACATCTCAACGTCCGGTGTTAGGGCTGCAGGCACTGGAGATGGCCGAGGTGCTGTGGATGGAATCACAGCTCGGACTGCAGGAGAAGCGCCGGGGATCTCCATGGCTGGGCCGGACAAGCTGAACCTACTGAATTCCCTGATTAACCGACCGAAACACCTGTTGAAGAAACAACGACACCAAGACCAAGTAAAATCGTACTTACGCCAGCTAGGGTCTTACGCAAACCTCGTCTCTTTGCATCCTTGTTGAAGTTACTGCAGATAAATTTATTTAGGCTCCATACAACGAAGACCAGGGATGATATAGACAGTAATGTCCTTGCATCCCGCACAAATCAGTAGCTAGAAGTATAAATAAATAGTAAAAGAGAAAACATATTAAAGCAGCAAGCTAAGAGGGGTATTGCTAAGTGAAGTTTTATATACAGAAGGCAAAGAGGTATCTAGAATTGAAGATAGGTAGTAAAGTGTAGATATACTGAACTGGCAAGTTAAGAGGGGTGTTGATGAAAGAAGTGAGATATATAAAGACAGCATGGAACAAAAAATAATAATAATAAAAGGGAGGTAGAAATCTATGGAGGGCTGTTAATTAATGGCTGCCTAACTATTGTGTTATATACAGAGTACAAATAACAAAGATATATAAGAGAGAGCAGCTATATAGTTATAGAGGATTTGTACATGTAAGGAGGATCTTATTCTAGGACGTATCAGGTAAACTAAACTAAACATGAAAGGTCTAGACAACTCCATGATAATGGGAGAGAATTTTAATGTGGTTAATAGCAGTATATGTGGTAGCATAGTGGAAAACCATATTCCCAACAGGTGTATTCTTATTGAAAGTATGTATTTTAAATAGTATATGTAGAACCTAAAGCTGGAGGATGCTAGGTGATCATGCAGCATCAATGTGTAAACCTTTGAGTTTTGGTCATGTTTTTATGGTTTCCTGACGCAAATGCGTGAACTATCTATTATTAAAGGTCTATTATTTAAATTCTCATATACTGTGTCTTGAAGTATATGTATATGTTGAATATGGTCGATACAAAGACGCAGAATATGTAATATGCAAATCATGGGGTAGGCGGTTTCGATTCTTATCGAGTCATCAGAAACGGCTGCGTCATCATAACAAGTGACTTGTTATTTAATAAGTGCGTTTGAACTTTTTTTTTTTTTTTTTAATGTCGAAATACTAAAACGTTTTAATGATGTGTTATTTATATGTTTATAAAACGGTACACACGAACTATAGGGAATTTGAAAAAGAGAATTCAACTGTACCATAGTTATAAAACCGGAAAGAACGTGTCCTATTAATTCCGAATCTGGTTGAGTACATGGGAATTTATTAAATTGCACGTGAATAATCCTGATATATACATCTGGTATATTTGAAGGGGTTTAAATATTTTGCGGGATAGAGTAGGTTAATGATGATAAAGACGCAGATGGACCTTCCTTATATTACGATGAAAGTGTTCAATGATGAGTAGGGGGGTATAGATCCTTTGAGAATGCTACGGCGATTTCTGAGAAGGTTGTGAGAGCCTTCCTATGATCTGATAGTAGATGTGGTTTGTTTGGATTAGGCTTCTTAAGGCACCTTGGTCTGCTCGAGTCCAGAAGAGGACACGCTAAAAGGAAATGGTCAGAGTCAGGGTTCGCGTATCCGCACCTGCAGGGGGATGGGGTTTTTATTTTAAAGCGTTGAAAGTAGTTAGAGAAGGGGCCATGGCCTGTTAGGATGGAGTTAAGGGCGCTGGAAGAGTAGATCCTGTCCGCCCTGACGAATTTGATCCAATTGTACAGGGATCTACCCTTGAGGGAGGCATCCCAAGATGTTTGCCAATCTGAGATCGCTTTTTTGCGGGCGGAGTAATTAAACCATGATTTAGGGGTGGGGATAGGGACGTATGGGGCGGGATATTTAAATGCAAATCTAGCCAGGGAATCCGCCATTTCATTGCCCTCCAGTCCCACATGTGCCTTGACCCAGTGGAAAGAGACTGTTTTGCCCGAGTTAATAATATTATTAACAAGAATCTTATTTCTCATTACCGACCAGCTTTTAGTGTATGGACTAGCCAGTGATTCAAGGGAAGATAGGCTATCTGACGCTAACGTGATTGATTGGTGTGGTTGTTCTAAAAACCATTCAAGAGCCTTGAATATTGCCAAGCATTCTGCTTGAAAAACCGAATTTTCTTTTCTGAGAATGTACGATTTTTTCAGTAGAGGGATATTTCTGGAATATAGGCACCAACCAGCACCCACCCCATCATCAGACTTTGAGCCGTCAGTGTAGATGGTAAGAGATGATGAGTCTGGAATGGATTTATCATAGGTAATGAGGTGGACCTCTGCTGGATGGCAGTACCATTGTAGAGGGGGTAAGTCAACCTGTTCTGGGGTGGGATCTGTATCCATATCAGAGCCTGGGCGTATTAATTCCGCCCTCTTGGATTCGAGCGTTAGGATATTGTTAATAGGTACCAGGCCTGATAGGACCAGTGCGGCGTCAGTACTAAGAGTGTTGTAGCCCCTGCATATAGCAAGAGCGAATGGTCTCTGCGCTGAGCTAAGGATCTTGTGCGTCAAGCTGTTGTTTTCCTGTCTCCACCAAACCGAGGCGGCATAGCAGATGATTCTTTCGAAGCCTGCTTTATAGAGTCTTTTTGTGACCAAAGGCGCCAGGCCGCGGTTCTCCCTCGTCAGTCTCCTCAATTCCATTCCCTTGGATAGAACCTTATCCCTTATGGATTTTGCGTGATCGACCCATGTTAGGTGTCTATTAAATGTTACCCCGAGGAATTTCAGGGTATTTTTAAAGAGAATACGGTTGCCGTCCATTCTTATAGCTGGATTTCTGACGCCTCCTTTTCCCGTACCTTTGTTTCGGCCTGCTGGAGCGACATATAAGGCAGCGCTTTTTTTCGGGGCGATATTTAGTTTTCTCGAAGTTATCCAGGTATGGAGGGTCTCCAGAGCTCTGTTGGTAATATTTTCGACCTTAACGCGGCTTGTGCTTGTGCAAATGAGAAGCAGGTCATCCGCATATGCTATTGTATGGACGTTTTCGTCTTTAAGGATACTAAAGATCGGGTCCATATATAGAATCCAGAACAGAGGGCCACTATTGCTGCCCTGTGGACAGCCTCTTGTGATTTGTAATGGGTCAATAAGACTCTGTGGGCTAGTGTCTGAGGATACCTTTCTGGAGCACAGGTAGCTGTGTATCACAGTCCTGAGATAAGGGGGGACTTCCTTTTCCTTTAGAGATTCTCTGATGATATCCCAAGAGGCGTTGTCAAACGCTCCTTCGATATCCATAGAGATGACTATCGAGTGGTTATTAGCCAACCTAGATTTGTGTAGGATGTCCTTAACTTTCCTAAGGGCCTCTTCACACGATTTACCCCACCTAAATCCAAACTGAGAGTCGTTTAGACGGTTCGTGACCTGTAGATGATATGTAATCCTGTTGACAATAATTTTGTCGAGGATTTTCCCAAATAAGTTCAGGAGGGTGATAGGTCTCAGGGAGGTTATGTCGCGAGGGTCTTTGTCTTTTTTCTGTAGAAATATCATGTGACCAATTTTCCAGGCTTGTGGGAAGTAACCCAGAAACAGGCAGGCGTTATATAGGTTATTAAGTATCACGGGGTGTTCGTCATTAAGGAATAGTATGGGGTTTCTCATAATACCGTCAGGCCCAGGGGCCTTTTTGTGACCCATTGTTCTGATGGCACTGGATATTTCCACCATGGAGATGAGGGGATAGTAGTGTCGCTGGCCTGAGTCTTGTAACTCAAAGGGTGTCGTAACTGTGTCAGATGTTGTGTCCAGATACTTTTGGGAGATAAAGTATGCAAAAGTTTCGTCAGCTGTTTTGGTATATTCCCCGTTGGTTTTTCTAAAAGAGTGAAAGGTTGTTGGCCTAAGCTTCTTCCCACTGATGATTTTGTATGGACCTGTAAACGGATTGGATGTTGTGATAGTTTCAAAATGTTTTTTGTAAAATGAATTTTTGGCCCTCCTGATTGCTTTTTTATATATGGCCAGAGCTACCCTAAATCTTTGGACCCTGTTAAGTCTTAGTGTTGCGTCGTTATCTGTGGCTTTGTATAATCTTTTAAGAGCCATTGCCTTATTTTTTAATGTCTGGAGATTCTCATTCCACCAAGGGTTGTGTCTTTCTTTGTATCTTGGAGGGTTGAGAGTTTGTTTATTTATTTTTTTACAAGAGGAACCAATGATGTTTGTTAGTAAATCTATGTATTCATCTAGGTTGCCAGTATTGCAATTCTGTGGGTTAATTATGGGTAGGTTATTGATTTGTGTATTAAGTAGGTTCATGAAACGTTGCCTCTTAGCGTAATTAACGTTAAACCTGGGTCTATCCAGGGAGGGTGTTTCTTGGCTGTCTGGTGTAGTGAGTTTTAAAAGAATGCTAACATGATCGCTAGTGCTTAAAAATGGTTCTGCTGTCCACGAGAGGGACTGTGAGATGTTGAATGAGGAGAATGTGTGGTCAATATGAGACAAATGTCTTGTATTGTCAAAGGTAGGGCGAGATATATCAGAAATTATTTCTAATTGTTTTGTGTAAACAAAGTCGAGAAGTTTTTCTCCTCTAAGGTCGTTGTGATTGCCACCAAAAAGACTGTTGTGAGCATTGAAGTCTCCCATTATTATGTGGTTATCTAGGCCTACCTTGTTACATGCAGCCTCCAGGTCATCTAAGAGAGTAGAGAAGGCGCTGTCCTCTTGCGTTGGATCCACAGGGGGCACGTAGCAGTTGGTGATGAAGGTGGATCTTCCCTCTTTTAGGATTTGGATGGTGGAAGTATGTGTGGAAGTATGAACGCAGAAACTGCGTACCATGGGGTTGATAAAGATCAGAGACTTCTTATCATGGCTTGAAATCCTCTGCCACGTCATTTTGTATCGTTCATCATTAGGTGGGGGTTCTTGTATCAAGATTATATCTGCGTCACCAAGGGCGGCGTGATGCAGGAGATTATCCATACTGATATAGCTCCTGCCCAGGTTTTGAGAAAAAATGTTTAGGCTAGACATGGTATTATTATTAAGTTTTTGTGCCTTTTTATTTACTTTCATATTTTTAAATCCTGGCATTTTGTGGAGTATTCTTCAATTTGTTAAAGTCTAAAATTTTTTAGTGCCGTGACCTTGTTCTTGTAGCATTGGCATTTATATGCCATTGAGTGGTGGTTAGTGTCAAGTTTCAGAGCTGGGTTGGCAATGTTGGCCTTGGTGCAGTTGACGCACTTGGGCGCTTCTTTACAATTGGCGCTCTGATGGTCTGAAGCCCCGCAGTTCAGGCATAATGTTTCCTCTCTTTGACAGACCTTTGTTCCGTGAAAGCCAGCGCATTTACCACATCTCCGTGGTGAGAAGTCTTCCGTCCAGCTAAGGGAGGTCCAGTTCCCATGTAGCCTAAGCAGGCCATTTTCCAGGGTTGAGGCAGTCTTCAGTGAGGTGAAAGAATCTCCATCAATTGTGGCGAACCAGGTGTTCCTGTTGAACCTATCTTCGTGGTGCCTGAAAGGTCTGATGTCGATATTCGGGAGGCTGCTCAATTTTTTAACGTAATCAATTAACTCTTCCCTGTTCATATCCTTGTTAATTCCGATCAATTTTATGACCGGAACTGGTCCTTTTGGTATCTTGACTATCAATTTTGAGGCGTCTACAGATTTCATTAGAATGTCTCCAATTTTTTGCGCATCCTTCAACTCAGGGACCTCAATTAGGCACCCTTTGTTTTTGAGGGTCGATAGTTTGGCCCTACTTATCCCTAGTTCAACTAGGGGGACACGTTTCTTTATTATTGCCTGCAGGTCGGTATGGTCAGGATGTTTTGCATCCACAGTGACCCTTCCTTTCATAACATCGCGATGGGGCCGTTCGTTGTGCTGAATGGTCCTGGATGAAGTTGTAGGGTTATTTTGTTTAAGCCCCTTCAGCTCCTTCGCGATGTTAGAGATCGTCTTTTCTTCCAATTCTTTTATGGATTCCTTTATACCTGACTGGTCCGGTAAACTAACTATTTTGGAGCAATTCTCCAAAATCTCCGCTGAACAGGACGACATAACTCCTTTTATGTTGGAGACCTCCTTAGCGAGGCTCTCCAGACGGGACATAATGGTTTCATTTTTTTATTCAATCAGCGAATCTATTTCTAAAACTTTAGAAGAAAATACTTTTTCTATCTTGCTCTTGTATTTCTTTTCTGTCTCTTTAAGCAGTGGCACCACTGTTTCATCGATCCCGCCCTGTACTGATTCTTGAACCAAATTGGCTATCTCGGCGTTTTGAGACCCGAAGCCTTCATTTAGGGTCTTTTCGAACCTATCGCACTTTTCGCCTAGTTGCTTCACCTCTAAAAAGGTGGTTTTTACATTGTTCTCTATGGTTTGCATGTTTTTTGACGTTCTGTCAATGCGCTCCTGAACGACGAGTTGTCCTATATCCTGGGGCAAGGTCTCTAGGAGGGCTTTCGCATTGATAACAGTAGATTTAAAAAGTTTTTTAATGTTCGCATCTTCCAGCATTTTAGGTTTCAAGCCCACTAGTTCTTCTAAGTTCTCCATGAAGAGGCAAAAAGAAGGAAATACCGATTGGACCTTGGTGAGAAGGCGCTTGTCCATTTTTTTAAATTTTGGCAAATAAATTGTAAATAAAATATAAGTATATTAGTAGTCGCTATTGAGCGAATAAATTCTTCTATGTTCTGGGGTAGGTTTCAAAGTTAAAGTATAGAAAATTTACCTTCCTTCAGGAGCAGGTCTTGATAGGTGTTTACTCGTCGAGAGCTGGGTGAAAATGAAGTTACTGCAGTGTCTCACATGTGGTTGTGTGTCCAGGAACCATCATAGTCACCAACAGAGTGGTGTTGGTACAGAGGAGACTGAAATAACACCCGCAGCCATGGCTACAGATTGATCAAGTTATGTTCTAAAAGCAATAAACTCTTGTGGCCATATATTCTTTCAATGTGTAGCCTCTCTTACATCAAAGTTACAGCAACACAATCATAAATTATCCTGAAGATAGAGGTTAAAATGAAAAATAGACACTTCGGTCAGTTAGGGTTTTTTATTTTCTCAACGTTTCAACAAAAATATTTTGTCTTCGTCTGGAGAAGTAAATAAAAATTATTTATTTCCAAAATCATAGCCTTTGGCGAGTTTAATATTTGTTTTTGACTCGTGCTTTAGATGATGTGCTGAATTCGAATAATCAGGTGAGTACGCTCTTGTAACCTTAGAACAATTTTAACGCCTTGTCAAATGCTTTATTTTTATTTAATTCTCCTGACAAGGACAAAAGATTTTTATCGAAACGTTGAGAAAATAAAAAAAAAATTCTAACTGGCCGAAGTGTCTATTTTTCATGGAAAAAAATCAGAAATTGACAGTCCATGCTACTGCGTCCGAAGAAGCTGGAGCCTGCAGTCAGGGGAACCAGTGGGAAATATGCTACGATGACCCTGAATATCTTACAATCAAACATAAATGGAACTCAGAAGAAAATGGGAGAGCTGAGTAGACTGCTGTATGGACAATGGACAAGACACCACCACACCAAAGTTACAATTATTTCTTTTATAGAAAAACGTCGTAGTTTAGACTCATAAATTTTTGTGGCCATATATTCTTTGTCTGTGTAGTCTCTTTTACTCCAAAGTTACAATTGCGAAAGGTTTCTCGAATATTTTTATAAAAGTAAATCACAAATTTCTTATATCTGAAATGTGTAGTCTCTTTTACACCAAAGTTACAAGTTGTATCTTTTATAGAAAAACAACGTAGTTTATACTCATCTAATCGTAAAGATAGAGGCTGCCTGGCCGGCATTCATAGTTCTATAAGAAACAGACACTTCAGCCAGTTAAAGTTTTATTTTCTCTCCTAATTTCCTCGTGTTGCCTTGCAATTTTTAATACCTCGGGAACAAAATTGGTCATAGTTCTATTTTTATAAATAGAGAAAATAAAACTTTAACTGGCCGAAGCGTCTATTCTTTTAAGAAATCATAATCTCTTGTGGCCATATATTCTTTCTGTGTGTAGTCTCTCTTAACTAAAGTTACAAGTTAATAGAAAAACGACGTGATTCAAACTCATAAACTTTTGTGGTTATAAATTCTTGCTGTTTTCAGTTTCTCTTACCAAAGCTGCGATTGATTTCTGTGAGAGAAAAACATTGTATTTTGAACTTTTAATTTGTTCAAGTTATATACATATTGGAAGTGACAATATCATGTTGGCACTGATGTCAATATGACAACGCTTTGCCTTCCCTTTGATAAGAACTGGAAAATGCTTAGATTCCTAATATTCTTTCCCATTATCAAATATACGTTGATTTCTCTAGTAGCTAAACTCCTCACTTTCCTTGTTCCAAAATCACTTTTTAGGTACCGCTCAAAAAAAGCAATCTAATTTATGATAATTGCAACAATGAATAATATTGTTTTGAAAATAGAGCAATCCATAAATAAATCTTTAATTAAAAAGGCATATATTGGATCAAAATATCATTTATATTTACCAATATTTCAGTTGGCTTGATAAAGGTTGGCGTTCAGCCAACTGAAATATTGGTAAAATAAATGATATTTTGATGCCATAAAAGGATTTTTTAATTGATGAATAATATGCGATGGTTATTCACATATTAAACAAAATGTTAACAAGGGATTCAATCTTGGTTCATGGATGTTGGGAATGGAGGGTGTTATCCACTCGTCCACCGACTCACTCCTCACTCTTCTCAGCCGACGATGTTTGAGTTCAAGGTTTCTAAGAGAACAGTGTGGATTTGTTGTGGATACAACTTAGTACAGTATATTTATTACAAGAGATTTAAAGAGTAGATAAGTAACTATATACAGTAGATGTCTTCATTGTCCGCCACCAGAGGCCTCGTCACCGTCTTCCCGGTTAGTCCGTAAGGTCACACACCCGGAGCCCACTTCCCGTAGCCAACTTGTCTCGTCTGTTGTCACCGCCATTACCTCTGCCTCTCGGATATCTTGTCATACAGGGAGGAGAGAATTACCCATATTACAATACTTTATGTATTAAAGATAAACATGTCTCTTATTTTCTTCGCGTTTTAAAGACCTAATCAATCAAGTACTCTGTAAAAGGTTTCATTACTAATTTATTAGTATTCGCAAGTTTCAAGTTAAGGACAACAAATATATCAGTCGAATCCTCATATTCTTCAATTTTTGAATCAACCACAATTGCCCATTTCAGGCATATAATATACTTTTAATAAATTTTTATTAATATAATTCTCTCTAGGTGTCTAAGAAACAGCATCTATTTCAACTGAATTACAATTATTTATTGTAAGTATTACTTGTATTTTTGGAGAGGGATTTCAAACCCTCTGGTTCAATTAATAGCATATCCCGGTTCTTTATAATCCACTCAGGTTTTCTAAGTGTTGAAAGTGACGATTCCAGATATTTCTACGATGGAATATTCGTGTAATTTGCATAGTGTTTTGGCATTGTCTATGCTAATAGACATCTGCCTATATAGCGAGGCCTTGTTGGATTGTTAGCTGGCTAGCGGTTATTGGATAGGACAGGCCGGCGTGAGCTGCTGATGTTCATATAATTTGATCTCTCGTACTTCCTTATTGTTCTATATCTTTAGGTAATAAAGGATTATTCTCTTCCTCTACGAATCTATAATTTTTCCCAACACTGTGAGTTCTTGATTCTGAAGAACCAATTAATTTAGATTCTTTCACTACAGGAAGAAATTTTCCCGGTTTGAACGATTTCTCATTGTGAATGCTAAACTTCCTATCAGCCTTTAGGTGATGCTTGGCTTCCTCTTAGTAAACAATTCATAGGGAGCTCTGCAATCTGATTTAACGAACACTGTTTCCTATAAGAAATTTGTTGGCAGAAGAAATCGCGTGACCTTCTCCAGCGGGAAGAAATCACGTGATGCCCACTTGGGGCGCATGCGCTTAAAAAGAAAGAGTTGTTGCAATCACCAGCACGTAGGTGCGCGTGTATATAAGTTCATTTACTTTATCCTTTTTTTTGTTTTCCATCTCCGAGGCTGTTATATTGTGAAGATAACAAGAATTATAACAAAATTAATCCATTAAAGCACAAATATTTCTTTAAAATATAAAACAAACTTATCTACTGTCCTACTGCGATGAAGAAAATATGGAGGACTTTGCTCATCAATAGTGAACCCTCCCAGCAGTTTCGCCAATTAAACTACCAAACCGCTTCTCAGAGCTCTAATACTGTATTGGATCATTCTGCTTTTATATGCGGCACTGAAGGGTGGAATCTTTGAAATGGTATTTAAGTAAACTATGGACATAAGCCTATAGTATTGCAGAATTACCTATAAGTATTTGCATCGAGCAATGCTTTACCACAAACAATAAGAACAAGGCCAGTTAGACATAATTATTTATAAGGCGAAAACGTGCCATCTATATATAATAAATGGAGGCATTAAAGCATGAATGTTTATTTTTAAATATAAATAAACTTGTTTGTTTTAGGTTTGAAAAATAACATTCGTGGTTTAATGCCTCCATTTTTATATATAGATAGAACGTTATCGTCTTATATAACAAAAGTAACATAGAGAAAAATATCCCTATATACACATATGTGTATATATAAGTCAGTGTATGTATGTATGTTTATATGTATGTTTGTCGGCTATACACGTCCACAATACGTAACTAATCTGGCTTAAATTTTAACAGTATATAGAGTAGAATCTGGAAAAACATATAGTGAAAATTTCAGGTCTCTATCCCGAATATTCGTCGAGTTATTTACAAATTTGAGTTGCAAATTTGCCCTTTCGCGAACAGCGCCTCTAGCGGTGAAGATGGGAGGTAATATCAGCTGACCTAATGTACATGTAAAGTTTGGAGCGTGTCATCCTTGCGCAGGGGCCATGCTAATCTTCTCTGTATCGTTCCAATTTATAATTGTAACGAATAGTATTTAAAAATATAAAAATAGAATTTTCAAATATTGTTGTGAACAATTTACATTTTTATTTTTTATATTTAAAAAACACACAATGTTTGGAGCGGGACGTTTCACAAGAGTGACATCCACGGCACCAATTTATAATTGTAACAAATAGTATTTGAATAAAAACACACACATTTAGTAAATTAAATTTAATTGCTATCTGTCGTTAAGATTTTACACAAATAAATTTACTGGCAATGCGCTTCTTTTAAATATCATCAAATATTATCTCTACAGACCTTACTGCAATGATATGAGTTATTGAAGCCAAGCCCTCTCATTCAATAACATATCATTTCAGTAAGGTCTGTAGAGATAATATTTGATGATATTTAAAAGAAGCGCATTGCCAGTAAATTTATTTGTGTAAAATTTTAATAATAAAAACATTTAATCGAGTAAAACCCAGGTGTTGCCTGGGTCATTCGGCTAGTACTCTATAAAAAGATATTACAAATAAAATCAATCTGGATTTCACTCTTCTTAGGGGAATAATTATGAGCAGATTGGCAGTGAGTCACTGAAAGGTCGGGAACTGAATAAAATATATTTGAGATGGATATGATTAAGAAACCTTAATATTATGATGCATTAGCGCGCCATCTGTTATCAAAATTTGAAACTATTATAGACGCGTATGATCTTTTTAAAAAGTAAACAATTTCTACTGTCCTTACTGCGATGGAAAATTTATATTAAAATTAAATATAATATTTTTCCATTGCAGTAAGGACAGTAGAAATTGTTTAATTTTTAAAAAGAACCATACGCGTCTATAATAGTTTCAAATTTTGAAAACTTTATATATTGTAAACTATATTTATATTCAAAACAAAAATATTTTTTCATATGTGAAAAAATAATAGAAAAAAATTAAATAAAAGTCAGGTGTTGATATTGCAAATAAAGAAGGCATATCTTGACCAAAAACACATGTGCTTTTTAGATGGCAAAGCGCCATCTAGTGGAACAGAAATCAACTAAACCTTGATGTATTCCTGTTCCCTGATATTTGGCCAACCCATTTTCTAGATATATGAAGAAAAGCCATCCACGAACGCGTTTCGCGCTCGTCAGCGTGGAGTAAGCTGTGCCACTGCGACTAAAGATATGTTTGGTCCCAGAGGTCTCTTGATAACCAAAGAAATGGGTATTTAAGGCCAAACTTGTGTAAATATGCTTAACGTGTGAAAAAATAATAGAAAAAATTCTGTTCCACTAGATGGCGCTCTGTCATCTAAAAAGGCACATGTGCTCCTGATCAGAATATGCCTTCTTTATTTTTAAAATATTTTTATATCTACTTTTCTTTTACAATTAAGCGCAAATTTATCGCAAGTCAGAAGAGATATTTCAAATATTTGATCATTGAAAATTAATATAAAGATATTTTGAATTCGATCAATATTGATATTCAATCATTTGTAGAAAGAAAATGAATGTTTGAAAATATTATAATTTTTATTTTTTTTTTAAACATTTTTTCGTATGAACATTAGAGTTTATATGGAAATTTTGCAGGAAGGAAATTGGTCTAAAGAGCCAAGGGTCGCCTCTCCCGTCAAAATAGAAGTCTAAAGATGGCGTCTGGTTTTATACGTCTATTTTGATGGGAGAGGCGACCCTTTAGACTAGAGTTTAGATTATCACATTAATTTCATTTATTAATTTTAAAATTATTTAAAATTTCCATTGCAAAATCCTATAGTAAAAAATATATAATATATATTTTTGAAAGTACGCTCTATAAGAATCTCGTTTCCAACGGTCCAACAATGGGCCAGTCAGTTGGGAATTGGGTTAGAAGGCGGGTCTGCTTTGTGACTCTGTCCGAATTTACTTATATTTTTCCCTCAAATATTGAGATATTGCTTTCCCCTCCCCTGACTCTTTGAGATGGAGTCCATATGGCATCGGCAGACCAGTTCCTGGCAGGGCCTGGACCATCAGCTCGGCCGAGAGCGAGTTGGATGCTCTGGTTCTGCCAGAAGAGTGGAATAGGGCTTCTACGGGAGGCGAAGCGCCACTATAAACAAAGGCTAACGAGTCGAGCAGGTACCTCCTGGGTGGCATGGAAACCCTTTGCGATATATTCATAACCTGATCTGGCGATGCATGGACTCCTTAAGATTAAAAAAAAAATTAAAAAAGGTCATTGAAGTGGTATATCTATAAAAACCAAATAACCACAATCTCTCAAATTGGCATGAACGATGTTTTTAGGCAAATTTTTGTTTTTCCACAGTGAGAGCTATCAACTTAATGTAGCCAATGAATATTAGTAATAAATGGCTTGACAGTGGATCTTGGAACTAGATGACCACCTTTGAGTAAATAATTGCAAATTATGATTAAATCATTTCATAAACGATATTGTATATGTTTCATATGGCAGATAATATATATTTAGTTTAACACGGAAGACACCTTGTAAATAGAGTGCAACATGTGGGATCGTGTGGTACATGGCAATAATCATTTTATTTTACATATATTCATGTTTGTTTAAAGCTACAGACGATTTTGTTAGTTAATTTCAGCGATCATTTTAGCCACACAGACACACAAAAACAAACTGACATTCATATTATTTAACTGGTGTGCCAACTTGTTGGTTTAAAATTTTATGAAGATGGATTTATCAATTTGAATCTGTAGACAATCTTGGTTTTCCACAGCAAAATATTATGTTTGATTAACATAACACGCACGCTCTTGTTGTTTTATCATGGTAGACAATATATTAGTTTAACTAGCATGACTTTGGAGGTTTAAAGTAGCATATGAACTTGTTGTTCTATTGAAATTTTGTTGGTTAAATAATAAATCTTTCGATCATTTTGGTTTAACAGAGCAGATTCGCGATTCAAAATGCAGACGACAATATTTTTAATGGCGGGATAATGTGAATATAAACATAACAGATCATTACAGTGGTACCTCGAAATACGAGCGCCCCAACATACGAGTTTTTCGAGATACGAGCCGACGAGCAAGTGATTTTTTGCTTTTAGTTACGAGCGAAATTCGAGATACGAGTTCGGTTCGGTAGTGTTGAAGATATTAATCTGTGATTTAAAATGTTTCTTTTTGACCAGTACTTTTGTTTTGTTTTTGCTTTTCCTAAAATGTTTCTTTCTTCTTCTTCATTATTATTTGTTCTATATGCAAAGCTTTGTTTTTTGAGACTTGAATAAACAAATTCAAGTTTATTATATTTTTGTGTGCTTTTAAAGTTAAAACACGACAGGTGGTAACACGCAGTCGCGCCATCACTATCAGTTAGCAGCGTGCTTCCGCGGTGATAAGTTGTGTTTTGTGTTCGCGTTTTGTGTTGCGTTTACATTTACAGTTTTAGTTCATTTTTTTTTATAACCATGGATCGGAAGAAAGTTTGTAAAAAGTCAAGTGCTAAGAAAAGATGAAGAGTATTGAATTAAAACGTGAAATTATAGAAAAACATGAGCAAGGTGTTCGAGTTGTTGACTTGTCGAGGCAGTATGGCCGTAGTACGTCCATGATATGTTCTGTGCTTAAACGGAAGGAGTCGATAAAGAGTGTAACGCCGGCTAAGGGCCTTACGATAATTTCCAAGCTGCGAACCTCCCTTCATGAAAATATGGAGAAACTGCTGATGGTGTGGGTGACAGAAAAGCAGCTCCAAGGAGATACCTTGACGCAGACCATCATTTGTGAGAAGGCTCAAGAGCGATCTACGGAGATTTGCTGAAGCAAACCCCGCAGACTTCCATCGACGAGGCATCGGAAGAGTCATTTAAAGCCAGCCGGGGCTGGTTTGAGAATTTTAAAAAGAGGAATGTGGGAGAGAGTTTCACAGTTCTTGGAATAAAAAACACCCAGAAAAAGTTGCAACAGGTCGTGCATCTGACTTTTTTAATGACACTTGCCTAACTCATTTCCGGAACATTCTGAGAGGGAGGAAGAAACAAACCTCCTTGGACATGTTTTTTTTTTCTAAACGGCTAACAGGTGAAAGCGAGAAAAATGTAGCGAAAAAGGCAAAGACCAGTGAGGATATCTAATTTATTTCTTTACATTCTCTTTTTTGTTTTGTGCAATAAATATTTGATATTTATAAATACGTTTTTATTATTTAAAACCACGTAACAAAAATAACTGGGGTGACATTTTGGAGGTTGGAACGGATTAATGGTAGTTCAATTGTTTTGTATGGGGAAATTTGCTTCGAGATACGAGTAATTCAAGATACGAGCAAGGTTGCGGAACGAATTAAACTCGTATGTCGAGGTACCACTGTAGTTCTTTTTACAGATGATCCTGTTTTTTCAAGGCAGAACTCATTCATGTTGGCTTGAAACTAAAAAGACAATCTAATTTAAAATAATTTCGAATTTTGAAAACAAATGGCGCGCTAGTGCATCATATTATAAATGTTCTAATGAAAGAAACAATTTGATATTTGCGGAAGAGCGATTTCTCGAAGCATATTATTTATTTATAATTGTATGTAATTCTACTGTCCTCAAAGCTTATGTCCATAGTTCTTCTAAAATACCCATTCCAAGAGTCTAGCAACAGTATCACTATAAAAGGAAGTTCCAAAAATGCAATATAACAGCGGTATGGTAGATTAAACTGGCGAAACCGCTGGGAGGGTTCACCACTGATGAGCCAGGCCTTCCCATTAAATTTTCCATTGCAGTAAGGACAGTAGAAATTTTTTATCTTCAAAAAGAATCTCACGCCTTAAAAATAATTTCGAATTGTGATAACAGATGGCGCGCTAGTGCATCATAATCTAATTAGTGTAATGCAGAAAATGATATTGTTAACTTGAAGTGGAATCTTGATGGTTTAACACAGCTGATGATCTTGTCGGATTCACGTATCACATGATCATGTTGATATAACACAGAATTATATCTCATAAATTCAACAAAAAGTCGATCGTGGAAATATAAAACGAAGCATATTTAACTTGCTGCTTAAATTTTTGAATTGTATGCAGACTGGTGCGATTTTACTTCTTGAAAATACACAATCAAATAATATTAGGTCACTTACAATCAATCTTATAATTTCTTATTGTCCATTCATTTTTTTCTGTTCCTTCTAACATCATTCTCTATTTATAAAGTTGCAAACCAATATTATACATTTTTGTAGACATAGTATATGTGATGAGATCCTGTTAATCGGTGGATGAGGGGGTAACACGCTCGATTCCCGACAATAAGTCGGTGGATGAGAGGGTAACACGCCCGATTCCCGACAGTCATGAACCGGGATTGAATCCCGCGTTAAAATTTTGTTTATGTGAATAACTTTCAC
The DNA here is from genome assembly GCA_030710605.1 of Cordylochernes scorpioides. Classification (NCBI taxonomy): domain Eukaryota; kingdom Metazoa; phylum Arthropoda; class Arachnida; order Pseudoscorpiones; family Chernetidae; genus Cordylochernes; species Cordylochernes scorpioides. Next base: position 63,551,604 of record CP092865.1, on the reverse strand, counting down.
ATATTATTCACTGTTTCAATTATCATGAACTAGGTTGCTCTTTCTGAGCGGTACCTATTAATGTGATTTGAACCATCCTGTTGAATCTTGTAGAAACCTGTCGACTAAAACTGTGGTGAGGTATCCAGTCGACTTAAACTATGGTGTGAGTCCCTGTAACTCTCGCTATACTGTGTTGACCGAGAGGAACAATCAGGATGGGGAGTTTTCCTGTACCTCTCTGCACCTTGGAAGACCTTTTACAGTTCTCACAAATTACAGGCAGTCGTGGTCGAGGCAGAGTGGAAAGCTTGGGAATGTCCATACAAAAAAAACGAAGACACAGTTGCACTAGTAAAGTTCCGTGAACAGATAAAAGTTGATCTAGGAGCGAAAGATGGAGATAGAAGTGTTCTTACTGGTCTACATGGTGGATGAGGAGGACCTTGGTGACAACCGACGTGGGCTTCCGCTGATGGTGAACTGACTCAAGTGACTGTATTTTTGGCTAAAGACGGGGGCCTTTATATACCTTTTCTGGGAAAGGGTTATTGCATTTCAGCACATGCGAGAGGGGCGTGGATCGTCTGGCGAAATTCTAAACTGGCGCCGTCCTGACAGTTTCCATCTTTAGACCTTGTTTTAGGACTTCTAAATCTATCTCGATTTTAGACATTTCTGCCCTTTTGCTTTAGCTTAACTCTTAATCTATTACAGAGTTTTATTTATTCATCCTCTGTTTGTACAAAGTACATTACATATGATTATGTAATGACACATGTCAATCATGCGTATAATCATTTACAGATGTGTTTCAATTATACAACATGAAAATCTTGTTATAAGTTATATACAATATAGGGTTGTTGGGTTAAATTACCATATATATATTGATTAATAAATTGCAAGTAAGAAGCTGGTAGACGTGTGCTTAAAACCCTGATTCCTGAAAGTAATGAACCCGAATCTAATCCTTCATTTGACACTTTGTTTTAATATGTGAATAACCTTCACATATTATTCATTGTTTTTTTATATTTCTAGAGATGAGTTTCTTTTCATTTTTATTAATGTAATCTCAACTTTCAGGCATATCTGCCGTTCTACAGGAGTACATGAAGGAAATAATAATAAACCCTATGAAACAATTAATAATAGGTCTGAAAAGTATTCAAAGCAGTGGATAGGTCCGATTGAAAGGGCTCCAAAGAAGGCAAAGACTATTGTGTCAACTGGAAAGGTCACTGAAATGGCCACTCTCTCTTGAGATTTCCAATGAATAATTCTAATTAACTACTTGAAAATGGAAAAACATTAACAAACCCTATCAAAGAAGAGAGAAATATTTTTACACCGCATGCCCCAACTATAATTCACAACTTCTTAGAATCAATAATGGCTGAAACTATAACTAATACTAATGACACATTCCGGAAATTTTTCCCATTTGGAATTTCTTACTATTTTCGTCCTAATTTTTACAACGCCCAAATCATTACAAATCATGGTAATTTTGGAGAAATTCTAGCGAAAATCGGGGCAACAGATGATCCTAGCTACTTCTGTGGAAAATAAAACCAAGACTCAATACATTTATTAAATGAATGTCCATTCTTTCACAGCTACAGAATTAATCATTTTTATCCCATCGAAGAAATGTGCGAATTTGTATTTAACAAAGACACCTATTTGAATTTCAATCATTTTTGTAAATTCATTTTCTTTTCTGTTTGAAATACCAACCTTTCAGTTTTAATTTTTTTTTTAGTCTTGTTTATTGAATTGTATATAAAATGATATATAAGTCGGTGGATGAGAGGGTAACACGCTCGATTCCCGACAGTCATGAACCGGGATTGAATCCCGCGTTAAAATGTGTTTAATATGTGAATAACCTTCACATATTATCCATTGTTCAATTATCATGAACTAGGTTGCTCTTGCTGAGCGGTACCTATTTATGTGAATTTGAACCAGGAATATAAAATGAATTGTATATAAGCTGATAAAATGTATTTAGGCGCAAGTATCTCAAGCTGGGATATCGCGTCCGATATGTCAAATGAATAAATATAAATAACAGTAGTGTATTATGCAACATTTTAGGATCTATTAAAGGAAGATTTGAGGTGCCAAACTTCCGAGATTGACTTGGAAAAGGATGCTTTTTCACAACGTTAATGCTACGCACCAAAGGTCGAATGTAGCAGCTGCTAAATTGTTTTAATTAGGTTTACAATTGGTTCCTCATCTATCTTATTTCCCATATTTAGCCCCATGTGAATTCTTCCTCTTCCCAAATATAAAGAAATGGCTGGGAGGGAAGAAAATTTCGTTAAATGAGGAGGTTATCAACAATATAAGTGGATACTTTATAGACCTCGAAACAACATACTTTTCAAAAGATAAAAAATCAGAACATCGCTGAACCATGTCTGTGAAACTGAAAGGCGACTATGATGAAAATTGAATATCATTTTCCAGAAACAAGTTTTCCATATTTTATTTTAACATAGAAAATTAGAAAAGACAAACTTCAGGATGGCACGGCAATTTATTTAAGGCACAAACGGAGTCAGCATTTATAAGATATAAGATACGAAATGAGGGAAGTTTCCAGAGTAATAAAATATAAAATAATATTAGAAACTATTTCGATTGCTCGAAGCATATTATATATTTATAATTATATGTAATTATGCTCTCCTAAAAGCTTATGTCCATAGTTCATCTAAATTACCCATTCCAAGAGTCTAACATCAGTATCACTATAAAAGGAAGTTCCAAAAATGCAATATAACAGCGGTAAGATATATTAAACTGGCGAAACCGCTGGGAGGGTTCACCACTGATGAGCCAGGCCCTCCCATTGAGTTTTCCATTGCAGTAAGGGCAGTATAAAGTGTTTAATTTCAAAAAGAATCTTACACGTCTAAAATAGTTTCTAATTTTCATAACAGATGGCGCGCTAGGGCATCGTAATAAAATAATATAAATATGAAAAAAATAATAATCTATAGATAAATTATAATAAATACTTTGCTAAAATATACACGTATAAACCCAATAAGGAGTGTGTTATATTATGATTTAATTCGTTAATATAACAACAAGACATTTTAGTCACTATTTGTATGGGTGTGTACACCTATAATATACTCCTTAATATTTATATGTAAGTATATTTGTAGGTTTATATATGTGGTTATTTGTGAAGCAGTCGTGGTGGTTGAGTGATGGGTGGTAAGTACAAACAGGAGACAGGATTCAGAGGCCCCGTGGGGAGTAGATCGGGGAGGAAAGATAGAAGGTCCGAGGACCACCCTGGCCACAACTGGTGTCGAGACCACCTTGGTGAGAACTGGCTCTTGATCATCACATCCAGCTATCTTTAGGACGATTTGAGTCAGATACATTACCCCTAGAGGGGAGTGGAAGTGAAGACTTGACACTTGTTTACCAAGGTTGTTTTTTTTTTATCTTCCTTCTTTCCTTGTACTCCCACATAAGCCATTTTATTTATCTATTTCCAAATATTATGACAAATTGTTGCACCAGGTTGCGGCTTGGCTGACTCTTCAGCCTTGATTCTCTCCTGTGCCAGGTCTTGCATCTTACCAGAGCGTGTTTCAACCATTCTACAAATTTATATAAGGGAATAATGAGATAAGTCTACTTTAAGTAGCCTCCAGAATAATTTCTCACATCAAAGAGAGCAGTGAAGTCACACAGTGTACCAAAATATAAATGGTGATTTTATAATACATAAATCTGTTTATAATATATATACAGTGGTACCTCGACATACGAGTTTAATTCGTTCCGCAACCTTGCTCGTATCTTGAATTACACGTATCTCGAAGCAAATTTCCCCATACAAAACAATTGAACTACCATTAATCCGTTCCAACCTCCAAAATATCACCCCAGTTATTTTTGTTACGCGGTTTTAAATAATAAAAACGTATTTATAAATATCAAATATTCATTGAACAAAAACAAAAAAGATAATGTAAAGAAATAAATTAGATATCCTCACTGTTCTTTGCCTTTTTCGCTACATTTTTCTCGCTTTCACCTGTAGGCCGTTTAGAAAAAAAACATGTCCAAGGAGGTTTGTTTCTTCCTCCCTCTCAGAATGTTCCGGAAATGAGTTAGGCAAGTGTCATTAAAAAGGTCAGATGCACGACCTGTTGCAACTTTTTCTGGGTGTTTTTTTTTTTTCACGAACTGTGAAACTCTCTCCCACATTCATAAGATCTCCTTTATCTCACTTGTAGAAATAACCTCCTCCTCTGACTCCTCAAAACCAATTACTTGCATAACCTCAGTATGCTGCTGTGACTGTAACTCTTGTATCTCCTCAGTCGTCAGTTCCTGGGTGTGCGCGTGATGGCGCGACTGCGTGTTACTACCGAACCGAACTCGTATCTCAAATTTCGCTCGTAACTAAAAGCAAAAAATCACTTGCTCGTCGGCTCGTATCTCGAAAAACTCGTATGTTGGGGCGCTCGTATGTCGAGGTACTACTGCATTCTGTTTAATAAAATAAATATAAAATATAAATTTGAATTAAAAATATATGAAAAATAATATTACAAATTAAAATAGGTGCATTAGCCATGATGCAACAATATATATGGTGTCCGCTTCATTCGCGATGATCTGGTTGGCTGATTAAGGTCACGTGACAGTAAAAGAATTGGCTCTAAGTGTGTGTTGTTGCTTCTCTCTGTCGCGTAACCTTGATAGCTGAATCGACATGGAGTTCATTAGCCAATTAGCGTGCAGTTTTTCCTTAGCTTAGTGGTTGTAGTATTCTGTGTTTAAAAATATATAATATATCATCATCATAAACAATAATATACGATGTATAATGTAAACAACGTGTTGATGTAAAAATATGAATATAAAGTGTAATAAACAATTTGTAATAAAATAATTTCATCTGGTGAGTAATGTTTAATTAATAAATAAAATAATAACTATACAACATAAATTGGCGACGAGGATGGGATCATTGAAGAAGTGCATCAAGGTTCTGAATGGGTTTCTAACATAATAGTTGTTGCAAAAAGGGATAGTGAGGAAATTAGACTATGCATAGACCTTCGGGAAGTGAATAAAGCAATATTGAGAGAAAGACATCCAATTCCTACAATTGGCAATATGTTACATGCCCTTAAAATGCTAAAGTATTTGCAAAGCTGGAGGCAAAAAAAGGGTTTTGGCAGGTTGACTTGACCCTCAATCAAGACCCCTTACAACTTTCATCACGCACCGTGGTTGTTACAGATTTTGTAAAGTTCCTTTTGGTCTATCAAGTGCTCCATAGGCATATCAGAAAGGAATGGATTCAATTTTGCTTGATTTGAAAGGTGTAATTTGTTACTTGGACGATGTCGTAGTTTACGCCAAAGATAGACAAGAACTAGAAGAAAGGCTTAGAAAAGTCTTACAAAGATTTGATAAAGTAGGCATTAGGCTCAACAGGAATAAGTGCAAATTTGCAATGGAAGAATTGTATATTTTAGGTCACATTGTTAGTAGTGAAGGTATTAAACCTGATAATAGGAAAATAGAAGCAGTCTTAAATTTTCCAATACCAAAAAATATTGAGATGTTGAGGTCATTCTTAGGAACTTGTGGGTTTTTAAGAAAATTCATACCTAATTTTTCTAAATTGGCAGAACCTCTAAATAATTTGACTAGAAAAAATGTTAGGTGGAATTGGGATTTGAAAACAAATAAAGCATTTCAGGATCTTAAAGAGTCACTAACAAAAGAGCCATGCTTGGCATATTACAACTTGAACTCACCAACTGAATTAATCACAGATGCAAGCCCTATTGGTCTTGGAGCAGTAATAATACAAACACAACAAAATGGCATTAAAAGACCCATTGCATATGCCAGCAGATCCTTAACTGATACTGAAAAAGGATATTCACAAATAGAAAAAGAGACATTGGGATGTGTATGGGCAATTGAACATTTTAACACCTATATTTGGGGAAGGAAATTTGTGTTAAAAACAGATCACAAACCACTAATCTATATGCTGAATCCTAAAAATGGAGCTGTTTTGCCTCCAAGAATTCAAAGATTGAGTTGGAGATTACAACCATATATGACTTTGAAATTGAATTCATTCAAGGAAAGCAAAATATTGCAGATATATTTTCAAGACAACCTCTTTCTAAAACAAGTGATGAAAAATGGCTGGAGGACTATGTCCATAAAGTCTTATCCATCACTTCTGAAGAGCTTCAAGCACTGTCTTTGAAAGAGATAAAAGTTTGTACAGAGCAAGATCCTTTGTTTCAAAAACTGAAAGAGATGGTTCAAAAGGGAGTTTGGCCATATCCTTTGAATGAAGAATTCAAATGTTTTTATAAGTTTAAAGATGAACTCTCAATTTTTGATAATCTCATCTTAAAAGGAAGTAGAATTTTGCTACCTTCAAAGCTAATAAAGAGAGTCTTGAGAATTGCACATGAAACACATCAAGGAATGACAAGAACCAAACAACTGTTAAGAGAAAAATATTTTTGGATAAACATGGACTTTGACATTGAAAATTTGATTAGAAACTGTCCAATTTGTGTAAGGAATCAAACATTGATAAATGATCAACCATTGCAAATAGTTCCGTTACCATCAAAACCTTGGATGAAACTTGGAATTGACATAGTTGGTCCAATTGGCCATCAATATGTTTTAACAGTGGTCGACTACTATTCTTCATATCCTGAAGCAATGATAATAGAAGACATTTCCAGCAAGACAATTATTAAAAAATTGATGGAGATTTTTGCAAGACATGGTTTCCACATGAAGTTGTAACAGATAATGGTTTACAGTTTGTAAGTACATCAATGGAAAGATTTTTAAAAGAATGTGGAATCAGGCACATCAAAGCCTCATCCTATTACCCAAAAAGTAATAGGAAGATAGAAAGATTCCATAGATTTCTAAAGAAACAATTTAATTCAAGTTCTGAAGAAGGGAAAGATTGGAAAGATTTATCCAGAATTTTAATGTCTTACCGAACTACTCCAAACAGATCTACAGGAAAGACTCCAGCATTCCTATTATTTTCAAGAGAAATCAAAACTAAATTAAGCTCACTTGTTAATGATGCAGAAGAAGATGAATCCAACATCAAAGAATTCAATATGGTCTACAAAGAAAAAATGAAAACATATAATGATATAATTCGGAAAGCTAGTCCTCATAATTTTGAAATTGGAAATTTAGTTTATGTGGCAAATCTAAATAATGGAAAACTTGATTCAAATTTCAGATCAGAACATCATGTCATTCTTGAAAACACTTCAATAAATTATTTTAAATTAGTCAACACTAAAAATGGGAAAATAATTCATAGAAATGCTAAACATTTGAAACATGTTCCTACTCAAGAGACCAATCAAGGCATTTCTGACTTGATTCCAGAAGAGAGCCAGGAAAATCTTAGTTCAGATTCAACAAGAATTGAACACCACAACTCTTCTGATGTACAAATACCAGATGATAATTCCTTAAACCAAGACAAGGACACTTCTTTAAACCGACCAAGTTCAAGTAGAACAGGGTCTACATTTAACCCAGTTGTTTCAGATAGACTTGATGCCGAGGCTATTCACCAATTGCCACCAGAGGTTTCTACACCCTTGCCGACTACCAAGGTACCCGTGATCACCAGGAGTGGAAGAGTCGTCAAGCCATCATCAAGATATAAAGACATGATTCCTTTCATCTAAAGGAAGGAGGGAATGTAGTATTCCGTGTTTAAAATATAGAATATATCATCATCATAAACAATAATAATACGATGTATAATGTAAACAACGTGTTGATGTAAAAATATGAATATAATTGTAATAAAATAATTTCATCTGGTGAGTAATGTTTAATTAATAAATTAAATAATAACTATACAACAGCTGCCTTATTGAACAATGGAAATATTCTAGGTTGAACAATAGATAGGCTAAATCGTATAACAATAGACTATATATAGGATTTGTATGGCTTATTTACAATGGAAATATTCTAGGTTGAACAATAGATAGACTAAATCGTATAACAATAGACTATATATAGGATTTGTATGGCTTATTGAACAATGGAAAGTCTTGGTTGAACAATAGATAGACTAAATCGTATAACAATAGACTATATATATAATTTGGATGCCTCATTGAACAATGGAAAATCTTGGTTGAACAATGGATATACTAAATCGTATAACAATAGACTATATATTTATACAATTTGTATGCCTTATTGAACAATAGAAAGTCTAGGTGGAACAATGAAAAGACTAAATCGTATTACAATAGACTATATATACAATTTGGATGCCTTATTGAACAATGGAAAATCTTGGTTGAACAATGGATAGACTAAATCGTATAACAATAGACTATATATACAATTTGGATGCCTTATTGAACAATGGGAAGAGTCTAGGTGGAACAATGGATAGACTAAATCGTATAACAATAGACTATATATACAATTTGGATGCCTTATTGAACAATGGGAAGAGTCTAGGTGGAACAATGGATAGACTAAATCGTATAACAATAGACTATATATACAATTTGGATGCCTTATTGAACAATGGGAAGAGTCTAGGTGGAACAATGGATAGACTAAATCGTATAACAATAGACTTTATATACAATTTGGATGCCTTATTGAACAATGGAAAATCTTGGTTGAACAATGGATAGACTAAATCGTATAACAATAGACTATATATTTATACAATTTGTATGTCTTATTTAACAATAGAAAGTCTATGTGGAACAATGAAAAGACTAAATCGTATACCAATTCTATATACAGTTATCAGCGTCATGCGTTCTTAATTCTGTCACCGTTTGCTTTTGGTTCAGTGGTAGAATGCCCGCCTGCCACGCGGGCGCCCCGGGTTCGATTCCCGGCCGATGCATTTTTTTTTTTTACAATATATACAGTTATCAGCGTCATGCGTTCTTAATTCTGTCACCGTTTGCTTTTGGTTCAGTGGTAGAATGCTCGCCTGCCACGCGGGCGCCCCGGGTTCGATTCCCGGCCGATGAATTTTTTTTTTTTTTACACTTTTTAAAACTCATTTATATTGAAACGAGTTAAAACATCGGCTAGAAATTATGTAAATCTGTTGTGATTGTAAATAGCTAAAATTATGTAAATAATTATCTTTTTTTTTTTAATATATATAGTTATGGCTCGAGAGAGTCGTGTTATGTAAAACTTGAGGATCAGCAGCGTCTGGTTCTCATCGTTTGTTAACTTCCAAGTAAATTAAACACAAGTTCATCCTAACCAACGGCTGGCCTGATTTCCAACACTACATCTGGTGGAGACGCCGGGACAATCCCTTCTAGTATTTTAACCTGGACGGCAAGTTGAGAAGAAGCCGACGTTTACAAAGTTTGCCACCACTCCTGGTCGAAATGGTGAAAGAAGAAGAAAAGCCGCATGTGCAGCCGGCAGCTTTCACATATCTGCAACAACCAAGAAACCCCCCGAATTTCTCCGGAAAATGTTGTGAACTCGCCCATCTCTGGTTGAAAGATTACAGCCGCGTTGCTGCCCACAATGGATGGGACGAATCAATGTGCTTGGCCAATGTAGTCTTCTTTCTGGAAGGAGCAGCGAGATGCTGGTTCGACAATGTGGAGGAAAGCATCACGACATGGAAAACGTTTAAAGAAGAATTCACCAGAACGTTCGGTGATAAAGAAGACTACGCCAGAAGGATTGAATCGTCCCTCAAGGTAAGAGCGCAAAAGCCAGACGAGTCGGTCGAACTCTACATCCAGGACGTGCTGAACCTCTGTCGACAACTGAACCCGAACATGTCGGAGGAGGACAGGGTGAGCCACCTCATGAAAGGAGTGACTGAAAACATTTACCGGGCCCTTCTTGCAATTGAAGTGACAACGACCGGGGAATTCACTCAACACTGCCGGCGTATTGAAAAGCTAAATAAAAATAGAATCAGCAGTGTTAGATTTGAGAGAATCCCCACCGTTTCGGCGATTAATGAAAATGAGTACCACCCTTTAAAGGAAATGATCAGAGAGATCATCAGGGAGGAGCTTCGATCTGCTCCGAATGAACTAGATAATCTTCCTCCTCCGCAGGGATTAGAAGATAGAGTTTGGCAGAAAGTCGAACAAAATCTGGCACCCATTGACAAAACACCAGTGTTCCACTCCGGAAGGGCGGTCAAGAATTTCCGAAGTGGACAACAAAATGCAGGGGAAGCGGTGAGAAGGAAAACGGACGAATTCCGCACCAGAGAAAACATTCCCATATGCTTTTATTGCAATAGACCGGGACATGTCGCAAAGCATTGTTGGGATCGACGCCGCGACCGTGATGATAACGAACCAAGTAGGACCCAAAACCGATTTTATTATGGCCGTAGAAGACCCGGATCCATCTATATGGCCGACTTTATGACGCCGCATATGGAACAATCTGATCGGAACAACTCTCCTCGACGCAATTTACCAAGAAGTTCTTCTCCCTATCCTGGACGCGGGAGACCGATGACAAGACGTCGCTACTCTAGATCGCCAGACCGGACTCCTAGCCGATCTCCTCATAGAGACGTGCAGGAAAACTAGGAAGCACGGCCTGTAAGGGAGGTAAGGTCGGACATTGTTTAAAGCCTCCACAGACGCGAGCCGACCTAGACGATAACTACATGTGGGTGAGTATCAATGGCCGTCATGTCGAAGCTCTCATTGACACAGGGGCGTCATATTCGGTCGTTTCCAGCAATTTTAGAAGGTCGATGAAAGCTATAATGTTTGAGAGCCCGAACATAACTTTAAGGGTCGCAAACAATCGTTTTTTTGCTCCACTAGGAAAATGTCGCCTAAGAGTAGAAATAAATGGCCTTCAGCGGATCTTCGAATTTCTCGTTCTTCCAAATTGCAGCCACGACGCCATCTTGAGATGGGATTTTCTCGAGTCTTCAAAAGCAGTTATTGACTGTGGTCATTCTGAAATTTCGTTTTTCAGAGACGTTAAATGAGGACCAATCCGCGGCACAACTTCACTTAGCATCGGACGACATCATTCCTCCAAAGTGTACCAAGAGGGTATTGACCCGGGCGCCTAGCGTAACTGGGATTAAAAATTGCGCAGTTGAAGGTGCGCGGCAACTTTTCTTGGAGAAAGAACTATTTGTACTATCGTCCTACCTTACCATATGGCATGGCCAAGCGTATCTTTGGGTGACCAATTTTAGCAAGCATCCGAAAACAATCCCTTCGGGCATGTGCCTAGCTCATTTATTCAGAGTCCAGCCGCAAGAGGTTTGCCCAATCATGGAAAATCATTCGAATAATGAGTCCAAAAGTGCCAAGTCACCCATCAGGATAACCAATTTCGAGTGTCGCGAAGAAATTTTTTTAAAGTCGGGAGCTCCGAGCAGCTTATGAGAATGGAACAAATCTCGGCCTGCATTTCTCCTGAGCTTCCTCTGCTTCACAAGACCAAACTTCTGGAGCTTCTTGAAAATTTTTCGGAAGTGTTCGGTCCGATCGATAAAACTACTTTTAGGATAATTACTAAGCACAGGATAAATACGGGCGACGCCAAACCATCAAAAAAGATGCGGGTCTCACCTTCTGAAAGGAAGGTAATTCAAGAAGAAGTTGACAGAATGATGGAAATGGAAGTCGTTCAGCCCTCTGAGAGTCCTTGGGCCTCACCGGTCGTTCTAGTAAGAAAGAAAGACGGGTCTGTTCGCTTTTGTGTGGACTACAGAGGTTTGAATAAGATGACGAAAAAAGACGTCTATCCATTGCCGCGGGTTGATGACGCTCTTGATTGCTTGAAGGGGGCGAATATCTACTCCACAATTGATCTCAAAGCGGGCTACTGGCAAATTGGCATTGATGAAGCTGATCGAGAAGAGACTGCCTTTATTACACCGGACGGTCTTTTCGAGTTTAAGGCCATGCCTTTTGGGCTGTGTAATGCGCCCGCAACTTTCGAAAGGATGATGGATAATCTCCTGAAGGGCCTGCGATGGACGATATGTTTGTGTTACTTGGACGACGTCGTTATATTTGCGGATAATTTTCCAGATCATTTGAGACGACTAGAGGTGGTCCTGAATTGTTTCAAGAGAGCTGGGCTGAAGCTCAATCCCGGAAAGTGTTCTTTTGGAGCCAGCAACATCAAGATCCTTGGACACCAGGTGGATAAGGATGGAATCCGACCAGATGATGATAAGATTAAGGCGGTCAGTCAATTCCCGATCCCCAAGAACTTACAGCAGCTAAGAAGCTTCCTTGGCTTGTCATCTTATTATAGGCGGTTTATTAAGAACTACGCAGATATTGCGCGGCCCCTCAATTCACTACTATCTAAAGGAACAAAGTTTCAATGGAACACAGACCAAGAGAGAGCATTTCAAAAACTGAAGAATGCCTTGACGTCAAAACCAGTATTGGGACATTTCGATGATGACGCTCCAACTGAACTACACACAGATGCCAGCGGATATGGAATAGGTGCCGTGCTTGCACAAAAGCAGTGTTGGGCAAATATTAATTAAAATTATTTATTAAAGATTAACAATTGATTAATTGTTAATTGTATTTTTACAATTAACAATTAATTAATTGTTAATTGCACTTTTCAAATTAACAATTAATTAATTGTTTAGAGAAATTTAATTAATCTAACAAATAAAAAAATTACTGGTGCATAATAAACTGGTATATAATATACTGTACAGGCCTGCGTGGGACGTGGGCGCAGGTACAATATAACTATTGAACTATTTAAATACACATGTTAGCAACAAATAAAAGACTGATGCAAATGATCATCAATAACTTTAATTAAGCATGATTAGATAGACAATGATAATTTATAATTTATTGTAATAATTTAAATTACATTTCAGTACCACTCTCTTCTCGAACATGCTGTCCGACAATTTGTGACTCTTTGGCAGATTTGTCATTGTCGCAAAAGAAAAAAGGCGTTCAACTGCAGCTGACGATGGTAAAGGTGTGTTGTATTTAATAAAAACACTTTTTATCTCAGGATATCTATTGAGTAGTTGCAAATCTTGGCTTTCCTCTGCAAAAAAATGCAGCATCAAAAGTTCTGCTTTATTCATTGGTGCATCGGAGGAGCATCCGTTTTTTTCTGAGATTGAACTATCGGAGTCAGAGTCAAAATTGAAAAAAAGGTTTTCTTTGGTACTTTTTGTTGTTGCCACTGTTGCTACTATATTTCCACTAATTTTTTCGGAAATGCAGGTCTTGAAAACTTTTAGAATCTTGGTACGATCCGCGGGCTCAAAACAAGTCAACCATTTATTTTTGAATCTTGGGTAGGATAATGCCGCAATAGCCGCTATTTCAGCTTCAGGAGTGGTGACGTCAAGCATTTTTTCAAATCTCTTCTCTACACTCTCTCTGTATGCCTTGACCAACGGATTGCAAAAGGAAAAGTTTTTCTTTTCAATTTTTAGCAATTTTTTTCTCAGCGCAAGAAGGCACGGCAGAACTATCCCATAATATGCGTTAGTCTCACTCTGCATTATGTCGAGGGCTTCTGCCACTGGCGAAGTGCACGTCAAATACTCTTGTATGTATTCGAATTTGTTGTCTTTGATAGCATTTTTTATGTTTAATAATCTATGTAAGAGTAAGCTTTTTTCTTTAATATCGAAAATTTGCTGGAGGGCATCAAACAAGCTATTTCATCTGGTCTCACCAGGTCGACTTAACGTGTGTCCTAACACATTCTGCATTATTTCAGCACTCTTTGGTCGTCCTGCAGCCTTCCACAAAGCATTACATTTCTTCATGATTGCAGCATGCATTTGCGACAGAGGGGTGTCTTGCTCGCTTAAAAGTTTGTTCGCGTCCGTAGTTGCGCAAAGGCTTAACGTATGCGCACAGCATCGTAAATGGGCAGGAAGTAAATGCTCAGGATCTTCTAATTTTGATGATTCGTCGTCTTCAACATCTGATTCAGAAAAGGCTTCTGTTGATTGAGAGTCTGGCATAACTTCATCAACAATATTTATATTGGTCAATTTGACACCGAACATTTTGAAAGCTTTTACGAAATTGCTGCCATTACCCGTCACCGATGCAACAATTTTATTCGTATTGAGGTCGAAATGATCGTTAATTTCTTGAATTATATCGGATAGTCGATTGTAGCTGTGGACGCCTTTGAATCGTTGACAAGCTAACGCCACTGAAACTCTGCGTAGATCATTTGTGATCCAGTGCGCTGTAACTCCTATAAAACTTCTCTTTTTACTGGACCAAATATCTATTTCTGTGCACACATAGGAAGCTTCTTTTAGTTTCGACTTTATCTTAGCTACTTGCGTTTCATAGTGGTTTTCTATACGACGTCCTAGTGAACGTCGACTCATTAGAGTTAGCCCCATTTCAGATATTTCCAAGTCCGTGAATATTTTTGAAAAATATGGATCTTCCACTGCACGTAATGGGATCATGGAATGTATAAAATATTTCAGAATATTTTCATCGAATTGTTCTTGTGTAATTTTATTCTCATTTGACTTCTCAGTTTTTACCTCGGATTTCTTTTTTTTTTTTACATATCTTTTGTACTCTTCAATGCATTCTTGCCCGTGTTTTCGCTTCAGGTGACTCAAAAAGTTTGACGTACAATTATGATATCCTTTAATTTTAGTTAATACATCTCTTGGACATTTCATACAAAGCGCTGTGATTTTATTACCAGTGGACTCTTCAAGCAAGGATTTGAAATATGTTCCATCTAGCAAGTAAAGCCGCGCTTGCGAAGACGAACACTCGGCGGTGTCAGTTGGTGGCACAGGCGAAGATGTTTCTAATGACTCATTAATGTCCGAAACCGAAAAAGTCACTGGAATGTTACTGTCTTCGTCCATTCCGTTTATCGACGCCATTTTATTTCACTAGTCTAGAACAATGTATTCTTAACCAAAACAAACATTCACGTATGTAAAAGGCTTAACGTGACAAGAATAGTTCATCAATGAGAAGGATTGATTTTTTTTATGCAGTGTAATTTTTAAACCTTTCATTGAATCTGTTATTTTTATTTATTCTGTATTAATACATATTTAATTGTTAGTTTTAATTGTTTCATAAAACAATTTTAAAAATTAATTGCAATTAATTTAATTGCAATTGATTTAATTGAAAAATTAATTGCATTTTATTTAATTGCAATTAATTTAATTTCAATTAATTTAATTGCAAATTGCAATTTAAAGATTAATTGCAAATTGCAATTTAAAGATTAATTGCAATTGATTTAATTAAAATTAATTTATTAGCAATTAATTTCTTATTCAATTAACAATTTAATTGAAAAATAATTTTTTAATGCCCAACACTGCACAAAAGCAAGGGAACGGTGAAAAGGTCATCGCCTATGCTTCGCGTACACTTTTAAAGTCCGAGAAAAACTATTCTACCACGGAGAGGGAATGTCTCGCCATAGTATGGGCAATTGGAAAATTTAGGCCCTATTTGTTTGGACGCCCCTTCAAAGTTATAACTGACCATCATTCTCTGTGCTGGTTGACCAATCTTAAAGATCCGGCAGGTAGATTAGCGAGGTGGGCGTTGAGACTTCAGGAGTACGACGTTTCCATTGTCTACAAGACAGGGCGGATGCACAAGGACGCCGACTGTCTGTCAAGAATCCCATTGAAAATACGGAAAAAGTTTTCAATGACGACGTCCCCACATTATTCCTTTTGAGCGACATCAGTAAAGAACAAGAGAAAGACCCTTACATTACAGGAATAATCAAGGAGATATCTCAGCCGTCACCCGCCAAGAACGACAACAAGTTCGAGGTTGTCAATGGGATCCTCTATAGAAAGAATTATGACCCGACTGGCCTACCTTTACTGTTAGTGATCCCAAGACATCTTCGAATGGAGATCTTGGGGGACTTGCACGACGCACTTACTGCTGGACATCTGGGTTTTGCAAAAACCTAAGACAGAATTAGGAGAAGGTTCTATTGGCCAGGAATGTACAGAAGCGTGAGAAAGTATGTTGGCCATTGTCAGGACTGCCAGCGTCGCAAGAGTGTGCCACAACTTCCTCCTGGCTATCTGAGACCCATACCACCACCGGACCGACCATTCCAAAAAGTCGGTATAGATTTGCTGGGACGCTTCCCCATATCGCAAGGGAAGAAGAAGTGGATAGTTGTTTGCACCGACTATCTAACTAAATATGCCGTTACCAAAAGTCTAGGTTCGGGGGGAGCCCAAGAAATTGCAAAATTTCTTTTGGAGGAAGTTATTTTGAAGCATGGGGCTCCTCGAGAAATAGTGATGGATCGGGGTCGAAACTTCCAGTCGAGACTCATTCAGGAGCTAACCAAGAACTGTCACATCAAAAAGAAGACAACGACGGCGTATCATCCCCAGACTAACGGCCTGACAGAAAGATTGAACAGGATAATTGCCGACATGTTATCAATGTATATGGACCTCGATCAGAAAAACTGGGATGAGATGCTACCATTCATCACATTTGCCTACAATACAGCGAGGCAAGAATCAACTGGCTTCACGCCATTCTTTCTGGTCCATGGGAGGGAAGCGGAGACGACCCTCGACACTATCTTTCCCTACAGTAGCGCGTCCGAAGGGGAAGAATTTATTCAATTGGTGGCGAGCAGAGCTGAAGAGGCGCGACAAATAGCCCAACATCACATCTTCAGGGCTCAAGAAACCAACAAATTGAATTACGACGCATTAAGGAAAAGTCTACCAACCAGGAGATCTAGTGTGGATTTTTACACCTATCCGACGAGTGGGACTGTCTGAGAAACTTCTAAAAAGGTACTTTGGTCCCTACAAGGTCATTAAAAAGATGTCGGATGTGACATACGAACTGGAAGCATTCGGCAAGAGTGACAAAAGGCAAAAAGGACGTGACACCGTCCATGTCCTAAGGATGAAGCCATACTACGACCCAGAGGAGCAAGAAGACGACACATCGGGAAAGGATCGCGCTCCGTCTGAAGATGAAGAATAGGAGGAGGATGAGAGATAGAAATAAAGCTGTGGAACAGCTCTTCCTTGAGGAGGGAGTAGTGAAACGAGTTAAAACATCGGCTAGAAATTATGTAAATCTGTTGTGATTGTAAATAGCTAAAATTATGTAAATCATTATATTTTTTAAAAAATATATATAGTTATGGCTCGAGAGAGTCGTGTTATGTAAAACTTGAGGATCAGCAGCGTCTGGTTCTCATCGTTTGTTAACTTCCAAGTAAATTAAACAAAAGTTTATCCTAACCAACGGCTGGCCTGATTTCCAACACTACAATATTATTAAAATATATGTGCTTTTCCTGTCTATGTATGAAGGAGATTATATATAAGAGATTATAAAAACAAGGTAATAAGACCAAATCCAATGATAAGGTACAATTTGGATTATTAATATATACAGTTATCAGCGTCATGCACAATTCTTTCTTAATTCTGTCACCGTTTGCTTTTGGTTCAGTGGTAGAATGCTCGCCTGCCACGCGGGCGCCCCGGGTTCGATTCCCGGCCGATGCATTTTTTTTTTTTTTTTTACAATTTTTAAAACTCATTTATATTATTAAAATTAATATATACAGTTATATCAGCGTCATGCGTTCTTAATTCTGTCACCGTTTGCTTTGGTTCAGTGGTAGAATGCTCGCCTGCCATGCGGGCGCCCCGGGTTCGATTCCGGCCGATGCATTTTTTTTTTTTTAAACTCATTTATATTGTGACGAAGAAATATTTTATTATTTAATTTAATATTATTCAATGAAAATATATTTAACAGATTAAAAATATATATATTAATCTGTATTTGTGAAATCATCTTTAAAATATTTCTTTGCTTGCTTGCTTAAGATTCTCTAGCTGTAAATAGTGTTGGCTGACCTCTTAATAATTGTCGACTCGTCGCTGTGACGTCATCAATAAATACTTTTACATCTTAGGATATTTCAAGGCTTGATTTCTACGCTACAACTGGTGGAGAGACTGGACCGATACCCATTAAGAAATAAAAGAAAAATTGATTCTGTTGAACCAGAAGAAACTTCTATGAATGTAAAGAAGGAAGGTACTCAGGTAAGCAACTACGTTGTTCAACATCTGCCAAGGAACCCTTCCATTTTCTCCGGGGAGGATGGTGAAGATCTCCAAAAATGGTTAAAAGGGTATGCACGTGTGGCAAGGTACAACCATTGGGACGAAACCCTTTGTCTTACTAAAGTTTATTTTTATCTGTCTGGAACTGCTCTCAAATGGTTTGAGAACAACGAAGAAAGCATCCAGACTTGGAAGGAATTCACATCTCAATTAGAGAATGTGTTCGGAAAAAAAAGAAAATTCAAAATTGCAAGCGGAGAAGAAACTTAAAACACGGGCACAATTAAAAGGTGAAAGTACCGAATTTTACATCCAGGATCTCCTGTGCTTGTGCAAAGAGGTTGATCCTCAAATGAGTGAGGAAGATAAAATCTCCCACCTCATGAAGGGGATAGCTGAGGAGCTTTATCAAGCACTCCTACCGAGGGATGTACAGAGCACCGAGCAATTCATTACAGAATGTCGCCGTGTCGAAGCGCTCCGTTGTAGGCGAGTTACCCCAACTAAGTACGAGCGCCTACCAAATGTAGCCTCTCTCTGTGACCAGGATGACAGAGAAGATTTGTCATCGCTGATCCGAAAAATTGTTCGTGAAGAGATACAGCAAGCATTGGACTCTCCTCAAGAGGAGCCTAAAATCGCTGCCAATGAAGATTTAGTAAGGGAAGAGATCGTAAAGACCTTGGCGTCTATATCAGAACCTAAAATAAGTCCCCCTCAAGCACCCAGGCCGGTATCAAATCCTAAATTTGAGGCTCAACCTAGAAATCTCCATCCTACATCTCAATATCAGAAACAAGGAAGAAGACGCGACACCAATGAATGGCGGACAACTGAGGGTAGGCCAATCTGTTTCTACTGCGGACGCCCAGGTCACGTCGTCCGCTATTGCCGTGACAGGAAGAGACACAATGAGGAAAGGAGAAAAGAATATTTCCAAAGAAAGCAAGACGCAATGGTATTCTACAACTTTCGAGCCGAATCTCAGGACCCCAATGACGAATCATCGAGGAAAACTTTCACTCGCTACCGAAGCCCTACCTCATATCCCGGTCGAAACAGACAACATTTCTCACCTGCTAGAAGATCTAGCTGGACGCCCCGCCATTAAAACTAGATGATAGACCATATGGGAGGTAAGGCCGCAAATTTATAAAATCCTCCCTTGCCGACCACAGTGGAAATAAAAAACTACATCGACGTAAACATAGACCTACCAAGCCCTCATGAAGAAGATATCTCAACTGAAAGAAGACATCCACTGCAGTCACCTGAAAATATCCCTGGCCATAGTACTAGTTCTTAAGACTGACGACGTAAGTCTCCTGCTGAGCATCGGGTCGATGCTCTCTATAGGAGGAGGCTATGTGACGAAGAAATATTTTATTATTTAATTTAATATTATTCAATGAAAATATATTTAACAGATTAAAAATATATATATTAATCTGTATTTGTGAAATCATCTTTAAAATATTTCTTTGCTTGCTCGCTTAAGATTCTCTAGCTGTAAATAGTTTTGGCTGACCTCTTAATAATTGTCGACTCGTCGCTGTGACGTCATCAATAAATACTTTTACATCTTAGGATATTTCAAGGCTTGATTTCTACGCTACAATATATTACAAGAATGACATCCACGGCGCCAATTTATAATTGTAAGGAATAGTATTTGAATAAAAGCATTTAATCGGGTAAACCCCGGGCGTTGCCCGGGTCATTCGGCTAGTAGACTATATATACGATTTGGATGCCTTATTGAACTATGGAAAATCTTGGTTGAACAATGGATAGACTAAATCGTACAACAATAGACTATATATTTATACAATTTGTATGCCTTATTGAACAATAGAAAGTCTAGATGGAACAATGAAAAGACTAAATCGTATAACAATAGACTATATATACGATTTGGATGCCTTATTGAACAATGGAAAATCTTGGTTGAACAATGGATAGACTAAATCGTATAACAATAGACTATATATTTATACAATTTGTATGCCTTATTGAACAATAGAAAGTCTAGGTGGAACAATGAAAAGACTAAATCGTATAACAATAGACTATATATACGATTTGGATGCCTTATTGAACAATGGAAAATCTTGGTTGAACAATGGATAGACTAAATCGTATAACAATAGACTATATATACGATTTGGATGCCTTATTGAACAATGGGAAGAATCTATCAAAATTAATTTTTAAAATTTAAAAGACAATTTGGAAATTTGTAAATTTCCGGCCAATTCGATAACCTAGAAGTCTGAATATTTGTCAACTTGTATTGTCATCGGGGTCTGAAAAATGTACTAAATTTAAAATTACTATGTGCTCTAAAGGTATATTAAAAATCGATTGCAAGATTTGTGGACAGAGAGACAGGGAGGTAAGGTAAATAAAAGCTTTTAATAAGGAAAGTAGGGCTAAAGAGTCATTTTATTGGATTTTTTATTATAAAGGTCTTTTAAACTGTACGTATGACGAAGTATGGTGTTTATATTTGCAACTACCTAGAAAAAATATATAGCGATAGAATTGTGTAATTTTCATAAAGCGTTAGAGAACAAGGTAATCTCTAAGAACTAAAATTACAGAACAATTTCCATTCATAGTTGATTTGTATAGTTATGTTGTGAATACTTTGATTTCCTTTTCATTTTCCCTTCTCTTCTTTGTTTATGTTTTTTTTTTCTCCCTTTCACCATGAAAATGATGTATGGCGAGTCCTTACAGGACGGATATGTCCTAATAAAGCTGTTGTTGTTGTATATTTGCAACTAACAGAATTTCAGCAAGGTGTTTTGGTACACGCGAACGAAATATGATATTTTGATTGAATCTTGAAAGAATTTATGTTTATTTCTCGGATTCTTTTACTAAGAAATTCTTAAGATATTTCTATTGTTCTTTTTAAAGTGCTGACATATGTTATATTTACGCTTTCCCCTGAAACTTAACTCAAATATAGGAAATTAAGCAATCTATCTGCAGCATATATTCTCCCATGAACAAAACTTATGGTAGTTGTACCTTTTAACATGTATATAGAGATTCAGGCAATAACTCAGAAAGATACACTCATGGATAAAACTTAAGGAAGTTGTACCTTTTAGCATGTATATCGGGATTCGGACAATAACTCTGAACCATGAATATCTGTCTCCATTAAAAAATAAATAAATCAAACAGACGACTAGTTACATGAAAATTCCTTAAGTTTTGGGTATGACATTTATACGCGTAACGCGTATTGGCGTAACATTCATACTAGACCCAGCCTCCAGGGTCTTATACAGATTCACCACAGGAAGGAGGCATAGATAGAGCTCCTATACTCCAGGCAGCACACAACCCAACAACAGCCTCCAGGGTCTTATATAGATTCACCACAGGAAGGAAGCATAGATAGAGCTCCTATACTCTAGGCTGCACAGAACCCAACAACAGCTTCCAGGGTCTTATATAGATTCACCACAGGAAGGAAGCATAGATAGAGCTCCTATACTCCAGGCAGCACAGAACCCAACAACAGCCTCAAGGGTCTCATATAGATTCACAACAGGAAGGAAGCATAGATAGAGCTCCTATACTCCAGGCAGCACAGGACCCAACAACAGCCTCCAGGGTCTTATACAGATTCACCACAGGAAGGAGGCATAGATAGAGCTCCTATACTCCAGGCAGCACACAACCCAACAACAGCCTCCAGGGCCTTATATAGATTCACCACAGGAAGGAAGCATAGATAGAGCTCCTATACTCTAGGCAGCACAGAACCCAACAACAGCCTCCAGGGTCTTATATAGATTCACCACAGGAAGGAAGCATAGATAGAGCTCCTATACTCCAGGCAGCACAGAACCCAACAACAGCCTCAAGGGTCTTATATAGATTCACAACAGGAAGGAAGCATAGATAGAGATCCTATACTCCAGGCAGCATAGAACCCAACAACAGCCTCCAGGGTCTTATATAGATTCACAACAGGAAGGAAGCATAGATAGAGCTCCTATACTCTAGGCAGCACAGAACCCAACAACAGCTTCCAGGGTCTTATATAGATTCACCACAGGAAGGAAGCATAGATAGAGCTCCTATACTCCAGGCAGCACACAACCCAACAACAGCCTCCAGGGTCTTATATAGATTCACCACAGGAAGGAAGAAAAGATAGAGCTCCTATACTCCAGGCAGCACAGAACCCAACAACAGCCTCAAGGGTCTTATATAGATTCACAACAGGAAGGAAGCATAGATAGAGCTCCTATACTCCAGGCAGCACAGGACCCAACAACAGCCTCCAGGGTCTTATACAGATTCACCACAGGAAGGAGGCATAGATAGAGCTCCTATACTCCATGCAGCACACAACCCAACAACAGCCTCCAGGGTCTTATATAGATTCACCACAGGAAGGAAGCATAGATAGAGCTCTTATACTCTAGGCAGCACAGAACCCAACAACAGCCTCCAGGGTCTTATATAGATTCACCACAGGAAGGAAGCATAGATAGAGCTCCTAAACTCTAGGCAGCACAGAACCCAACAACAGCTTCCAGGGTCTTATATAGATTCACCACAGTAAGGAAGCATAGATAGAGCTCCTATACTCCAGGCAGCACACAACCCAACAACAGCCTCCAGGGTCTTATATAGATTCACCACAGGAAGGAAGCATAGATAGAGCTCCTATACTCCAGGCAGCACAGAACCCAACAACAGCCTCAAGGGTCTCATATAGATTCACCACAGGAAGAAAGCATAGATAGAGCTCCTATACTCCAGGCAGCACAGAACCCAACAACAGCCTCCAGGTCCGATACATGTCCAGTGGCTACACCGTGCATAATCAAGGTTAGCGTATCACTGAAAAGACGAGTGTGAAATCAGCCGCTTTCTACATCCAAATGGACCACGAAATTCAGCGATTCTATTAATCTCCTCCAGAACAGTGACTGCAGCCTTGTAGAATTTATATTAACCAAAGACCTTAATCAAACATCATTATATTCATCCAGTTATATATTTGTTGACTATCGGATTGAGATCACTACCCGACAATACACATACTAACGGGGCAACAGAACAATGGCCATGTATATCGCCCCAGTAAAAAAATACTAGTTGTTACAACTATTAGAGTATTCAACTTTGTTCATGTAAATATTTTTGTTAATTAAAGAACGAAGGAAGAACTCAGCCTTTGGCGGTCCCAAACCCGGATTAAAAAGGAGGAGGGGAGCAGTAACAAGCTCACTAAAAAACCTGGGCTCAGCTGGCCTGGCTGATAGTACCCTGTAAGGTCTCCTAAACCAGGGATACAGGATGACCAGCGTTTGTACTCCATGTTAGGAGCGGCTTTACATGGTGTCTGTTCCTCATGTCAGAGGAGGCCATTTTTTTTTTTGGAGCTAAGTCAGTGGCCTGCCACTGAGTAGTGCTCCCAGTCTTAATGACAAAGGCAGACGCATTCTTCTCCACCCAGTCATGATGGTTGTCAAACAGGCACCCTTAAGGGTCACAACTTGATATCCTAATATGATTGAGTGGAGATAAGAAAGAAGAAGAGAAAGAAAAACAAGTATGTAAATATAATAATATGATACTTTTTTGGGTGATTGATTTGGTTTGGATGGTTGGTTGTCGTAAGACTCTATTGACTTACTTGGTGGTTGATGTGGGCGCAGTCGTTTTGGCTGAAATGGTAAAGTTTTCTCACAGGGGAAATAACGAGAAAGGACACAGGATTGGATTGAGAAATAGGCCAGCGATCAAGGGAGAGAAGGGCTTTAGACTATTGGCGTATTTGACTAATGGCTAGACTGTTCACATATTGAACATGGACTTATCTGGATGGTGAGAAGGTGGTGGCAAGCTCCCAACTGTTCCTTGGCAGGTCCAGCTCCCTACTGACTAACTTGAGTCCAAGATTTAACTCGTTAACTCTCCAGTGCTCTCATTGGTTGACTATCGCCTCGTGGCGACTTTTAGAATTTATATAAACCAAAGACCTTGATCAAACATCTTTATATTCATCCAGTTATATATTTGTTGACTATCGGATTGAGATCACTACCCGACAATACACATACTAACAGGGCAACAGAACAATGGCCATGTATATCGCCCCAGTAAAAAAATACTAGTTGTTACAACTATTAGAGTATTCAACTTTGTTCATGTAAATATTTTTGTTAATTAAAGAACGAAGGAAGAACTCAGCCTTTGGCGGTCCCAAACCCGGATTAAAAAGGAGGAGGGGAGCAGTAACAAGCTCACTAAAAAACCTGGGCTCAGCTGGCCTGGCTGATAGTACCCTGTAAGGTCTCCTAAACCAGGGATACAGGATGACCAGCGTTTGTACTCCATGTTAGGAGCGGCTTTACATGGTGTCTGTTCCTCATGTCAGAGGAGGCCATTTTTTTTTTTTTTGGAGCTAAGTCAGTGGCCTGCCACTGAGTAGTGCTCCCAGTCTTAATGACAAAGGCAGACGCATTCTTCTCCACCCAGTCATGATGGTTGTCAAACAGGCACCCTTAAGGGTCACAACTTGATATCCTAATATGATTGAGTGGAGATAAGAAAGAAGAAGAGAAAGAAAAACAAGTATGTAAATATAATAATATGAAACTTTTTTGGGTGATTGATTTGGTTTGGATTGTTGGTTGTCGTAAGACTCTATTGACTTACTTGGTGGTTGATGTGGGCGCAGTCGTTTTGGCTGAAATGGTAAAGTTTTCTCACAGGGGAAATAACAAGAAAGGACACAGGATTGGATTGGGAAATAGGCCAGCGATCAAGGGAGAGAAGGGCTTTAGACTATTGGCGTATTTGACTAATGGCTAGACTGTTCACATATTGAACATGAACTTATCTGGATGGTGAGAAGGTGGTGGCGAGCTCCCAACTGTTCCTTGGCAGGTCCAGCTCCCTACTGAATAACTTGAATCCGAGATTTAACTCGTTAACTCTCCAGTGCTCTCATTGGTTGACTATCGCCTCGTGGCGACTTCGGATTGGATCTTCGCTAGTCCTGCTAGACTCTGATTGGAGGTAGCTAACTCCATTGTCTTTGTCATGTTTTAACATGCTCCCGGAAGAAGAAGGTTTTTGAACTCAGTTTTATTAGTTCCTGGGTAATAACCTTTGCTTCCTGGATAATGAAAACCTGGTAATGGATTCTCTGATGGCTTCTCTTCCCAGTTCGCTAGGCCTAACCTTTATTAAAATCTTTTAGATCATACATTGCATATATATTGTGGTGGGGTTACATCTAGTTATATACAAATTATGATAGATGCACCCCCTACATGTGAAGAATTCAGAAAGGGGTATCCTGAAGTGAATTCTGTAAAGGAAAAAATAATTTTGTGGGGAAAATTAATTATGGTTACTGAGAGGCTTTATACAAGCATTGATGGTGACATAAAAGATAAAAGAGAATGGTGTTGGTGAGATATTGGTTGAGTATAAGTAAGAGAAATCAAAATATTTAATTATAAGAAATCAAAGTGAATGCACTTTGTAGCATTGTTGAGTAAAAAAAAAAAGAAAAAGGTGCCTAAATAATATTCTACTCGAGATGGGGGAAACAAAATCGAGGGAATTTTTATGTTAGGGTTTTTGAGAAATCAAAAATAAACTTTAGTTGTGAGAAATCAAAGTGAATGCGCTTTGTAGAATTGTTGAGTGAAAAAAAAAAAAAAGGTACCTAAATAATACTCTACTCGAGATGGGGAAAACAAAATCGAGGGAAATTTCTATTAGGGCTTTTGAGAAATCAAAAATAAAATAAGTTGTGAGAAATCAAAGTGAATGCTCTTTGTAAAATTGTTGAGTAGAAAAAAGAAAAAGGTGCCTAAATAATTTTCTACTCGAGATGGGGAAAACAAAACCGAGGGAATCTTTCTATTAGGGCTTTTGAGAAATCAAAAATAAAAAAGTTGTGAGAAATCAAAGTGAATGCGCTTTGTAGCATTGTTGAGTGAAAAAAAAAAAGAAAAAGGCGCCTAAATAATATTCTACTCGAGATGGGGAAAACAAAATCGAGGGAATTTTTCTATTAGGGCTTTTGAGAAATCAAAAATGAAAAATAAAAATAAAAATATAGCAAATTAAAAGAGAACCAATGAGTTTTCGTTGAGAAAAAAATTGTTTAGTGGTTGAGAAAGTAATTGGCTTATGAACAAAATAAAAAAGTTGTTATATAAATGGTAAATATTTGATTAAGATAAATGGTAAATATTTTGATTAGGATAAAATGGTAAATTTTATTAAGAATTTTGAATTAAAAAAAAGGTAAATGAATGGGATAAGGGAAACGTAGAGATAGAGACTCGCAAACTCTCTTTGTGATAAAGTTACATGCCAATGTATCTAAGTCATGCGGCGCAATCAGCTCTTTTTATTTGCCTCGTAGATTTTTTGTCTTTCCTGTGCAACTCATGGGTAGAAACATGATCTTTCCAATTGTGCTTTATATTATGTATACAGGAGACACGGGAATCTAATTAACCTTAAGTGTGCATGGTGTGTTTTGTGGTTATTGTCTTCAAGATCTCAGGGCCGAGTGTATTATGTTAATATTCTCCCGAGCCTTAATGCGTTCTAGGGATTTTTATGCAATTCCCTAGGACACTTAAGATGTGCTCGCCCGATATCCACTTCTTTTATCGGGTGGTCGTAACCGGAGTCGGATCTTTGAATACAGGGTTCGAGGAAAATCCTCGTCCCTTTTAAAATGTTCGTTTCTTCTTTTCGGAAGAAACGAAAGCTCGAAAGCTTTGCTACCTAATTTTTCCTATCCTTTAAGTGGTAATGTGCGTGCTTTTGTTCGTATTTGACCTTGAGATCTGAATGTTGTGTATTGGTCGTGAGTGTTGTGTGCTTGTTTGTGGGTTGCCATGTATATTTGTTTAAAAATGTTAGTAAGAAAATCGAATTTGGTCGGCAATTAATTTGGATGGTTGTTTGGACATGTTATAAGTTTTTTTGTGAGAAATGTAAAAATGAATTTTATGTGTTGTCAAAATCCTGAAGTCTGTTGTGTCTGTGGGTGTTGGATAAGGTGTCTAGTGTGGGTAAATGTAAAAGTTTTTTGGAAGTTTTGGGAGAAGAATAGAGATTGTGAATTCATTGGGATGTTCTGAGAATTAAATTTGTTTATTAATATAATATTAATATAATGATATTAATATAATTAAATTGTGTTTTTGTAAGAATCGATATGTAAGCTCGTTGTAAATGTGGATCCAATTTGGTGACCGATAAAAATGGCGGACGTGGAGGGGGGAACACGGTGACCTCAATTTTATTTGTCGGTCAAGTGAGAGGCCCTCTCAGGGGTTCTAAATCTGTCCTCCTTGAGCGAAGCTGCAATTTGGTGACATGTAGAATCTATATGTAAACTCGTTGTAAATGTGGATCCAATTTGGTGACCGATAAAAATGGCGGACGTGGAGAAGGGAACATGGTGACCTCAATTTTATTTGTCGGTCAAGTGAGAGGCCCTCTCAGGGGTTCTAAATCTGTCCTCCTTGAGCGAAGCTGCAATTTGGTGACATGTAGATGTCGGCGTCTTTATGTCGCGGGGAGAAAATGACGTCCATCTTACTTCCGGAAACCTGATGCCTGCTTGGAGTTCTAAATCTATCTTCTTCCCCTCTGTAAAAGATCCTTCCTGCCGCCTAATTGATCCGGGTGATGTCACGCCCGCTGGACCTTCTTAATTAGGTTGGTTGAGGCCCCTGATTTGCTCTAAGTTTTCTTCCATTATCTCCCATATAAGAGTTAGAAATTCAAAAATTGCATTGCCTATATGGAAGATGGCTTTTAGGACGGAAATTCCTATATGAAAGATGGCTTTTAGGACGGAACTTCCTATATGGAAGACTGCTTCCTGTAACTGGTAAAGCCGTTGGGGCTGTAGGGTATATAATCCCATGTAAGCTATTATTATAAATGGAGCGAGTTTATAGGGCATAATTAGAAGACAGATAAAAATTATTAAGTGAAAAATGGGAAATTGGCACATTTTCTCCCATGTCTTCTCCACG
Source organism: Cordylochernes scorpioides (assembly GCA_030710605.1). Taxonomy (NCBI): domain Eukaryota; kingdom Metazoa; phylum Arthropoda; class Arachnida; order Pseudoscorpiones; family Chernetidae; genus Cordylochernes; species Cordylochernes scorpioides. The sequence goes on along the minus strand of CP092865.1, from coordinate 63,523,368 downwards.
AGTTGGGTTTTTTGGGTATCGTGTTGTAATTCTATGGGTTGTGGCGAACTTGAAATTGGATGTATTTGTGGATGGGCGATGTCGCGTTCTTTGTTATTAATGTGAGTGGTGTAAATCGTGTTTTAAGCGGAACCGTGGCATCGTTCCTCTGTCGTAGGTGGTGTATTTTTGTTATTGTTGGTGTTGTGTGTGTGGTATTTTTTGTGTACGAGTTTAGTTTGTTTATGTGGACTGTATCGGTGTCTCTTCGGAGAGGTTGGTTGGATTCATCGATACGTTTTGTTAATTGGCAGGTTGGACAGGTTTTTACCTGTTGTGCAATGTCTTGTGTCATGTTCTGCCAATAATATTGAGCAGAGATGAGTCTCGTCATCTTTGAGATGTTTGGATGGTTGTTTTGGGTGTGTACTGTTTGTAATAGTTTGTTGGTGAGTGTTTTGGGAATTGTGATTTTGGTTACACCTTTGCGGGAAACGGTATGCAGTCCATTGTGATCAATGGTCAAGCTAGAATTTCCCGATGGGGAAGGCTGATGGTTCTTAAGGAGGGAGGCGTCTAAGAAACCACAGAACGGGTTACGAGTTATGAAGTCCGTTTCATATTGTTGTACTCCGTTTATGTAACGAACCTCATATTCGTATCTCGATAGCCTTAAACTCCATCGAAATAATCTGCCTGACGGGTTTTTGATCTTTTTCAGCCACTACAATGCGCGATGGTCAGAAAATATGGTAAATTTTCTGTCCATCAAACAGACGCGGAAATTATCCACACTCTCAACGATTGCTAGGCATTGTAGTTCAGAGATGGAGTAATTCCGTTCGTGTGAACGCAGGGAGCGGCTGAAATTTTGAACTGTGTAGGTCTTCCCATCAGGGTGGACCTGTTTGAGGACGCCTGCGATGCCGAGTGTTGAGGCGTTACAGTACACCTGGCATGGCAGACCTTCCTGGTAAAGGTGTAAAGTGGGGTGTGTTGTAAGGCTTTCTTTCAGGCTAGTGAACGCTTACTGGCATTTGACATCCCAGACCCACATGACATCCCTTTTGAAAAGGTTGTTAAGTGGTGTCCGCAAGCGGGCGTAGTCCGGAATGAACTTTTTATAAGCGTTCACAGCGCTTAAGAAAGATCGCAATGTTTTGCGATTGTGTGGTTGTTGGGTGGCGTGAATTGTTTCTATGTTTCGTGTAGATGGTGTGGTTGTATTGGTAGTGGTTTTGCATGTGTCTGCGTGGTGTTGTTGTCGCCTTTTGGTGCGAGTGTCGCGCTTGTTGCGATGTTTGCGCGTGTGACTGTTGTGTGACGACGTGTGGTCACGTGTGTGCTTTGTGTGCGAGTTGTCCTGCCGGATGGACACTGTCTGGGTATTGTTGTTGTGAGTGTCGCGCTTGTTGCGATGTACACGTGCGTGACGGTTGTGTGGTGACGTGTGGTCACGTGCGTGCTTAGTGTGAGAGTTGTCCTGTTGGAGGAACACATTTTGTGCATCTTTGTGATGGGTTTGGGCCATTGTGGCCTTGTACATTGAGGGCGTATAATAAGGACAATTGGCCTTAGTGAAAAATTTGTGTTGTGCGTGCGCGTGACTAGATTGGCATGTTGGCAATTGGTTTTGGACCAATGGATGCGCGCATTGGGTGCCATGTGCGGAAGGCCTGTGTGCATGGTGAGTCCTTTGTGATCCCGTTTGGCATTCCCAATAAGTGCATTCATTGGTCAGGTGAGCAAAGTGGTAGTTAGTGGTAGACAATGGAGCGTCAAGCTGGAACATAGTGCCGTGGTTAAAGTCTATTGTTAATTTAAATTTTCGGAGGGTATCTATACCGAGAATTCCAAGTGGTAGAGGTGCTTCCACCACAGGGAAATTCTCTTTTTGGTTAATTTACCTATTGTCAGGGGGAGGATTATTTTACCTAGGGTTGGTACAAGACCTTTTATGGCTTGTAGGTCTATGGACTGTTTTTTAAGTTTTAGTTTAGGGAGGTTAATTTTTGATATCTTATAGCGGTTATAGGGCACTATGTTCAAGCTTGCGCCTGTATCAATCAGAAAAGGGGGTGACAGTTCAGGGGTTAGGGACAGTTTCATTGTCAATTGGCTGACGAAAAGGGTTTGGTGCCTTCCTACCTGGTTGGCGAAAGGGTGGAGCGTCTTGAGCGTGCTGTGGAGGTGGGGCTGTTTGGACTGCCCGCGCGCTCGCGTGTCGAGCCGGTCTGTTGTATCGGCATTCGCTGTGCCAATGACGGGCGCCGCAGAACTTACAGTTCGACGGTGGAGCAGGTGCTGTCCACGCACCTGTTCTTCTGGGTGCGCTGGTGTATGGGCCCGACATGGTGGGCGGTTGATCCTCGCGGTGACGTGCAGTTGGTACGCTGGACCCGTGGATCCGCTGCACCAGTCGGAACCACTCTTCCAGGCTCTCAGGAGGTACCACGCGGACCAGGCGCTGGTCGGAGAGCGGCAACCCCTCCGTCGGCGTCTCGAGGATCACCTCCTGTGGGAGTCCCAGTTGTAAACCCATGGCGGTTTTCTCCCGGTAATACGTCTCCAGGTCTGCCTGACCAGCAAGTTTCATGGCGAAGTATTTTGCGAAGGATGCCTCGCTGGATTCCGGGTAGAGATCCGTGAGGGTTTGCCTCACCTGGAAGTAGCTCTGAGTGGCCAACCGCAGTTTCCTGAAGAATTCCAGGGGTTGGCGTGTCAGGTAGCCCGGCAACCGGAGTAGCTTATCGGGGGCGTCCACGTGGGCGTCGTCCATCTTCCGGTCGTAAGACTGGAATAATTGGCGGGCGCTGTAGGTTCCATCAAAGGGTGGTAGCTCCGTCTCCGCTCGCTCGGTCGACCTTACGTGGGAGAGCACCGTGGCCAACTGGAGTAAAACCCCGCTAGGGGGCTTGATTCGCCGACGTCGGCGCCTTCTTCCCTCGTCCCGCTGTTTTCACTTTTCGCTTCCGGGTTTAGCTCGTCTTCCATTTTAAAATCCTGTCGACTCGCTATAATAATATGAAACTTTTTTGGGTGATTGATTTGGTTTGGATGGTTGGTTGTCGTAAGAATCTATTGACTTACTTGGTGGTTGATGTGGGCGCAGTCGTTTTGGCTGAAATGGTAACGTTTTCTCACAGGGGAAATAACGAGAAAGGACACAGGATTGGATTGAGAAATAGGCCAGCGATCAAGGGAGAGAAGGGCTTTAGACTATTGGCGTATTTGACTAATGGCTAGACTGTTAACATATTGAACATGGACTTATCTGGATGGTGAGAAGGTGGTGGCGAGCTCCCAACTGTTCCTTGGCAGGTCCAGCTCCCTACTGACTAACTTGAGTCCGAGATTTAACTCGTTAACTCTCCAGTGCTCTCATTGGTTGACTATCGCTTCGTGGCGACTTCTGATTGGATCTTCGCTAGTCCTGCTGGACTCTGATTGGAGGTAGCTAACTCCATTGTCTTTGTCATGTTTTAACATGCTCCCGGAAGAAGAAGGTTTTTGAACTCAGTTTTATTAGTTCCTGGGTAATAACTTTTGCTTCCTGGATAATGAAAACCTGGTAATGGATTCTCTGATGGCTTCTCTTCCCAGTTCGCTAGGCCTAACCTTTATTAAAATCGTTTACATCATACATTGCATATATATTGTGGTGGGGTTACATCTAGTTATATACAAATTATGACATAAATTTAATTGAATGTATAAATATAATAAAAAAGGACAAGTTTGTAAATTATTTTTGAATAATAATTGACCGTGCTTTTCAATAAAAAATTGTTTGGATGATTGATATTCGTTCTTTATTACATTAGAGCATCTTGCTACTCTGGTAAAGTACATAGACTATACACTAGGTCAAACTTGTCTCTCAAGGTAAAGAGAGACAGCTTTAGTATTGAAAAGAAAGAATGAACCTCCCTCAATACTTGTCATAACTACTCTTCCTCAATAATCTTTTTAAATGTATATAATTGGAAGAAATATGTCTGTAGAAGATTCTCTTCTTCTTTCTTATCTCCACTCAATTATTTTAGGGTATCAAGCTTGTAAAGTTCACCACCATCATGACTGGATGAAGTAGAATGCATCTGCCTTTGTCATTAAGACTCGGAGCACTACACAGTGGCAGGCCGACTTAACTCCAAAAGAAATGGCCGCCTCTGACATGAGGAACAGACGCCATGTGCAGCCACTCCTAACAAGAAGCACAAACACTGCTCTCATCCTGTATCCCTGGATTAGGCCATCAGCATGGCCAGCTGAGCCCAGGTTTTTTAGCGAGCTTGTTACTGCTCCCCCTCCTCCTTTTTCATCCGGGCTTGGGACTGGCAAAGGCGGAGTTAAAAGAAGATTCTTAAACTCGAGAACTTGCCAATTATAATAAACTAGACGAAAGGCCCGGGCAATGCCCGGGGTTTACCCGAGTGCGAATATATTTCAAAAACGTTGTCTTGGGTGGCCGCTATAGACAGGGTGGTCTGTATAGACAGGTGGATGTATCACACAGCTGATAATAGGGTTGCCTAGAGTGACCGCTATAGACAGGGTGGTCTGTATAGACAGGTGGATGTATCACACAGCTGTAGAGTGGTCGCTATAGACAGGGTGGTCTGTATAGACAGGTGTACGTATCACACTGCTGATAACAGGGTTGCCTAAAGTGAACGCTATAGACAGGGTGGTCTGTATAGACAGGTGGATGTATCACACAGCTGATAACAGGGTTGTCTAGGGTGGTCGCTATAGACAGGGTGGTCTGTATAGACAGGTGAATGTAACACACTGATGATAACAGGGTTGCCTAAAGTGACCGCTATAGACAGGGTGGTCTGTACAGACAGGTGGGTGGTCGCTATAGACAGGGTGGTCTGTATAGACAGGTGAATGTAACACACTGATGATAACAGGGTTGCCTAAAGGGACCGCTGTAGACAGGGTGGTCTGTATAGACAGGTGGATGTATCACACAGCTGATAACAGGGTGGTCTAGAGTGGTCGCTATAGACAGGGTGGTCTTTATAGACAGGTGTATTTATCACACTGATGATAACAGGGTTGTCTAGAGTGGCCGCTATAGACAGGGTGGTCTGTATAGACAGGTGGATGTATCACTCAGCTGATAACAGGGTTGCCTAGGGTGACCGCTATGACAGGGTGGTCTGTATAGACAGGTGGATGTATCACTCAGCTGATAACAGGGTTGCCTAGGGTGACCGCTATGACAGGGTGGTCTGTATAGACAGGTGGATGTATCACACAGCTGATAACAGGGTTGCCTAGGGTGACCGCTATGACAGGGTGGTCTGTATAGACAGGTGGATGTATCACACAGCAGATAACAGGGTTGCCTAGGGTGACCGCTATGACAGGATGGTCTGTATAGACAGGTGGATGTATCACTCAGCTGATAACAGGGTCGCCTAGGGTGACCGCTATGACAGGGTGGTCTGTATAGACAGGTGGATGTATCACACAGCAGATAACAGGGTTGGCTAGGGTGACCGCTATGACAGGGTGGTCTGTATAGACAGGTGGATGTATCACACAGCAGATAACAGGTTGCCTAGGGTGACCGCTATGACAGGGTGGTCTGTATAGACAGGTGGATGTATCACACAGCTGATAACAGGGTTGCCTAGGGTGACCGCTATGACAGGATGGTCTGTATAGACAGGTGGATGTATCACTCAGCTGATAACAGGGTTGTCTAGAGTGGCCGCTATAGACAGGGTGGTCTGTATAGACAGGTGGAGGTATCACACAGCTGATAATAGGGTTGCCTAGAGCGGCCGCTATTGGCAGGGTGGTCTGTATAGACAGGTGGATGTATCACACAGCTGTAGAGTGGTCGCTATAGACAGGGTGGTCTGTATAGACAGGTGTATGTATCACACTGCTGATAACAGGGTTGCCTAAAGTGACCGCTATAGACAGGGTGGTCTGTACAGACAGGTGGGTGGTCGCTATAGACAGGGTGGTCTGTATAGACAGGTGAATGTAACACACTGATGATAACAGGGTTGCCTGAAGTGACCGCTGTAGACAGGGTGGTCTGTATAGACAGGTGGATGTATCACACAGCTGATAACAGGGTGGTCTAGAGTGGTCGTTATAGACAGGGTGGTCTTTATAGACAGGTGTATTCATCACACTGATGATAACAGGGTTGTCTAGAGTGGCCGCTATAGACAGGGTGGTGTGTATAGACAGGTGGATGTATCACTCAGCTGATAACAGGGTTGCCTAGGGTGACCGCTATGACAGGGTGGTCTGTATAGACAGGTGGATGTATCACTCAGCTGATAACAGGGTTGCCTAGGGTGACCGCTATGACAGGGTGGTCTGTATAGACAGGTGGATGTATCACACAGCTGATAACAGGGTTGCCTAGGGTGACCGCTATGACAGGGTGGTCTGTATAGACAGGTGGATGTATCACACAGCAGATAACAGGGTTGCCTAGGGTGACCGCTATGACAGGGTGGTCTGTATAGACAGGTGGATGTATCACTCAGCTGATAACAGGGTCGCCTAGGGTGACCGCTATGACAGGGTGGTCTGTATAGACAGGTGGATGTATCACACAGCTGATAACAGGGTTGCCTAGGGTGACCGCTATGACAGGGTGGTCTGTATAGACAGGTGGATGTATCACACAGCAGATAACAGGGTTGCCTAGGGTGACTGCTATGACAGGGTGGTCTGCATAGACAGGTGGATGTATCACTCAGCTGATAACAGGGTTGCCTAGGGTGACCGCAATGACAGGGTGGTCTGTATAGACAGGTGGATGTATCACACAGCTGATAACAGGGTTGCCTAGGGTGACCGCTATGACAGGGTGGTCTGTATAGACAGGTGGATGTATCACTCAGCTGATAACAGGGTTGCCTAGGGTGACCGCTATGACAGGGTGGTCTGTATAGACAGGTGGATGTATCACACAGCTGATAACAGGGTTGCCTAGGGTGACCGCTATGACAGGGTGGTCTGTATAGACAGGTGGATGCATCACTCAGCTGATAACAGGGTTGCCTAGGGTGACCGCTATGACAGGGTGGTCTGTATAGACAGGTGGATGTATCACACAGCTGATAACAGGGTTGCCTAGGGTGACCGCTATGACAGGGTGGTCTGTATAGACAGGTGGATATATCACACAGCTGATAACAAGGTTGCCTAGGGTGACCGCTATGACAGTGTGGTCTGTATTGACAGGTGGATGTATCACACAGCTGATAACAGGGTTGCCTAGGGTGACCGCTATGACAGGGTGGTCTGTATAGACAGGTGGATGTATCACACAGCTGATAACAGGGTTGCCTAGGGTGACCGCTATGACAGGGTGGTCTGTATAGACAGGTGGATGTATCACACAGCAGATAACAGGGTTGTCTAGGGTGGTCGCTATAGACAGGGTGGTCTGTATAGACAGGTGGATGTATCACACAGCTGATAACAGGGTTGTCTAGGGTGGTCGCTATAGACAGGGTGGTCTGTATAGACAGGTGGATGTATCACACGGCTGATAACAGGGTTGTCTAGAGTGGTCGCTATAGACAGGGTTGTCTGTATAGACAGGTGTATGCATCACACAGCTGATAACAGGGTTGTCTAAGGTGACCGCTATAGACAGGGTGGACTGTATAGACAGGTGGATGTAACACACTGCTGATAACAGGGTTGTCTAGAATGGCCGCTATAGACAGGTGTATGTATCACACAGCTGATAACAGGGTTGTCTAGAGTGGTCGCTATAGACAGGGTGGTCTGTATAGACAGGTGTATGTATCACACAGCTGATAACAGGGTTGTCTAAGGTGACCGCTATAGACAGGGTGGTCTGTATAGACAGGTGGATGTAACACACTGCTGATAACAGGGTTGTCTAGAATGGCCGCTATAGACAGGTGTATGTAATAAACAGCTGATAACAGGGTTGTCTAGAGGGGGGCGGGCAGGGAGGTCACGTGTTTGCTGGCAGCCTATGGGCGGGCATTCTATCCGTGAGCTTCAGACAGACAGACAGACAGAATAAGGCAAATATATAAGAAGATTATACATTTTTCACCGAAAGTATGTGAGAAATAGTTACCTAGACATTATTAGAAAAAAAGGAACACAATAAAATTCAGGTAAAAAGTGTTTTTTTAATTTTGGGTTTGCAAGCTTTCGAGTAAATATTCTGCTCTTTAACTGGCAAATACATCTATATGTACAGTATCAAAATGATCTATATACAAAAATAACCGAAAAAAAGGCGTTATTGGCATGTCCTTTCGTGTTTATAAAGTATTTAAAATGTTTTTCTTCAATTTTCAACGCGATCAAATAGCGTATATTGGTTTTTAATATCAACACCTTACCTTTTATATATACAGTTAAATCTATCTATAACGCCTTCCTCTCTATAGCGCCCGATTTTAAACATTTAAATGTAAACATTTTACATTGAAAGTGACCTGTCTATAGTACCCCCTCTCTATAGCATCCTATTTTGGTGAGTCCCAAGAGGGGGCGCTATAGACAGGTTTAACTGTGAATGTTTTTTAATTATTTGTTTCACTTGTGTATATATATATCTATTTATAAAAGATGCATATATTGGATTTCTAATTCTAGTGAAAAACAAAAACATCCTCGTAAAAGAGAGGCGAGTTGCCCCTCGAAATATTGGAACAATAAAATAATTAGAAATCCAATATATGCATCTTTTATAAATATAATTTTAATTATGGATTGCCAAATCTTCAAAAAAATATATATCTATATGAAAAATTAGTACAAATGCGATATTTTACTGCGATAAAGTGCATAAATTATTAAAAAGACATCTCCTTATCGTGCAATCCGATAGATGGCGCAAGCCATCAGCAACTTTCAGTTGCACGATAAGGAGATGCCTTTTTCATAATATATCTATATGTTAAAAACAATAAAAAAATAAAATATAAAAAAGGTTAGGTGTTGTTATTAAAAACAAAAAAGGCATATCCTGACCAGGCGCACATGAGCATTTCTAGAAGGCAGAGCGCCATCTAGTGGAACAGAAATCAACTAAACATTGATTTAACTTGTTCCGTGATATTTGGCCAATCCAATTTCTTGATGAATAAAGAAAGTCAACCATAAGTTAAATAAACATTTAGTTTATTTTTGTTTCACTAGATGGCGCTCTGCTATCTAGAAAAGCTCATATGACCTGGTCAGGATATGCCTCTTTTGTTTTTTTATATATATGTTTAAATAAAAAGTCATATATTGGATCGTAAAATCATTTATTTTACCAATTTATGCCTTTTTTTAATTGAAGATTTATTTATAGATTGCTCTATTTTCAAAAATATATATATCTATGTGTAAATTTACAATATATTCTAAATAATATTTCTTGACAAATGAAAATACCAAGACGCGAATGTTTCTTATCAAATGATTCAAAATTCTATTGTCCTTACTGATATGAAAAATTATATTGGGAGGGCTTGGCTCATTAGTGATGAACACTCCCAGCAGTTTCACCAATTTAATCTACCAGACCGCTTCTATAGAGCTCTAATACTGTATTGGATCATTCTGTTTATATATGCTATACTGAAGGGTGGAATCTTAGAAATATTATTTAGACAAATATGAACATAAGTTTTTTTCCCAATCTTCAGTGTAACATATAAAAGCAGAATGATCCAATACAGTATTAGAGCTCTAAAGAATTAGTCTCTGGTAGATTAAATTGGTGAAACTGCTGGGAAGGTTCATCACTAATGAGCCAAGCCCTACCAATATTTTTTCATCGCAATAAGGACAGTAGAAATTTGATTTATTTGTGAATGGAAACATTCGCGTCTTGATATTTTTAGTTCTTCTAATTAAAGATACTTCGGTCAGTATAAATATTTGTATTATCTCGACGTTTCGATTTGTCCTCGTCAGGAGCAAACAAAAATTAAAACATTTAACGTTAAAAATTATTCCTAACGCCTTGCCAAATGTTTTCATTTTTGTTTGCTCCTGATGAGGACAAAAGATTTTTGTCGAAACGTCGAGATAATACAAAGATTTATACTGACCGAAGTATCTTAAATTTGAAGAACTATGAATGCCCGCCAGGCAGCCTCTATCTTTATGATTAGTATTTTCATTTATATTATATAGATTACAAATAAGTCGGTGGACGAGTAGGTAACACCCTCGATTTCCGACAGTCATGAACCGGGATTGAATCCCACGTTAACATTTTGTTTGATAAGTGAATAACCTTCACATATGATTCTTTGTTTCAATCATCATAAACTAGGTTGCTTTTGTTGAGTGGTACCTAATAAAGTGACTTTGGAACCGGTATATAGATTGCTATGTATTAATATTTCCTTGTTTTGTTCACAGATCAGGAAGAAACGTGAAAAAATCGCTTTGGCCATGGAAGAACTTCAAAAAGTATCTTGTATTCGGTTTGTACCACGAGAGCACCAAGAGAACTAACTGACGATCAGGAATTTAGAAGGCTGTTGGAGTGCATTAGGGATGAAAGGCGGTCTACAGAACATGTCTATCGGGATACATTGCCAAGTGGGAAACATCATGCACAAGTTCCTGCACACCCTGGCCTTCTGGCACGAGCAAGGTCGCGAGAACAGAGATGATTATGTTGATATCAAATGGGACAAAATAGACGAAAGTAAGTAAAGTAAGTTAAACCTGTCTATAGCGCCCCCTCTTGGGACTCACCAAAATAGGGTACTATAGAGAGGGGGTGCTATAGACAGGTCACTTTTAATGTACAGTTAAACCTGTCTATAGCGCCCTCTCTTGGGATTCACCAAAATAGGGTACTATAGAGAGGGGGTGCTAAAGAAAGGTCACTTTTAATCTAAATCACATCATACTACGTATTTAAAATCAGGCGCTATAGAGAGGAAGGCACTATTTAGGGGGGGGGCGCTATTGACATGTTCAACTGTACTATGTACCATGTTTTTTCCTGTAGAAGGGCGTTAGTGCTGAAAGCTAGAGACTAAACCTTTTTTGAAAAGACACTTTTCCCTAGAGGCCTGATTTTTTTACTCAATATTAATACAAGAGGCCATTTTTTTAATATAAAGAAGTTAAATATCTTTCTAGCCTCTTTCTCTTTAACCTTATATATTTATATTTATTCAATTTCATATTTAACTTTTTATAATCTTATATGAACTATGTAATAAACAAGTTTCAATAACAAATAAAAACATTAAGATGTAGTGCCCCTATCACGAATAAATCAAACTTCTACTGTCCTTATTTCGATGAAAAATATTGGGAGGGCTTGGTTAATCAGTGGTGAACCCTCCCTGCGGTTTCGCCACTTTAATCTACCAGACCGCTTCTTAGAGCTCTAAAACTGTATTGTTGATATATAATGATAAATAAGTTGATAAACCACTTACAAATTTTCACATACAGTAGAACCTCCCTTTAGCGGACACCTCTCTATGAAGGACAGTTTTCATTTGCAAAATTACCATATTTACTATTTAGCAACTCTCTGGTAAGCGCACACTTCTCCCTAAAGGACACTTAGGCTCTGAAATTAGGTGTCCATTACAGGAAGGTGCCACTGTAGCAACTCTCTGGTAAGAGGACACCTCTACCTAAGGGACACATAGGCTCTGCAATTAGGTGTCCTTTACAGGAAGGTTCTACTGTAGCTACTCTCCGGTAAGAGGACACCTTTCCCATAAGGACAATTTGGCTATGAAATTAGGTGTCTTTTACATGGAGGTTCTACTGTAGCAACTCTCCGGTAAGAGGACACCTCTACCTAAAGGACAGTTTGATTCTGCAATTAGGTGTTGTCCTTTACAGGGAGGTTGTTCTACGGTAACAATTCTCCAGTAAGAGGGCACCTTTCCCTAAAGGACAATTTGACTCTGCAATTGGGTGTACTTTACAGGGAGGTTGTTCTAATGTACCCATTTTCTTTTAACCAATTAAGATATTGATCCCAAAAGGATACGACCAGAAACTCTGAGATGTTGTTTACAGGATTCCGAGGACAATTCGAGGATTTTCCCAAAAGGAAGAGGTCCACTTCTGAACGAGAGCTATGATTATGGTTCGAACATGCATTACCAGCCTGATGCCTTCAGTATTGAAGGTAATCAAACCATCATTGCCAAGAAACAAGGTGGAGAGGCGATGGGTCAACTTAAGAAATACAGCGAGAGTGATAACAGGAGAATCAACAAACTTTATAATTGCCCTCCACCTAGTCCCCAACCAGAGATGAAACGCAAAGGTGAGTATCTACATTTATATTGATCAACACGGTATGACACTCATGGACAAAACTTGAACAAGTAGAGGGTCATCGCCGCTATTCGTCAGTTTTTTAAAAATTAAACAGAGGCTGTTCACACTTGGTTATCTCGTGTGTCTTTAATAAATGTCAATATGTATCAAATATCATTCAGAGTCTGAATCCCGTTATACATGCTAAAAGGTACAACTTCCTTAAGTTTTCTCCATGAGTGTAATATTGTTTGAATCTCGATATACTTGCTAAAAGGTACATCTTCCTTAAGTTTTGTCCATAAGTGTAATATTGTCTGAATCCCGATATACATGCTAGAAGGTACAACTTCCATAAGTTTTGTCCATGAGTGTAATATTGTCTGAATCTCGATATACATGTTAATAGGTACAACTTCCTTAAGTTTTGTTGATGAGTGTAACTTTCAGAGTTATTTTCTGAATCCCGATATACATGCTAAAAGGTACAACTTCCTTAAGTTTTGTACATGAATGTAATATTGTCTGAATCTCGATATACATGCTGAAAGTTACAAGTTCAAGTTTTGTCTATGAGTGTTATTATTTTTAGAGAGCCGCTTTAATTCATGACGGAACGCTAGATTTACATACTACTTTATTATTAAAACAATTATCTTTTATACAAAATAAAATACAAAAGATGATGATAAGAAATTAAAGGAATATTAATATCATACATAACAACTCCTCCCTATTAGCCAAAGATAACTTAATTTTCAAAAAACGATGGAGGTTTCCTTATTCTTAAGGATCTCCTCAACACAGGCTTTGGGGTTCCTTCTGAAGAATCAGTTTCTTGAATAGCCGGGTGTCTTTCAAACTCAGGTGTCACTTGAGGGGTCGATGATGTACGAGTGCTCGGGCGTCCGGCACGCTCTTCGTCGTTCACATCTTCTCGGCCTTCTGAGAACATTTTGTACCACCGATAAACGTTGCTTCGGTCCAAGGTAGCTTCTCCGTATGCCACAGTCAACATTCGGAATGCATCCGCGCACTTAATTTCGTTTTTCACACAAAATTTTATACAGGTTCTTTGATCCATTTTTTAATAGGTAAAAATCGAAAACGATCCAAAACACCTGCAAGCAAAGCAGCTGTCAACAATTAAGTGAACATTCAAAATGGCCGAGCTTGTCGGCATAAGTGAGAGACATGAGTACCAACATAAGGCCACAAAATGATCGAAATTCGAATATACGTAACCCGCGAAAATTCAAAGGTCGCGATACTTTTTGAACACACCTCATATATCGAGATTCAGACAATATTACACTCATGGAGAAAACTTTAGGAAGTTGTACCTTTTAGCATGTATATCGGGATTCAGACTCTGAATGATATTTGATACCTATTGATATTTATTAAAGACACACGAGATAACCAAGTGTGAACAGCCTCTGTTTAATTTTTAAAAAACTGACGAATGGCGGCGATGACCCTCTACTTGTTCAAGTTTTGTCCATGAGTGTCATACCGTGTTGATCAATATAAATGTAGATACTCACCTTTGCGTTTCATCTCTGGTTGGGGACTAGGTGGAGGGCAATTATAAAGTTTGTTGATTCTCCTGTTATCACTCTCGCTGTATTTCTTAAGTTGACCCATCGCCTCTCCACCTTGTTTCTTGGCAATGATGGTTTGGTTACCTTCAATACTGAAGGCATCAGGCTGGTAATGCATGTTCGAACCATAATCATAGCTCTCGTTCAGAAGTGGACCTCTTCCTTTTGGGAAAATCCTCGAATTGTCCTCGGAATCCTGTAAACAACATCTCAGAGTTTCTGGTCGTATCCTTTTGGGATCAATATCTTAATTGGTTGAAAGAAAATGGGTACATTAGAACAACCTCCCTGTAAATTACACCTAATTGCAGAGTCAAATTGTCCTTTAGGGAAAGGTGCCCTCTCACTGGAGAGTTGCTACAGTAGAACCTCCATGTAAAAGACACCTAATTTCAGAGCCAAATTGTCCTTTAGGGAAAGGTGTCCTCTTACCGGAGAGTTGCTACAGTAGAACCTTCCTGTAAAGAACACCTAATTTCAGAGCCTATGCGTCCTTTAGGTAGAGGTGTCCTCTTACCGGAGAGTTGCTACAGTAGAACCTCCATGTAAAGGACACCTAATTTCAGAGCCAAATTGTCCTTTAGGGAAAGGTGTCCTCTTACCGGAGAGTTGCTACAGTAGAACCTTCCTGTAAAGGACACCTAATTGCAGAGTCTAAGTGTCCTTTAGGGAGAGGTGTCCTCTTACCGGAGAGTTGCTACAGTAGAACCTCCATGTAAAGGACACCTAATTTCAGAGCCAAATTGTCCTTTAGGGAAAGGTGTCCTCTTACCGGAGAGTTGCTAGAGTAGAACCTTTCTGTAAAGGACGCTTAATTGCAGAGCCTAAGTGTCCTTTAGGGAGAGATGTCCTCTTACCAGAGAGTTGCTAAATAGTAAATATGGTAATTTTGCAAATGAAAACTGTCCTTCATAGAGAGGTGTCCGCTAAAGGGAGGTTCTACTGTATGTGAAAATTTGTAAGTGGTTTATCAACTTATTTATCATTATATATCAACAATACAGTTTTAGAGCTCTAAGAAGCGGTCTGGTAGATTAAAGTGGCGAAACCGCTGGGAGGGTTCACCACTGATTAACCAAGCCCTCTCAAAATTTTCATCGAAATAAGGACAGTAGAAGTTTGATTTATTCGTGATAGGGGCACTACATCTTAATGTTTTTATTTGTTATTGAAACTTGTTTATTACATAGTTCATATAAGATTATAAAAAGTTAAATATGAAATTGAATAAATATAAATTTATAAGGTTAAAGAGAAAGAGGCTAGAAAGATATTTAACTTCTTTATTTTAAAAAAATGGACTCTTGTATTAATATTGAGTAAAAAATCAGGCCTCTAGGGAAAAGTGTATTTTCAAAAAAGGTTTAGTCTCTAGCTTTCAGCACTAACGCCCTTCTACAGGAAAAAACATGGTACATAGTACAGTTGAACATGTCAATAGCGCTCCCCCTAAATAGTGCCTTCCTCTCTATAGCGCCTGATTTTAAATACGTAGTATGATGTGATTTAGATTAAAAGTGACCTTTCTTTAGCACCCCCTCTCTATAGTACCCTATTTTGGTGAATCCCAAGAGAGGGCGCTATAGACAGGTTTAACTGTACATTAAAAGTGACCTGTCTATAGCACCCCCTCTCTATAGCACCCTATTTTGGTGAGTCCCAAGAGGAGGCGCTATAGACAGGTTTAACTGTACATTAAAAGTGACTTGTCTATAGCACCCCCTCTCTATAGCACCCTATTTTGGTGAGTCCCAAGAGGAGGCGCTATAGACAGGTTTAACTGTACATTAAAAGTGACCTGTCTATAGCACCCCCTCTCTATAGCACCCTATTTTGGTTAGTCCCAAGAGGGGGCGCTATAGACAGGTTTAACTGTACATTAAAAGTGACCTGTCTATAGCACCCCCTCTCTATAGCACCCTATTTTGGTGAGTCCCAAGAGGGGGCGATATAGACAGGATTAACTGTACATTAAAAGTGACCTGTCTATAGCACCCCCTCTCTATAGCACCCTATTTTGGTGAGTCCCAAGAGGGGGCGCTATAGACAGGTTTAACTGTACATTAAAAGTGACCTGTCTATTTCACCCCTCTCTATAGCACCCTATTTTGGTGAGTCCCAAGAGGGGGCGCTATAGACAGGTTTAGCTGTACATTAAAAGTGACCTGTCGATAGCATCCCTCTCCATAGCACCCTATTTTGGTGAGTCCCAAGAGGGGGCGCTATAGACAGGTTTAACTGTACATTAAAAGTGACCTGTCTATAGCACCCCCTCTCTATAGCACCCTATTTTGGTGAGTCCCAAGAGGGGGGCGCTATTGACAGTTTGAACTGTACATTAAAAGTGACCTGTCTATAGCACCCCCTCTCTATAGCACCCTATTTTGGTGAGTCCCAAGAGGGGGGCGCTATTGACAGTTTTAACTGTACATTAAAAGTGACCTGTCTATAGCACCCCCTCTCTATAGCACCCTATTTTGGTGAGTCCCAAGAGGGGGCCCTATAGACAGGTTTAACTGTACATTAAAATTGACCTGTCTATAGCACCCCTCTCTATAGCACCCTATTTTGGTGAGTCCCAAGAGGGGGCGCTATAGACAGGTTTAACTGTACATTAAAAGTGACCTGTCTATAGCACCCCTCTCTATAGCACCCTATTTTGGTGAGTCCTAAGAGGGGGCGCTATAGACAAGTTTAACTGTACATTAAAAGTGACCTGTCTATAGCACCCCCTCTCTATAGCACCCTATATTGGTGAGTCCCAAGAGGGGGCGCTATAGACAGGTTTAACTGTACATTAAAAGTGACCTGTCTATAGCACCCCTCTCTATAGCACCCTATTTTGGTGAGTCCCAAGAGGGGGCGCTATAGACAGGTTTAACTTACTTTACTTACTTTCGTCTATTTTGTCCCATTTGATATCAACATAATCATCTCTGTTCTCGCGACCTTGCTCGTGCCAGAAGGCCAGGGTGTGCAGGAACTTGTGCATGATGTTTCCCACTTGGCAATGTATCCCGATAGACATGTTCTGTTGACCGCCTTTCATCCCTAATGCACTCCAACAGCCTTCTAAATTCCTGATCGCCAAATAATTCTCTTGATATTCTCGTGGTACAAACCGAATACAAGATACTTTTTGAAGTTCTTTCATGGCCAAAGCAATTTTTTCACGTTTTTCCTGATCTGTGAACAAAACAAAGAAATGTTAATACATAGCAATCTATATACCGGTTTCAAAATCACTTTATTAGGTACCACTCAACAAAAGCAACCTAGTTTATGATGATTGAAACAATGAATAATATGTGAAGGTTATTCACTTATCAAACAAAATGTTAACGTGGGATTCAAACCCGGTTCATGACTGTCGGAAATCGAGGGTGTTACCTACTCGTCCACCGACTTATTTGTAATCTATATAATATAAATGAAAATACTAATCATAAAGATAGAGGCTGCCCGGCCGGCATTCATAGTTCTTCAAATTAAAGATACTTCGGTCAGTAAATCTTTTTATTATCTCGACGTTTTGACAAAAATATTTTGTTTGCTCCTGACAGGAACAAAAGATTTTTGTCGAAACGTCGAGATAATACAAAGATTTATACTGACCGAAGTAGCTTTAATTTGAAGAACTAAAAATACTAAGACGTGAATGTTTCTTTTTACAAATAAATCAAACTTTTACTGTCCTTTTTGCGATGAAAAAATTATATTGGGAGAGCTCTTGGCTCATCAGTGTTTAACCCTCTCAACGGTTTCTCCAATTTAATCTACCAGACCGCTTCTTAAAGCTCTAATACTGTATTGAATCTTTCTGCTTTTATGTGTTACACTGAAGATTGGGAAAAAAAACTTATGTTCATATTTGTCTAAATACCATTTCTAAGATTCCACCTTTCAGTAAGCATATAAAAGCAGAATGATCCAATACAGTATTAGAGCTCTAAAGAAGCGGTCTGGTAGATTAAATTGACGAAAACGCTGGGAGTGTTCACCACTAATGAGCTAAGCCCTCCCAATATAATTTTTCATCTCAGTAAGGACAATAGAAGTTCAATTCATTTGATAAGATACATTCCCGACTTGGTATTTTCATTTGTCAAGAAATATTATTTAGAATATAATGTAAATTTACACATATATATATATTTGTGAAAATAGAGCAATCCATAAATAAATCTTTAATTAAAAAGGCGTATATTGGTAAAATAAATATTTTTTTATAAAATATATGCCTTTTTAATTAAACATCTTCTATATATATATAAATGAATGTTTGTATGTTTGTTTGTTTGTATGTCCGGTATACAAATTCGCAGTAGTTCACTAATTCAAACCAAAATTTCCATACATAGGTAAAAAATACGGGGAAGACGATAGGCTATTTTAAAAAATATATAAATCAATTATTAAAACTATATATTCAAATTATTCTACTTAGCTCACGAACAGCGCCTTCTATCAAAGATTAGATTAAATTATGCTGATGCAAACAAATAGATAATGCTAATAACAAACAATTATTTAAAAAATCTTATCTAAATATATATCACTCGGGTAGATATGCACACGGGTCAATCCCGGGGCGAAGCCCGGGTCACCCGTCTAGTAAATATATAAAAATAAAAGAGACATATCCTGACCAGGCTCATATGAGCTTTTCTAGATAGCAGAGCGCCATCTAGTGAAACAAAAATAAACTAAAGGTTTATTTAACTTGTGGTTGACTTTCTTGATTCATCAAGAAATTGGATTGGCCAAATATCACGGAACAAGTTAAATCAATGTTTAGTTTATTTCTGTTCCACTAGATGGCGCTCTGCCTTCTAGAAATGCTCATGTGCGCCTGGTCAGGATATGCCTTTTTTGTTTTTAATAACAACACCTAACCTTTTTTATATTTTTATTTTTTTATTGTTTTTAACATATAGATATATTATGAAAAAGGCATCTCCTTATCGTGCAACTGAAAGTTGCTGATGGCTTGCGCCATCTATCGGATTGCACGATAAGGAGATGTCTTTTTAATAATTTATGCACTTTATCGCAGTACAATATCGCATTTGTACTAATTTTTCATATAGATATATATATACACAAGTGAAACAAATAATTAAAAAACATTCACAGTTAAACCTGTCTATAGCGCCCCCTCTTGGGACTCACCAAAATAGGATGCTATAGAGAGGGGGTACTATAGACAGGTCACTTTCAATGTAAAATGTTTACATTTAAATGTTTAAAATCGGGCGCTATAGAGAGGAAGGCGTTATAGACAGGTTTAACTGTATATATAAAAGGTAAGGTGTTGATATTAAAAACCAATATACGCTATTTGATCGCGTTGAAAATTGAAGAAAAACATTTTAAATACTTTATACACGAAAGGACATGCCAATAACGCCTTTTTTTCGGTTATTTTTGTATATAGATCATTTTGATACTGTACATATAGATGTATTTGCCAGTTAAAGAGCAGAATATTTACTCGAAAGCTTGCAAACCCAAAATTAAAAAAAAAAACTTTTTACCTGAATTTTATTGTTCCTTTTTTTCTAATAATGTCTAGGCAACTATTTCTCACATACTTTGCGTAAAAAAATGTATAATTTATTATAATTGGCAAGTTCTCGAGTTTAAGAATCTTCTTTTAACTCCGCCTTTGCCAGTCCCAAGCCCGGATGAAAAAGGAGGAGGGGGAGCAGTAACAAGCTCGCTAAAAAACCTGGGCTCAGCTGGCCATGCTGATAGTACCCTGTAAGGTCTCCTAATCCAGGGATACAGGATGAGCAGTGTTTGTACTCCATGTTAGGAGTGGCTGCACATGGCGTCTGTTCCTCATGTCAGAGGCGGCCATTTATTTTGGAGTTAAGTCAGTGGCCTGCCACTGAGTAGTGCTCCCAGTCTTAATGACAAAGGCAGATGCATTCTACTTCATCCAGTCATGATGGTGGTAAACTTTACAAACTTGATACCCTAATATGATTGAGTGGAGATAAGAAAGAAGAAGAGAATCTTCTACAGACATATTTCTTCCAATTATATACATTTAAAAAGATTATTGAGGAAGAGTAGTAATGACAAGTATTGAGGGAGGGTCATTCTTTCTTTTCAATACTAAAGCTGTCTCTCTTTACCTTGAGAGACAAGTTTGACCTAGTGTATAGTCTATATACTTTACCAGAGTAGCAAGATGCTCTAATGTAATAAAGAACGAATATCAATCATCCAAACAATTTTTTATTGAAAAGCACCCTCAATTATTACATTCAATAAAATTTACATACTTGTTTTTCTTCCTCTTCTTCTCCTTCTTTCTTATCTCCACTCAATCATATTAAGATATCAAGTTGTGACCCTTGATGGTGTCTGTTTGACAACCATCATGATTGGGTGAATTAGAATGCGTTTACCTTTGTCATTAAGACTGGGAGCACTACTCAGTGGCAGGCCGACTTAGCTCCAAAATAAATGGCCGCCTCTAACATGAAGAACAGACGCCATGTGCAGCCGCTCCTAACATGGAGTACAAACACTGCTCATCCTGTATCCCTGGAGCCCTTACAGGGTACTATCAGCCGGGCCAGCTGAGTCCAGGTTTTTTACCGAGCTTGTTACTGCTCCCCCTCCTCCTTTTTCATCCGGGCTTGGGACCGGCAAAGGCGGAGTTATTTCTTCGTTCTTTAATTAACAAAAATATTTACATAAACAAAGTTAACTACTCTGTTAGTCATAACAAATAGTAATATTTTTTACTAGGGCGATATACTGTGCCATTGTTCTGTTGCCCCGTTAGTATGTGTATTGTCTGGTAGTGATCTCAATCCGATAGTCAACAAAAATATAACTGGATGAATATAATGATGTTTGATCAAGGTCTTTGGTTTATATAAATTAGGCAGTCGCGGACCAACAGCAGCATTGTTAGAAAGAGGAGAAAGACCTCTTTATAAATCCTGAGTACAACAGACCCGGTTGATAAACCTCAGCGAGGGTCCCACTCCAGGGATACTGAGGTGCTGCGTCTGTACTCATGTTAGAGTTGGCAACAAAGACTTCCATGTTAAGAACGGCCTCAAATTACAGGCAAAATCAGACTTTCACTAAAGTGTAGCATGGTGCCATGATCAACGAAAGCTGCACCCCTACATCCCATTCCATGATATCATGGAATTCGTGTAATCTTTACACAAGGGGATAAGAAACAACAAGTGATTCGCTGTCACTCTCGTAAAGAGAATGTTTATTTAGTGGTAAATGTTACTTTGAATTTGCTGCTTTTTTATACTAAATGTACATTAATACAAAGCAATAACACGCCATCTATATACAACGAATGAAGACATTAAGACGCGAATGTTTTTTTTTGAACCATTCGCGTCTTAATGTCTTCATTCGTTATATATAGATGGCGTGTTATTGCTCTGTATTAATGTATACCTAACTTGTCCTTATTGTTTACAGAAGAGCATTACTCGATGCAAATATTTGAATGTAATTCTACTGTCCTAAAAGCTTATATCCATAGTTTACCTAAATACCATTTCTGAGATTCCACCCTTCAGTGTAGCATATAAAAACAGAATGATCCAATACAGTATTAGAGCTCTAAAGAAGCGGTCTGGTAGATTGTATTGGTGAAACTGTTGGGAGGGTTTACTACTGATAAACCAAGCCCTCCCAATATTTTTTCATCGCAGTAAGGACAGTAGAAGTTTGTTTTATTTGTGAAAAGAAACATTCGTGTTTTGGTGTTTTCATTTGTATAGATACCAATAATCATATACAATTAGATTAAACAGGATCAAAAACCGATGGCTGTTTTACATAAAGTTGGTGGACGATTGGTTAAAACCCTCGATTCCCGACAGCCATGAACCGGGATCGAATCCCGTATTGGACACTTTTTTCTGTCAAGAACCTGTACATTTTATTCATTATGATGTATTAGCACGCCATCTGTTATGAAAATTCGTAACTATTATAGACGTGTATGATTATTTTACAATTTAAACAATTTCTACTGTTCTTACTGCAATGGAAAAATTAATGGGTGGGCCTGGCCCATCAGTGGTGAACCCTCCCAGCGGTTTCGCCAATTTAATCTACCATACCGCTGTTATATTGCATTTTTCGACCTTCTTTTTATAGTGATACTGATGCTAGACTCTTTTAATGGGTATTTTAAATGAACTATGGACATAAGCTTTGAGGACAGCAGAATTACATACAATCATAAATATATAATATGCTTCGAGCAATCGCTCTTCCATAAACCGCTGGGAGGGTTCACCACTGATGAACCAGACCCTCCCATTAATTTTTCCATTGCAGTAAGGTCAGTAGAAATTGTTTATTTTTGAAAAGAATCATACGCGTTTATAATAATTTCGAATTTTCATATTATCCAATGTAAATAACATAAGCGAGGTTGTTCTTTGTTCTTTTTGATTGGTACCTTCTAAAAATTATTTTTGGAATAGGATTAGGCTGTTTTGAAAATATCAAAATGTTCCTAATACTCAAAATTTTTCTATTCTAATATGTATCTTTTAAGTTTACTTTTTAAAAATCATTTTCATATCATAAATGCTTTTTTGTGTGTTTATGGAACACTCTAAACAACAAAATATCTCTTTTTCCGTTTATAAACCTTACGACATATTTTAAAGCTATAATTAAACCCCCAATAAGTACAAAAAACTCTTAACAAATATGAACATCCTTCCAGGACTCAAGACACCTACTGCTGGAATGTCCACTCTTCTTCACCGCTAGACAACAGACAATGTTGTAGATCTATATCAATTTGTAAATAGCAGAGAGAATTATCATAGATTTAACTATTTCTGTAAATATATTTATGATTATCTTTCTAACCTGAAAGGTTCAGGTTCCTAATATGTTTTTGTTTCTCTTTTTATTTTTGTTTACTTTCTTGTATAATATGTTTATAACTGTTTCTGTTTTAAAAATGTAAATCGACGCAATTATCCTTAGCCGGGATATCGCGTTTTGTGTGTTAAAATAAATAAATAAATAAATGCTTTTTTTTGTGTGTTTATCTAACACTTGATACAACAAAATATCTCTTTTCCGTTTATATACCATACGACATATCTTAAAGCTGTAATTAAATCCCCAATAAACACAATTATCAACAAATATGATCATCCAAAATAATTCAATATGAAAGTTACTCTAAGAGGTCTGTATCCATCCAACTTTAGTAAAATACAGCACGTTTGCACCACGCTGATGAGGGACAGCAGCCTGAAACGCGTACGTGATTAGCTTTTCTTGATTAATCAAGAATGTGTAATTGGCTAATTCTGGAATAATTAGAAATCAACAAGAATAGTTGATATTTATTCCGATAGATGGCGCAAGCTATCAGCAACTTTCAGTTGCACGATAAAGAGATGCCTTTTTCATAATTTAGTAAAATAGTTGCTAAAATTATTGATCCAACTACATGTACATGAGCTTTACAATTAGGCATTAATGTTTTCAAGCATTTTGCATAGAGGTTGGATGTGAATTGTAATGTGTACTTTAACCACAACAAGCCTTTAATTGGGACCTATACCCTACACAGGATTCACCAATGTGTATAATTGATTAGAAAATTGATTAAAAAACCGCCTTTGCCGGTCCCAAGCACGGATGAAAAAGGAGGAGGGGGAGCAGTAACAAGCTCACTAAAAACCTGAGTTCACCCAGACATGCTGATAGTACCCTGTAAGGGCTCCAGGGATACAGGATGAGCAGCGTTTGTACTCCATGTTAGGAGCGGGTGCAAATGGCGTCTGTTTCTCATGTCAGAGGCGGCCATTCTTTTGGAGCTAAGTCGGCCTTCCACTGAGACAGCAGAATTACATACAATTATAAATATATAATATGATTCGAGCAATCGCTCTTCCGCAAATATCAAATTGATATTATACAAAAGTAGGATGTTATCTATAAGGAATGTACCCACCTGAGAAACAGGCTTGGCTGTAGCTAATGCAGATAAAATAAGGAAAATGATTAACGTTACCATTTCTCCACCTTCTGATAACCATTGCTATAACCTATCTTTATACTTCATTCACCCCAAGGTACCTCAGATACTTCCTTGTCTCCAGGACATTGATCCCAGTAGGGTCGTGGAAGACGCGAAATAAGGAAGTATATTCAACGACAGTTTGATTACTGTCATGGATAATATTGTTACATCATGATTAATGGCGTATTTCTTATATTATTTTTAATATATTTGAAATTTAAATTATATATTTATTTATTTTCATATAAAATATTCTATGATATTTATTTAAAACACAGATTATTTAGATTGTCATAATTTGTATTTAGGTACACGTGTGACTTCACTGCTCTCTTTGATGTGAGAAAATAAAGAGAGGATTCTGGTGGCTACTTAAAGAAGACTTATCTCGTTATTCCCTTTTATAAATTTGTAGGATGGTTGAAACACGCTCTGGTAAGATGCAAGACCCAGCACAGGAGAGAATCCAGGCTGAAGAGTCTGCCAAGCCGCAACCTGGTGCAACAATTGGTAGAGATGCTAGTTCCGACCCAGTTGTCCTGAATCCCAACATCGACATCCCCAAGTATGATGGAACGGAAGACCCTCGCCCATGGATTGAATCTCTTGAAGAAATTGGCTTCTTGTACCGTTGGGCAGACTACATTATCTCTCGTTATGCCGCCATGAACATGACGGGAAGCGCTAAAACCTGGTTGAATTTACACAAAGCTAGTTTCACGAGCTGGGAAAATATTAAAATCCGCCTCATTCAGGATTTTTCTTTGGACGCGAATAAAGAAGAACTTAGAATGAAGCTCAACAGAATGCAACACTGGAATGAACCAGCAATCAGGTTCGCGGAAGACATTCTAGTGTTGTGCAACAAGGTTGACCCCGCAATGGAAGAAGAAACAAAAATTGAACATGTTATTGGAGGACTGAAAAAAGAGTACTCATTCGCGCTCTACCTGAACCCTCCTAAAACGACCGATGACCTTCTTGTCGTGTGCAAAAAAATGGATTCTTTTGAAAAGAAGTATCGGGAACGTGTGGAGAAATCCAGAAACCTATATAACGGTCCACGCTATTCTAGACCCCAACAACAATCGAGGTACGTGCCGCCGACTGCCGCACGAAACTACCAGACCACTTCCAGGCCCCAAGCCCCTGTTTCCAATAATTACAAGAACGACTCCCCTCCTACCCCCAGACAGTATCGAAACAACTTTCCCCAGCCCTCTACCCCTAGACGTCCTTATAATCCTAACTTTGTGCCGAAACCAAACCTTCAGAGAAACACTTACAATAAAAGCCAAGAAGTGAGCAAAAATAGGACGGAAGATGGAAGACCAATCTGCTTTAAATGTAACAAGCCAGGGCACGTGGCCCGTTATTGTAGGGTCAAGTTTATAAGAATCCTAGAAGAGGATCCAGCAGATACCCAAGAGAAGGTCGAAGAAAAATGCCAAATGAATGAAATATCAGAGAAATCAGGACCTCGGCTTTATGCTGATGTATGTCATAGCACACAGACAAATATTCCTACCCGGAATAGATATTCCGTGTTGGAAGATTTAAACTAAGCGTCGCGCCTGAATCTGTCAATCAAAGCAAGTCGACCATAAACGGAATCAAGAAGTTGGACCCTAAATACAAATTAAAAATTAATGTGGACAAGATAGGGACTTTTGAAGCTTTGGTTGATACAGGTGCTGACCTCTCAGTGGTCGACCTCAGAACGGCCCTCGATACAGGCCATGGTATAAGTAAACTCGCAAAAATTTGTGCAGGACCCGATGGAAAAAAATTGGACATGGTAGGAAGTATATTTTTAAATATAAAAATTGATGACGAAACATTATCACACAACTTTGTGATATTGAAAACGCATTTACGGACATTAATTCTTGGGAGAGATTTCCTTAAGAAAATGAACGCAAAAATAGATTGTAAGCAAGAAACTATAAAATATGATTTGACGAATAATCATGACGAAATCAATTTTGAAATGTTGAAAATAAAGAGTGCCAAGGATTCCATTGTACCGGAATGTTCCATGAAATTGATCAAGGCATTGGTAGAAACAGAGGATGGAGAATATATTATCGAGGAGAGCAGCAAAATGTTTCAAACAAATGGACTTCGTCTAGCAAGAAGCTTGATCAATGTTATAAATAGGGAAACACACATCTGGATAACTAATCCGTATCCTCGACCGTTAAAAATAATGAAAAACCAAACATTGGCTTTTGGAAGTAGTCCAGCGAAAATAAATGTGAGTCGAGAAAGAGAGGTAGAAAAGAACGAAGAACCTAGATTCCAAATAAACGAAAATCTTTCACCAAAGGAACAGAAGGAGTTAAAACAAGTTTTAGAAAGGTATGGAGATCTTTTTTCATCGAGATTAGGGAGAACCAATTTGGCAAAACATCGGATAGACACAGAAGACGCGAAGCCAATTAAACACAAGCCTTACCGGGTAAGTGCTAAAGAACGAGATATTATAAAAGAGCAAATTGACGAGATGCTTACAGAAGGCATAATTAGGCCATCTTCTAGCCCCTGGTCTTTTCCAGTAATATTGGTCAAGAAGCGAGATGGTAAATACAGATTTTGTGTGGACTACAGAAAACTGAATAATGTGACAGTAAAAGATGTCTATCCGATCCCTAGAATAGACGAAGTTATGGATACTCTCCAAGGATCTACACACTTCTCAGCAATAGACCTCAGATCTGGATATTGGCAAGTTGAAGTCGAAGAAAGAGACAAAGAGAAAACAGCTTTCACTACAGCGCATGGATTATATGAATTCAACGTGATGCCTTTTGGACTTTGTAACGCGCCTGCTACCTTTGAGAGAAATATGGAGAATATGCTTGGAAATCTGAGATGGCAAATTTGTTTGTGTTATCTGGATGATGTTATCATATATAGCCCGGATTTTCCAACGCACCTCAAAAGACTTGAAGCTGTTTTCGTGAATCTAATTTAAGGTTAAACGACAAAAAATGCCGATTTGCTTTTGAAGAATTGGAGATTCTCGGCTATATAACGAGCAAACATGGTATTAAACCCGCGGAACATAACATCAAAGCTGTCAGAAATTTTCCTCGGCCCAAAAAGGTCAAAGAAGTACAATCCTTTTTGGGAATGTGTTCATATTATAGAAAATTTATCAAAGACTTTTCAAAAATTGCTGACCCTTTGACCAACCTTATAAAAAAAGTGTATCATTTACCTGGACAGAAAGACAAGAGGAAGCGTTTCAAACCCTAAAAACAGCACTATTAAGTCCACCAATTTTAGGTCACTTCAATCCAAATGCACCTACTTATGTTCATACTGATGCGTCCAACATCGGCATAGGTGCAACACTTGTCCAAGACATCGGTGGTGAAGAGAAGGTGATCTCATATTTGAGTCGTACCCTAAGTAAAGCGGAGCAAAATTATTCAACCACTGAAAAAGAATGTCTGGCCGTTGTCTGGTCAATGTCAAAATTACGACCCTACCTTTATGGAAGACACTTTAAAATAGTAACAGACCATCACGCCTTATGCTGGCTCAAAAACTTGAAGGATCCAACAGGTCGATTGGCAAGATGGGCATTGAAAATTCAAGAATATGACTTCGATATAATACATAAATCGGGAAAGAAGCATCTGGACGCCGATGGCTTATCTAGGGGGCCCTTACCAGAAACTGATTGGGATGAGGATTTTGAAAGGCTATTTTTAAATCAAATAACAGACGAAGAGGATAAATTTATCGAAAGTGTTAAGAAAAACCTTAATGGAAGCAGGCGATCAATTGCGCAAAACTTTAAAGAAGAAGATGGATGCCTCTTTAAGAAAAACCCGAACCCTGAAGGCAGGGCGTGGTTGCTTGTGGTTCCAGAGAACAAAAAGAGAGAAATTATGAAAGAATATCACAATCATATGTCGAATGGCCATCTGGGCGTCGCCAGAACCATGTACCGAATAAAGAGTAAATACTTTTGGCCATCCATGCTAAAGGATGTCTCAGAATTCGTTAAGACGTGTCACCTTCGCCAAAGTAGGAAAGGCTCTAACCAATTACCTTCTGGACTACTACAGCCCATCCCTCCAGCCAACTTTCCTTTCGAAAGAATTGGAATTGACTTTGTTGGTCCACTACCATCTACGAAAAACAGGAAAAAATGGATAATCGTGCTGACGGACTACTACACTAGATATGCAGAAACAAGAGCAGTCTCGGAAGCAACAGTGAAAGAAGTTTCTAAATTTCTAGTAGAGGATATTTTTCTTCGGCACGGAGCCCCACAATATCTTATTAGTGACAGAGGCTCTCAATTTACCAGTAATTTAATGAAAGAGGTGATGAAAACGTGCAAGATTAAACATTGCTTCACAACGAGCTATCATCCCCAGACTAATGGATTGACAGAGCGGTTAAATAGAACATTGATCAATATGCTCAGTATGTATGTAAACACTGATCAGAAAAATTGGGACGAAATACTCCCATTCATCACTCACGCTTACAATACTACAATTCAGGAAACCACAGGATATTCTCCCTTTTTCCTGATGTTTGGAAGAGAACCCACGTCTCTTTTGGACGACAGGAATATCTCGGTGGACATTGACAAAGATGATTATGATGAATACATAAAACATCACTTAGACAAAATAAACAGAACAAGAAAATTAGTTATTAACAACACAATAAAGACTCAAGAAAGAATGAAAAAGAACTATGACAAGAAACACATGGAAAGAAGCTACGAACCAGGAGAATTAGTAGCAGTTTGGACACCAATTAGGAAAATAGGAAAGTGTGAGAAACTACTGAGAAAATATTTTGGCCCATATAGAATATTAAAGAAGCTGTCTAACGTAAATTACTTAATTGAGCCAAAAGATAATCCTGGCCAAGGCCCATTGATTGTCCATGTCTCAAGACTCAAACCCTATTTTGAGAGAATTGATGAGGTAACTCACGAGGACGTGACGACCTCTGGAGAGGGGGAAGTGTTACATCATGATTAATGGCGTATTTCTTATATTATTTTTAATATATTTGAAATTTAAATTATATATTTATTTATTTTCATATAAAATATTCTATGATATTTATTTAAAACACAGATTATTTAGATTGTCATAATTTGTATTTAGGTACACGTGTGACTTCACTGCTCTCTTTGATGTGAGAAAATAAAGAGAGGATTCTGGTGGCTACTTAAAGAAGACTTATCTCGTTATTCCCTTTTATAAATTTGTAGGATGGTTGAAACACGCTCTGGTAAGATGCAAGACCCAGCACAGGAGAGAATCCAGGCTGAAGAGTCTGCCAAGCCGCAACCTGGTGCAACAATATAGGATAAACCCCCTGACAGAACTAAATTCTGAATTAGAAATATTTATCTAACCATTTTGCATAGGTGATATGCCAATTGTAATGTGTACTTTAACCACAACAGACCTTTTATTGGGACCTATACCTTACACAACATTCACCCAGGTAAATAATTGCTTAGAAAAGATTAGTTATTTACAGGTGATCGTTTATTTATATATCTATTTATATACGGCTCTCTTTTCTCAATATTTCTTCTCTTGAGCGCCATTTCAGGAATCTAACAACAACAAGCCTTTTATTTGGGGACCTATGTCTTACACAGGAATCATCCAGGTACATAATTGATTAGAAAAGATGAGTTATTTACAGGTGATAGTTTATTTTTATATATATTTACATAATGCTCTTTTCTCAATGTTTCTTCTCTTACTCACTATTTATGGAATATAACAACAACAACAATCCTTTTATTGGAACCTCTGCTCTACACAGGATTCACCCAGGTACATAATTGTTTATAAAAGATTGGTTATTTACAGCTGATCGTTCATTTACATATATATTTACATATGGCTCTCTTTTCTTAATGTTTCTTCTATTGCGCGCCATTTCTGTAATAATTCAACAATAAGCCTTTTTATTGGAAACCTATGACCTACATAGGATTCGTTCAGGTATACAATTGCTTAGAAAAGATGAGTTATTTACAGGTGATCATCCATTTACATATCTATTTACATACGGCTCTCTTTTCTCGATGTTTCTTCGCTTACGCACCATTTCAGGAATAACACAACAACAACAAGCCTTTTATTTGGGGACCTATGCTCAAACAGGATTCAGCCAGGTACCCAGGTACATAATTGATTTGAAAAGATTAGTTATTTACAGGTGATCATTCATTTGCACATCTATTTACATACGGCTCTCTTTTCTCAATGTTTCTTCTCTTGCGCACCATTTCTGGAATAATATAACAACATCAAGCCTTTTATTGGGGACCTATACCCTACATAGGATTCATCCAGGTGTATAATTGCTTAGAAAATATGAGTTAGTTATGCTGTTCTTAAGCTGCTGTTCTGAGTCAATTTTCTGTTGTTGTTGTCGTGTCCAATGAAGAGCCTCAGATGTCTCCATACATCTCTATCACAGCAATGTTCTCTATCTTGGGTGTGTAAAGCTGCTGTTCTGGGTCAATTTTCTGTTGTTGTTGTGTCCAATGAAGAGCCTCAGATGTCTCCGTACATCTCTATCAGAGCAATGTTCTCTATCTTGGGTGTGTAAAGCTGCTGTTCTGGGTCAATTTTCTGCTGTTGTCGTGTCCAATGAAGAGCCTCAGATGTCTCCATACATCTCTATCACAGCAATGTTCTCTATCTTGGGTGTGTAAAGCTGCTGTTCTGGGTCAATTTTCTGTTGTTGTTGTGTCCAATGAAGAGCCTCAGATGTCTCCGTACATCTCTATCAGAGCAATGTTCTCTATCTTGGGTGTGTAAAGCTGCTGTTCTGGGTCAATTTTCTGCTGTTGTCGTCTCCAATGAAGATCCTCAGATGTCTCCGTACATCTCTATCACAGCAATGTTCTCTATCTTGGGTGTGTAAAGCTGCTGTTCTGGGTCAATTTTCTGTTGTTGTTGTTGTGTCCAATGAAGAGCCTCAGATGTCTCCGTACCTCTCTATCACAGCAGTATTCTCTATCTTGGGTGTGTAAAACTCCTGTTCTGGGTCAATTTTCTGTTGTTGTTGTGTCCAATGAAGATCTTCAGATGTCTCCATACATCTCTATCACAGCAATGTTCTCTATCTTGGGTGTGTAAAGCTGCTGTTCTGGGTCAATTTTCTGTTGTTGTTGTGTCCAATGAAGAGCCTCAGATGTCTCCGTACATCTCTATCAGAGCAATGTTCTCTATCTTGGGTGTGTAAAGCTGCTGTTCTGGGTCAATTTTCTGCTGTTGTCGTGCCCAATGAAGAGCCTCAGATGTCTCCGTACATCTCTATCAGAGCAATGTTCTCTATCTTGGGTGTGTAAAGCTGCTGTTCTGGGTCAATTTTCTGCTGTTGTCGTCTCCAATGAAGAGCCTCAGATGTCTCCGTACCTCTCTATCACAGCAGTATTCTCTATCTTGGGTGTGTAAAACTCCTGTTCTGGGTCAATTTTCTGTTGTTGTTGTGTCCAATGAAGATCTTCAGATGTCTCCATACATCTCTATCACAGCAATGTTCTCTATCTTGGGTGTGTAAAGCTGCTGTTCTGGGTCAATTTTCTGTTGTTGTCGTGTCCAATGAAGAGCCTCAGATGTCTCCGTACACATCTATCACAGCAATGTTCTCTATCTTGGGTGTGTAAAGCTGCTGTTCTGGGTCAATGTTCTGTTGTTGTTGTCGTGTCAAATGAAGAGCCTCAGATGTTTCCATACATCTCTATCACAGCAATGTTCTCTATCTTGGGTGTGTAAAGCTGCTTTTCTGGGTCAATTTTCTGTTGTTGTCGTGTCCAATGAAGAGCCTCTGATGTCTCCGTATATCTCTATTACAGCAATGTTCTCTATCTTGAGTGTTTAAAGCTGCTGTTCTGGGTCAATATTCTGTTGTTGTCGTGTCCAATGAAGAGTCTCAGATGTCTCCGTTCATCTCTATCACAGCAATGTTCTCTATCTTGGGTGTGTAAAGCTGCTGTTCTGGGTCCATGTCAATTTTCTGCAAGGCGCACGGCCATTGCTGGGCATGTGAATATATGGGTAGGTGTTAGTTCCACACCAGGACAGTTGTTACAAGTCCTATAGGTTCTTGTGCCATCTGGATGTATTGTCATTCCTGTATGGTGTTTTGTTCTGAGTCTTGTTATAGTTTTTGTAATTCTTGCTACCAAAGTCGATGTTTTAATTAAGCCAGTTGAAGAGCGATTATCACTTGAAAACTTGCATTTTATAATAAAAAATAAACTAATTGTGAGAAATATTTGTAGTTTTTTAAAGTTTTTCACAATTTTATCTTGGATTATAATCCTTGTATTCTGTTATCAAAATACGAAACTATTATAGACGCGTAAGATTCTTTTAGAAATTAAACAATTTCTACTGCCCCTACTGTAATGGAAAAATTAAAGGGAGGGCCCGGTTCATCAGTGGTGAACCCTCTAAGCGGTTTCGTCAGTTTAACCTACCATACCACTGTTATATTGGATTTTTCGATCTTCCTTTTATAGTGATACTGATGCTAGACTCTTAGAATGGGTATTTTAGATTAACTATGGATAAAAGCTTTAAGGACAGTAGAATTACATACAATTATAAATATATAATATGCTTCGAGCAATCGCTCTTCCGCTTGTATTCTGTAATGGTTTTTATTGTCAATCAATCACTCAACCTGTGACCCTGACCGCCATGCAAATCGGGGATTGATTTGGGGTTTGGCCCCTCCTTGAAACGCCTAGTTTCCCCCCTAAGTCACTTCCTGATTGTTGGGGTGGATGACATGAAAGTTTTTGGATGTTGTGGGGTTGTGCTAGTTGGCTCTCTTCTTCTTCTTCTTTCTTATATACACTCAATCATATTAGGGTATCAAGCTTGTTTGACAACCATAATGGCTGGGTGTATTAGAATGCCTTTGTCATTAAGACTGGGAGCACTACTCAGTGGCAGGCCGACTTAGCTCCAAAAGAAATGGCCGCCTCTGACATGAGGAACAGAGGCCATGTGCAGCCGCTCCTAACATGGAGTACAAACGCTGCTCATCTTGTATCCCTGGATTAGGAACCCTTACAGGGTACTATCAGCCGGGCCAGCTGAACCCAGGTTTTTTAGAGAGCATGTTACTGCTCACACCTCCTTTTTCATCCAGGCTTGTACAGACTCATCCTGTATCCCTGGATCAGGAGCCCTTACAGGGTACTATCAGCATTGCTAGCTGAGCCCAGGTTGTTAGCGATCTGGTTACTGCTCCCTTTCTTCCTTTTTCATCCGGACTTGGTACCGGCAAAGGCGGAGTTACATTACACGTGAAGTTATGTAGCGGGAGCTTGAAAGGAAGGCCCCTCGCTGTCTCTTAATGGGATCATCGACCTAGTGACCGACTGTGGGGTGACCTTGATGGCACTTTGTGGGTGGTTGGATATCGGGTTTGATTCTTGTTCTTTTTGGGCACTACCGGTCAAGGACGGCCTCTTGGACACTTAGAGATATAATGATTGTCATAATAATGGCGGTATGGAGCCACAATAGTTTTTAGTTTTTATTAGGGTGATGATCATAATGCATTGTTCTGATACATAATCCGGATGGTATACGTGATTATTAAAATTATTTTATTTTTGTTATTCTCTCTCTCTCTCTCTCTCTTTTTTTTATTTATTTATTTATTAGGTTTATCAGAGAGAAACGGCATCACAGAGATGATGAGTATTAATTGTATTTGACCATTGACCACCGTTTTCGCAGCCAATATGTTAAATACAATGTGACAGTTATCTTTTACCCTTCGTTCTGTTCTGATCTTGAAGGGCGATTGACAAATGTCACAGCTAAACCCTTCCTACAACTGGCCTGACGAGACCCAGAACTTAACGACCTTCCTAGTCCAGACCAAGAGCCCAGAATTGGACCGGGCCTTGGTGACCATGGCCCACCAGGATATAGCACTTCCCTAAATAAACCAACTGAGACTTACATCCCCGCCTCTGTCTCATCACATGGTGGAGATGCTGGGTATATATTCTGTTCCACAAGATGGCGCTCTGCCTTCTGAAAAGCACATGTGTTCCTGGACAGGATATGCCTACTTTGTTTTTAATATATACTTACAAACTGCTACAGCTACAAACAGCAGCTTTACACACCCAAGATAGAGAATATTACTGTGATAGAGATGTATGGGGACATCTGAGGCTCTTCATTGGACACGACAACAACAGAAAATTGACCCAGAACAGCAGCTTTACACACCCAAGATACAGAACATTACTGTGATAGAGATGTTCGGAGACATCTGAGGCTCTTCATTGTACACAACAACAACAGAAAATTGACCCTGAACAGCAGCTTTACACACCCAAGATAGAGAACATTGCTGTGATAGAGATGTATGGGGACATCTGAGGCTCTTCATTGGACACAACAACAACAGAACACTGACCCACAAAACAGCAGCTTTACACACCCAAGATAAAGAACATTGGTGTGATAGAGATGTATGGAGACATCTGAGGCTCTTCATTGGACACAACAACAACAGAAAATTGACCCTGAACAGCAGCTTTACACACCCAAGATAGAGACATTGCTGAGATAGAGATGAATGGAGACATCTGAGGCTCTTCATTGGACACAACAACAACAACAAAATTGACCCAGAACAGGAGTTTTACACACACAAAATAGAGAACACTGCTGTAATAGAGAGGTACGGAGACATCTGAGGCTCTTTATTAGACACAACAACAACAGAAAATTGACCCAGAACAGCAGCTTTACACACCCAAGATAGAGAATATTACTGTGATAGAGATGTATGGAGACATCTGAGGCTCTTCATTGGACACGACAACAACAGAAAATTGACCCAGAACAGTAGCTTTACACACCCAAGATAGAGAACATTACTGTGATAGAGATGTATGGAGACATCTGAGGATCTTCATTGGACACAACAACAATATTAGCATAAAATTTTCTGACAATAAAATAAAAAAGGTTATCCTGATATTTTACCATTTTCCATTCTGTGGGATTCAATTTCTTACTTCGACATAGATTATTCATTTTATTATCTTCCTGGTAGTTGGCATTCTGCGCTCCAGAAACCTGATTGTTTATAAACATCTCTCAATTTATTGATAATAATAGTATTATTGTGAAAAAAATAGTACAAATGTGATATTGTACTGGGATAAGGTGCATAAATTAAGAAAAAAAACATCTTCTTATCGAGAAACTGAAAGTTACTGATGGCTTATGCCATCTATCGGAATAAATAACAACTATTCGTTGATTTTTAATTATTCCAGAATTGGCCAAATTTTTCACTTGTTTCGCGTTTTCACGCAATTCTGACCTTAACTACCCGTTTCATGATTTTTCAGGATGCCTGAATGACCAGTTTTTTGGTCGTTGAGGTACAGCTTGCACCACGCTGACGACGTGGTTAGCTTTTCTTGATTAATCCAGAATGGGTATTAGGCCTATTCTGGAATAATTAAAAATCAACAAATAGTTGATATTTATTCCGATAGATGGTGCAATCCATCAACAACTTTCAGTTGCAGGGGCGTCGACCTTGGTTTCCTCCTTCTTGGTGTTATACACGTTTCCCGAGCGGGTTTCCATACTCAAAGCAAATAAAGAAAAGTAAACAAAAATAAATTACCTTTTAAAGTTATTGTGTTTATTTATTCGTTGTCTTCCTCGTAGGTCGTGATCCGCAGTCTTGGTCTAGGTCCTCTCTCGCTCCAATAACCAATCAAGATATATGTACAACTAGCCGAATGACCCGGGCAACGCCCAGGTTTTACCCGATTAAATGTTTTTATTCAAATACTATTCGTTACAATCATAAATTGGCGCCGTGGCTTTGTGTCTTCTGCTCGAATGAATGTTTTTCTGTTAGAATTTTGTTCCTGCACACTAAAAATGAACTGGCTTCACCCGTGGTCTCAGCTTTTTGGAATTTTTCCCGATATAATTTTGTATCTGATAATCAAACATGATACAGCAATATTGTCATCATCATTTTCTGACTAAAAAAACAACTATATTTGCACAGAACCTGTCAATATTATGTTTTATTGTCTAAAAGTCCGATAAATATCTTTTCCAGTTTTTTCTCTATGTCCTGTCAAAGCACGTTTTACATGTACATTAGGTCAGCTGATATTACCTCCCATCTTCACCGCTAGAGGCGCTGCTTGCGAGCGAAAAGGCAAATTTGCAACGCAATTTGCAAATAATTCGAAGAATATTCGGGATAGAGACCTGAAATTTTCACTAAAGTTTTTCCAGATTCTACTCAATATACTGTTAAAATTTCAGTCAGATTAGTTACGTATTGTGGACGTGTATAGCCGACATAGATACCCACATACATACATACATACATACATACATACATACACTGACTTTTATATATATAGGGATAATATAAATGAGTTTTAAAAATTGTAAAAAAAAAATGCATCGGCCGGGAATCGAACCCGGGCCGTCCGCGTGGCAGGCGAGCATTCTACCACTGAACCACCGATGCTTATAAAAAATGGCCATATTTGGGTATTCATTCCATTCCGGATTACTCCGCGTAAAAAAAGTTCTTCAAATGAAATAAAGAAATAGCCAAAAATACTAATCAAAATGTAGCCGAAATTTTTCCTCAGGTTTATAAAAAGCGACATGCAAAATTTGGTACCAATTGGTTCAGTAGTTTTTGAGTTTATCGCGAAACAGACAGACATTGACTTTTATATATATAGAGATAACAATATTACAAAAGGAATGAAACTATAAAAATGAATTATGATAATATAAATAATCTGTTTTGAATAAATATTAGATATCATAGAATATTTTGAATAAATGTAGGGCGCATCAAAATTGATGCAACAGTATGCAACGGTGTTAAGCAGGACTAGGAGTCCTTTCCCGCGTGTCGCCAGTTTTCTGGAACGCCTAAGCACAGTCTTGCCTATCACTAAGATCGTTATTAGGTGATTGTACTTGATATATGTGGTGCAGTGGACATTGTTGGGAGGTACAGTAAACCCTCTACATGATCAAGTCTTGTTCTGGTAGACTTGATGCTGTAACCAGAAGGGACACTCCCTCTTTAAAAATCCTGAATTCAACTGATCCGGTTGATAGACCTCAGCAATGGTTCCTCTCCAGAGATACGGAGGAGCTGTGTCTGTGCTCATGTTAGAGTCAGCAGCGAAGGCTTCCATGTTAGGAACGGCCTCAAACTACAGTCAGACTTTCACCAAAGTGTGCCTGGATCATGGTGCCATGATCAACGAAGGCTGCACCCCTATACCCCATTCCATGAGATCATGGACTCATGGAATTCGTGTAATCTTTACACAAGGGGATAAGAAACAACAACAACTTGATATATGTTTCCGGACTGTTAACTAAAATGGATGATTTGAAATTCAATAGAACTTGATTAATTCGAGAACGCCTTTAATTCAAATATTTATCTTGGTCTCTAGAATTTCATATAAATAGAATATTTTGGGTTAAAGGATCTTTTTTTTTTTGCCTCTTGAGCTTCGAATTATCCAAGTTTGACTGTATTAAAAGATAATTGGATTCATCTTGACCTTCCCATCATTATTATCGGCTGGTTGTCCCATAGGTACTGTGCCTTCTCCTGCCACGACGTTGCAGTAAGATTGGTCTTGTACGCTTTGCCCCATCCATCCCATCCAGTCTAGGCTCGACAGTTCTGCAGCGCCTGTTGCTCCAATGATCTGTCCACCAGTACTGGTCCTGCCGCTTCATCAGGCCTCTCATCAGGAAGTATTCACCATCAATCCAGCGGCCCCCTGACCTGCAAACCTCGGTCTTCGGGTGAGGCTTGATTGATGACCCCTTAGCCATCCTGGCGTCTCTCAAGACCCGCATCTACAATATATCCTCGGAGGAAGAGTTTAAGAAGAACCCACTCCCTGTCTGGAAGAAGGCTCTTTCAAGGTGGGGAAGCCTCCTTCGAAGAAGAAATTTGTATATTTTATGTTTATCATTATTATTATTATTATTATTAAGCACGGGGAGCACAGGGATACGACGACCATAGAAGAGATCCAGGAGAACGACCTAGAACAGATGACAGGAGACCTGACAGACAAGAATGGATCAAGGCCAGGGGACCATTTTATCGAGGAGCCACCAGTCATAGAAAGACTGCTGGAGAGCTGCATGACATCATGGGACCATATCTGCGAGGGCCAAAGCACAGACCAGGAGTCAAGATAGCAAATGTAAATATCTTTGTTTACTTTTACTGTTGTTATTTATTGAAGTTGTAAATAAAAATATGTAAATAGACTGACCATTCGCTACACTTTTTAGAGAAAAACTTGTAACCTTTTTGAAAAATAAAGTTATTATTATTTTATAACCATTTATTTGTTTTATCAATCAATGACATATCATGGGTGCATAATGTAGCTGCTGTATTGTCCGTGAGGTCAAGAGACGTACGGACCTCTATGGTGTTGATCTCTTGGCGGAACGACTTGGAAGTCGGACTCGGGCCCCCCCACTACGGCCCCCCCCCCCGGAAGCCCTGAACGGGCTGAAGGCCTTGCCTCTCAGACTTTGATGACCGAGAAGTCCTCACTTCTTTTTTCTAGATTTGATTCATTTTGTCTCCTCTCTTATTGTAAAGACGTTGCTGTATCACCTCATAAGCATAAATAAATCAATCAATAAAGTCGTTTATTTATCAATTGTCTACACACAATGACTATCATTGACTAGTTCTATATTATTTTTGTCGAGATAGGTCCACAATATAATTAAAATCCAACACCTATATACACTCAAGGATCAAACTTTAGGAACTTTTTTGAAGAAGAAAAAGAAAAAGGAGATAGAGGCAATTTTGTTCACATTTGGTTATCTCGTGTGTCTTTAATAATGTTCACTGTAATATCTTTCAGAGTTATTGTCTGAATCCCAATATACATGCTAAAAGGTACAACTTACTTAAGTTTTGTCCATGAGAGTAATATTGTCTGAATCCCGATATACATGCTGAAAGGTTCAACTTCCTTAAGTAATGTTCATGAGTGTAAAATTATCTGAATCCAGATATACATGCTAAAAGGTACAACTTCCTTTAATTTTGTTCATGAGTGTAATATTGTCTGAATCCCGATATACATGCTGAAAGGTACAATTTCCTTAAGTTTTGTCCACGAGTGTAATTTTGTCTGAATCCCGATATAAATGCTAAAAGGTACAACTTCCTTAAGTTTTGTCAATGAGTGTAATTGTGTCTGAATCCTGATATACATGCTAAAAGGCACAATTTCCTTAAGTTTTGTCAATGAGTATAATATTGTCTGAATCCCGATATACATGCTAAAAGGTACAATTTCCTTAAATTTTGTCAATGAGTGTAATATTGTCTGAATCCCGATATACATGCTAAAAGGTACAATTTCCTTAAGTTTTGTCAATGAGTGTAATATTGTCTGAATCCCGATATACATGCTAAAAGGTACAACTTCCTTATGTTTTGTCAATGAGTGTAATATTGTCTGAATCCCGATATACATGCTGAAAGGTACAACTTCCTTAAGTTTTGTTCATGAGTGTTATATTGTCTGAATCCCGATATACATGCTAAAAGGTACAATTTCCTTAAGTTTTGTCAATGAGTATAATATTGTCTGAATCCCGATATACATGCTAAAAGGTACAACTTCCTTAAGTTTTGTCCATGAGTGTAATATTGTCTGAATCCGATATACATGCTAAAAGGTACAATTTCCTTAAGTTTTGTCCATGAGTATAATATTGTCTGAATCCCGATATACATGCTAAAGGGTATAATTTCCTAAAGTTTTGTCCATGAGTGTAATATTGTCTGAATCTCGATATACATGCTAAAAGGTACAACTTATTTTTTCCTTTCCTATAACTAGTACAGATAAATATATACAATATGGTCAGTCAGTTAAAGGAGTTCATTCACCCAATCAACTCCGCCTTTGCCGGTCCCAATCCCGGATGAAAAAGGAGGAGGGGGAGCAGTAACAAGCTCACTAAAAACCTGGGCTCAGCTGGCCCGGCTGATAGTACTCTGTAAGGGCTCCAGGGATACAGGATCAGTCTGTATTCCATGTTGGGAGCGGCTGCTCATGCGTCTGTTCCTCATGTAAGAGGCGGCCATTTCATATTGAAGCTAAGTCAGTGGCCTGCCACTGAGTAGTGCTCCTAGTCTTATTGGCAAAGGCAGACGCATTCTATTTCACCTAATCATGATGGTTGTCGCTCGATACCCTAATATGATTGAGTGGAGATAAAAAAGAAGACATTATTGGATGTATTGACTCATCCATTGATTTGCTCTACTCATCCCCAGCACAGAAACCATCAACAAGCTCTACAAGCTTGATACCCTGATATGATTGAGTGGAGATAAGAAAGAAGAAGAGACTCATCCTCAGCACAGACACCATCAACAAGCTTTACAGATGATACCCCGATATGATTGTGTGGAGATAAGAAAGAAGAAGAAACTCATCCCCAGCACAGACACCATCAACAAGCTCTACAACCTTGATACCTTGATATGATTGTTGAGTGGAGATAAGAAAGAAGAGACTCATCCCCAGCACAGACACCATCAACAAGCTCTACAAGCTTGATACCCTGATATGAATGTTGAGTGGAGATAAGAAAGAAGAAGAGACTCATCCCCAGCAGATACCATCAACAAGCTCTACAAGCATGATTCCTTGATATGATTGAGTGTATATATGAAAGAAGATTCATCCATTCTATTTATGGGCGTTTACAAGCCGGGGTCGGAAATACATTTCCATTCCATGTCCCAATAAATCGAACTTAATCGACCGACCTCCCAGGCCCCACGCCCCAGCGACCCAGGGGAACCAGGAAGCGGGAGGCACGCTGGGGGGGAAGGGTATAAAGGGAAGATGACAGGGGCAAGGGGGCACAGCAATGTCCGTCATCTTCATTCTCTCCGTTTTAGCTGTGTTGGCTGCAGCCAAACCCGTCGCTGAGGTAAGTGCATTACTAAAGACTTCTTTGGAATTGCTATTGAACCTTAATACAAACCAATAACGTGTCATATATATAATGCGGTAACAGAGGCGTCATATTGATTGTACATAGTTTCATGCACTTATATATGATGGAATTTTTGTTTTGTTTTGACGGGAGAGGCGACCTTTGTCTCTTTAGATCAATATCCTCCCGGCAAAAATTTCCATCTATATTTTAGCCATAGATTTGGCCCAGCCACTTTGCCAGCTAAACATCTCTTTAGCAGATTGTCAAGATTCCATTATATCCCTTGTAGATCTCATGGAATAAAGTCCGCCCTAGACTGACGAGGGCCATTAGCCTGAAACCATGGTCTCTAGGTGGACGCTTTTCAAAGTGCCAAAGCTGGTGTTGTGGCTTTGTCACTGACCCGAGGCCGCTAGTTTGCGGCGACAGTCAATAGATGGCGTCTAGTTTTGACATCTATTTTGACGGGAGAGGCGACCTTTGTCTCATATATATATATGTGTTATAAAAAGGATTTTCTGTTCATTTTGTTATATTATTGAGATATATTCATGATAATCATGATGGGTAGAAATAGATGACTGTTTTTACTCTAAATGCACCACATGTCTATACATTTGAAAGGCAGTTCAACTTTGCACTTACAAATGTGCCAGTGCTCCGTTTGGTTACATGCACTAGTTGGTGGGGTTGGATTTTGTAAGAATCGGGAGCCATTGGAGCATTTTTTTTTTTTTTCAGAAAAAAGGGCCCAATGCGGGAATCGAACCCGGGTCGTAGCGGTCGAAAACCAACGGTTTAGACCATCCTTCCACCGGTTAGGTGTTATTCTTTACAGAGAGGTTTTCTACTGTATATATAATTATCATTTTATGATATTACAGACTGTGCAAATGTATTGACAAGATGTCAATTGACATTGTCTAACGACCTCAATGTGACAAACAGGAGCAGCGCGACGCTCGTGATTATCCCGAGGAAGTCGAACTCGGACCTCCCCTCAGTGACGAGGAATTCAGGAATGCCGCTCTACGCGAAGGTAAGTACATGACTGGACAACACTTCTAAATTTAAAGTATTTAAGACATGAATGTTTCTTTTCACAAATATTCAAACTTCTGCTGTCCTTACTGCGATGAAAAATAAATTGTTCTTATTATTTGGAGAAGAACATTGCTCGATGCAAATATTTGAATGTAATTCTACTCTTCTAAAAGGTTAAGTCCATAGTTTGTTTGAATACCATTTCTGAGATTCCACCCTTCGTTGTAGCATATATAAGCATAATGATCTAATACAGTATTAGAGCTCTAAAGAAGCGGTCTGGTAGATTAAATTAGCGAAACCACTGGGAGGATTCACCACTGATGATCCAAGCCCTCCCAATATTTTTTCATCACAGTAAGGACAGTAGAAATTTGATTTATTTGTAAACATAAACATTCGTGTCTTAATGTCTTCATTCGTTATATATAATTTTAAATGAATATAGAGTAAAAAGCGGTTAGTATATTGTACGTAATTTAAAAATTGATTGATGCATTGAATCTTCAAAAGTATTTTATTCCAATCTAATGATGTATTTATATTTACAACTAGCCGAATGACCCGGGCAACGCCCGAGTTTTATCCGATTAAATGTTTTTATTCAAATACTATTCGTTACAATTATAAATTGGCGCCGTGGATGTCACTCTTGTGTCCCGCTCCAAACTTTGTGTGTTTTTTAAATATGAAAATATAATTTTTCACAACGATATTTGAAAATTATATTATTTTGATTTTTAATTACTATTCGTTACAATTATAAATTGGTGCCGTGGATGTCACTCTTGTGAAACATCCCGCTCCAAACGTTGCATGTACATTAGATCAGCTGATATTACCTCCCATCTTCACCGCTAGAGGCGCTGATCTACACACTGGTAGATCTTTATCGATAAGAAACCTCTAAAATGCACTCAAAATCAAGTCATCGATCAAAGAAAACCCAAGAATAACTATCAGAGAGCTATCAGAAGACTTGGATATCTCTTTTGAAACATGCTAAACCATCATAAAGAATGATCTGTATCTTAAACGATCACCGGCAAATAACTCGTCCAATATTCGGGATAGAGACCTGAAATATTCACTATAATTTTTTTCCAGATTCTACTCTATATACTGTTAAAATTTCAATCAGATTAGTTACGTATTGTGGACGTGTATAGCCGACAAACATACATACATACATGCACTGACTTTTATATATATAGAGATACAAACTTCTACTGTCCTTACTGCGATGAAAATATATATA
The DNA here is from genome assembly GCA_030710605.1 of Cordylochernes scorpioides. Taxonomy (NCBI): domain Eukaryota; kingdom Metazoa; phylum Arthropoda; class Arachnida; order Pseudoscorpiones; family Chernetidae; genus Cordylochernes; species Cordylochernes scorpioides. The sequence goes on along the minus strand of CP092865.1, from coordinate 63,480,057 downwards.
TTGGGAGGGCTTGGCTCATCAGTGGTGAACCCTCACAGCAGTTTCGCCAATTTAATCTATCAGACCGCTTCTTAGAGCTCTAATACTGTATTGGATCATTCTGCTTATATATGTTACACTGAAGGGTGGAATCTTAGAAATGGTATTCAATAAAACTATGGACATAAGCTTATAGGACAGTAAACCAGAAAATTGTTTCGCGGTCTCACTCAATTCTAGCCTTAACTACCCGTTTCATGATTTTTCAAGATACCTGAATGACCAGTTTTTTTTTTTTTTTTTGTCGTTGAGGTACAGCTTGCACCACGCTTTAGAGGGCTAACAGCCCGAAACGTGTACATGGTTAACTTTTCTTGATTAGTTAAGAATGGGCATTTTGCCAATTCTGGAATATTTCAAAATCAACGAATTGTTGATGCCTTTTTCTTAACTTGAAACATTGTCAAATATACCAATAAGAGCAAAGGTTATGGGTTATAAAACAGCCATTTTATCGTACCAGCGAAAAAGATAGGTATTAAATGTAAAAATCTTGATGATGCAAGCCATCAACAACTTTTATTCGAATCTGGAGATGCCTTTTCCTTAACTTGACACATCGCCAAGTATCCAAATAAGAGCAAAGGATATTGGGTTATAAAACAGCCATTTTATTTTATCGGCGAAAGAGATAGGTTTTGAATCTCAAAATAGCGTAATAAGAAAAGTTTAAGAGTAACAAAATGAGAGGAGCACCATTGGCTGATAGATTTCTATCTAAGCGTCAGAGTCAATTATAATACTGCCACGTGTAAAATTAGGGAAGACAAACTGCAGGATGACACAGCAGTTTATTCAAGGCAAGGACAAACAATGAATAATAAACAAAAGATAAGCAATGAGGGAAGTTTACAGAAAGCGAAATATAAACACAAAAAATGAAACTCTGTTAATAAAATAATAAATACATTGCTACATAGCTCCTTCCCTATGGAAGCTGTGACTCACATATAGCAATTATTGTAGTTACTGACATGGATCTGACGTGCTTCTGCCAAGGATTCCATCGAAGTCTTGGAACTTTGTCCCTAGTACTTTGCGTCCTTTTTCTTGAGCCGTGAATAGCGGCTTTGTCGTCGTATCGTCGTTTATAGGGATATCGTCATCTTGGAGGGAAGTCTTGGCTTTGACACGGCGGTGGAATCCTGGAGCTAGCCTCTTAAAATGTAGTTCACAGCACCCATTGCTTCAAATTCTTACCGGCGATCTTCAGTTTGTCTTACCTAATTTACCCGGCATCTCCACCAAAATGTCACATGGAAAATTAGGGAAGACAAACTTCAAGATGACACAGCAGTTTATTTAAGGAAAGAACAAACTATGAATGATAAACAAAAGATAAGCAATGAGGGAAGTTTACAGAATAGCAAAATATAAACACAAAAAATGATACTCTGTTAATAAAATATTAAATACTTTGTTACAATATTATTTGAATCTATAGTTTTCAAGTGCTAATGTTTGTGTGTCGGCAGATTACTACATGAACTTGCCTCAGCCGGATCAGGATCCTCTAGAGCTGGCTGGTCTCTTCGAGGGTGACATCGCTGGTTCGGACGGCATTGTAAGTTGTCTTGTGATACTCTTGGTTGTGGAACTTCTGGTTGTATCCATTATCTCTTTTCCTCTGGTTGTATTACCTCTGTTATCGACAATAATGGCTCTTTTTTTTTCTGGTTGTATTACCTCTGTTATCGACAATAATGGCTCTTTTTTCTTCTGGTTGTATTACCTCTGCTATCGGCAGTTGTGGCTCTTTTCTACTGGTTGTGTCCATTATCTCTTCTCATTTGGTTGTATTACCTCTACTATCGGCAATAATGACTCTTTTCTTCTGGTTGTATTACCTCTTCTATCGGCAATAATGACTCTTTTCTTTCTCGTTGTGTCCATTATCTCTTTTCTTCTGGTTGTATTACCTCTGCTATCGGTAGTTATGACTCTTTTCTTCTCGTTGTATTACCTCTGCTATCGGCAATTGTGGCTCTTTTCTTCTGGTTGTAGAACTTCTGGTAGTGTGCATTGTCTCCTCTGGTTGTATTACCTCTACTATCGGCAATAATGGATCTTTTCTTCTGGTTGTATCACCTCTGTTCACTGCAATAATGGCTCTTTTACCTCTTCTATCAGTAGTAATGGTTCTTTTCTGCTTGTCGTCCACTAACATGAATGCCTCTACAATAAACGATTGTTTATTATGTTCTAATGATGACATGCTGCAGGGAAAAAACGCCATTAGGGATCGAAAGAAGCTCTGGCCAGATGCAACCATCCCTTACGAGATTGAGAAAAGCTACGGTAAGTGATTATTATTATTATTTTTTTTTTTTGTGAAACTTACATATTTGAAAAATAGCGTGTATTGTTGAATATTTTTGGGATTTATATGTTAAATATTACCTTCATATAAGACACTTTAATGAATTCAATTATCGTCTATCGATTAAAAAAAATTGTAACAATTAAATTTACTGGTGATGTATTCTTTCTTTCTTTTTTTTTTAATAATATTGTGGCGAAGTAATAATTTATATTTTATTAATTTAATTATTTAATGATAATATTTAAAGCAGATTTATTACATTATATTTGTAAAATCATCATAAACGTTCCTTAGCTGGCTTGTTTGATATTCTCTAGCTGTAGATAGTTTGGTTGATAATTGTCGACTGGTCGTACTGACGTCATCAATAAATACTTTTACATCCTAAGATATCGGTTCCAAAATCACTTTATTAGGTACCGCATAACAAGAACAACCTAGTTTATGATAATTGAAACAGTGAATAATATATGAAGGTTATTCACTTATTAAAACAAAATGTTAACGTGGGATTCAATCCCGGTTCATGACTGTCGGGAATCGAGGGTTTTACCCGCTTGTCCACCGACTTCTTATTATTTCTTAAGATATTCCAAGACCTGAATTCTACGCTACAATATTAAATCTGTAGAAATGATATTTGATTTTTTTAATACACATTGCCAATAAATTTAATTGTCACAAATAATTTTGAAGAATATTTGTGTTGGTTGAAGGTTGATTTAGTAAAACACAGCCACATCAACCTATAGTATAACTTCCGACATTTCAGTGACTTCCTGTCTCTCTGGCAATGTTTTCTCTTCAATTTTGCTTACGTTTGTATGAAGTTTCATATTTTGATATCGCCTGTAATCTATTTTTTTAAGGAGCAGAGGCAATTATTTTAACACTTGGTTAACTCGTTGCATTCAATAAAGGTTACTGTGTATAAAATATATTTCAGAGTTATTGTCTGAATCCCGATATACATGCTAAAAGGTACAATTTCCTTAAGTGTTGTCCATGAGTGTATCTTTCAGTGTTATTGTCTGAATTCCGATATACATTCTAAAAGGTACAACTTCCTTAAGTTTTGTCCATGAGCGTATCTTTCAGTGCTATTGTCTGAATCCCGATAAACATACTAAAAGGTACAACTTCCTTAAATGTTGTCCATGAGTGTATCTTTCAGAGTTATTGCCTGAATCCCGATATACATGCTAAAAGGTACAACTTCCTTAAGTTTTATCCATGAGTGTATCTTTCAGAGTTATTGTCTGAATCCCGATATACAAGCTAAAAGGTACAACTTCTTTAAGTTTTGCCCATGAGTGTATCTTTCAGAGTTATTGTCTGAATCCCGATATACATGCTAAAAGGTACAACTTCCTTAAGTATTGTCCATGACTGTATCTTTCAGAGTTATTGTCTGAATCCCGATATACAAGCTAAAAGGTACAACTTCTTTAAGTTTTGCCCATGAGTGTATCTTTCAGAGTTATTGTCTGAATCCCGATATACATGCTAAAAGGTACAACTTCCTTAAGTATTGTCCATGACTGTATCTTTCAGAGTTATTGTCTGAATCCCGATATACATGCTAAAAGGTACAACTTCCTTAAGTTTTATCCATGAGTGTATCTTTCAGAGTTATTGTCTGAATCCCGATATACAAGCTAAAAGGTACAACTTCCTTAAGTTTTGCTCATGAGTGTATCTTTCAGAGTTATTGTCTGAATCCCGATATACATACTAAAAGGTACAACTTCCTTAAGTTTTGCCCATGAGTGTATCTTTCAGAGTTATTGTCTGAATCCCGATATACATGCTAAAAGGTACAACTTCCTTAAGTATTGTCCATGAGTGTATCTTTCAGAGGTTTTGTCTGAATCCTGATATACATGCTAAAAGGTACAACTTCCTTAAGTTTTGTCCATGAGTGTATCTTTCAGAGTTATTGTCTGAATCCCGATAAACATGCTAAAAGGTACTACTTCCTTAAGTATTGTCCATGACTGTATCTTTCAGAGTTATTGTCTGAATCCCGATATACATGCCAAAAGGTACAACTTCCTTAAGTATTGTCCATGACTGTATCTTTCAGAGTCATTGTCTGAATCCCGATATACATGCCAAAAGGTACAACTTCCTTAAGTATTGTCCATGACTGTATCTTTCAGAGTTATTGTCTGAATCCCGATATACATGCCAAAAGGTACAACTTCCTTAAGTATTGTCCATGACTGTATCTTTCAGAGTTATTGTCTGAATCCCGATATACATGCCAAAAGGTACAACTTCCTTAAGTATTGTCCATGACTGTATCTTTCAGAGTTATTGTCTGAATCCCGATATACATGCCAAAAGGTACAACTTCCTTAAGTATTGTCCATGACTGTATCTTTCAGAGTTATTGTCTGAATCCCGATATACATACTAAAAGGTACAACTTCCTTAAGTTTTGTCCAAAAAGTATTTATAACTATTGTAATTATAAAAAAAACTCTAGTATATATTAACATTTGTTACTACATATATATATTAAAAATTAAAAGGTATATATCCTGACCGCTAACATGAGCATTTTAGATGGCAGAGCGCCATCTAAAGGAACAATAATCAACTAAACGTTGATTTAACTTGTTCCATGATATTTAGCCAACCTAACTTCTTAATAAATCAAGAAACTACAGTAAAAAAAGTAAGAAAAAATGAGAATATCAGTTAAAATGCCATGAAAAAATGCCTGCCTCTAACATATCTAAAATGTTCCTTCGGGCGGTTAATACAGTTAAGCCTCCATATAGCGCCCCCTCTAAATAGCGCCTTCCTCTCTATAGCGCCCGATTTTAAGCATTGAAATGTAAACATTTTACATTAAAAGTGACTTGTCTATAGCACCCCCTCTCTATAGCACCCTATTTTGGTGAGTCTCAAGAGGGGGCGCTATAGACAGGTTTAACTGTATATGCCCTTTAATTATATATACAAGGTGGCCCAATAAGTCCCGAAAATTTGTATTTTTATTAAAAACTAGCGGATGTACCCGGCTTCGCCCGGGTTTTACCCGAGTAAAGGTTTGTCTAACGAATCTCTCGATAAAGTGAACATTTTTACCCGGTCCCTTGAAAAATACTCGATAAGTTGAATAAAATCAATATTAATTGGTTCCCTCGGTAATTGGAAGTTAAAGGAATAGTATCTTTCCTTGGAATTGTATCATTATTATTGTCTCAAATAAATTGCCGTGTCATCCTGAATTTTGTCTTTCCTAATTTTCTACATTAAAAAATCATCGTATCATCATGATAATATTTAGAGCAGATTGTTGAATTATAACAAATATATTAGAATATTTATCTTGATTATTTTTAGGCGAAAAGTTATTTCAAAAATTTTATTTGCTAGAAACCTTCCCAGTACTATACTAAAACATTCCCAAAGTTTCATGGCGTTCCAATGAGTGGTTTGGTCAGGCATAAAGGACAGACAGACACACATACACACACACACATTCATTTTTAAGGCAAACTAGAATAAAATTGAGAAAAAAAAGGCATCTCCTTATCGTGCAACTGAAATTTGCTGATGGCTTGCGCCATCTATAAGAGAATCAGAGGCGGGATCTCAGAAATTATTGTTTAATTAACAATAACATTAGATTAAGATGACAAAGAACAAAAAGACAAGCTCAGTATCAGAAACCAAAACTTAAATTACAGGTACAATCGATGTGGCTCCAGGTCACGTGATGTCTGGTAGGAAAGGTGACGCAACAGCTGATATGCGAAGTTACTCTCCAACGCCATCTATCGGAATAAATATAAACTATTCGTTGATTTTTTTAATTATTCTATAATTGTGGCTAAATACCCATTCATGATTCATTATTGGTCAATTCCGGAATAAAATTAAAAATCAACAAATATCTTAATAGATGGCGAAAACCATCAACAACTTTCAGTTACACAATAAGGAGATGCATTTTACATAATTTATACACCTTATCCCAGTACAATATCACATTTGTACTATTTTTTTCATAGAATAAAATATTTATAGTTTTTCTTCTAGTTTGTTTTTTAATTTTTACTTTAAAAAATCTAAAGGTTCGGGATTTATGACCCTGTATATGAAAAAAATAGTATAGAAATGAAATTTTAAGTTATTGTTTGCAATATTCTAATATTTTCTTTTGTTTTCACAGGTCAGGAAGATCGTGAGAGAATTGCCCTAGCCATGCAAGAAATCCAGAAAGTGTCCTGTGTTCGGTTTGTCCCTCGGGAGGATCAAAACAACTATATTTTGATCCGCCAGCTAAAAGGCTGTTTTGGCTCTCCAGGCATGCAGGGCGGTAAACAAGACATGTCCATTGGTTTCGGATGTGAAGGTGTGGGTACCATCATTCATGAATTCATGCATACCTTGGGATTCTACCACGAACACAGCCGCACGGACCGTGATAAATTCATAGAGATCAAATGGAACAATATAAGAAATGGTAAGTATTCAATTGAGCTGAAAACGTTGACATTCAAAGATTAACTTCCTGTTGACTTTACTTAGACGTTTAACGTACACAAAACGAGGCTATGATACATTTGTAAGTGCAAAGTCGAACTACTTTAAATATATGTAGACATGTGGTATACTTACAGTAAAAGCAGTCGCCTACTTCTACCCGACTATGATTATCATGGCCTGTAACACATGCACATATAAAATAGAAACTTATAAAAATGAGTATATCCTGTATCCCTGGAGCCCTTACAGTAGAATGTGTCTGGCATTAAGACTGGGAGCACTACTCAGTAGCAGGCCACTGACTTAGCTCTAATATGTCTGACATGAGGAACAGACACCATGTACAGCCGCTCCTAACATGGAGTAAATCCTGAATCCCCTTTGTCATTAAGACTGGAGCACTACTCAGTAGCAGGCCACTGACTTAGCTCCAATATGAAATGTCTGACATGAGGAACAGACACCATGTACAGCCGCTCCTAACATGGAGTAAATCCTGAATCCCCTTTGTCATTAAGACTGGAGCACTACTCAGTAGCAGGCCACTGACTTAGCTCCAATATGAAATGTCTGACATGAGGAACAGACACCATGTACAGCCGCTCCTAACATGGAGTACATCCTGTATCCCCTTTGTCATTAAGACTGGGAGCACTACTCAGTAGCAGGCCACTGACTTAGCTCCAATATGAAATGTCTGACATGAAGAACAGACACCATATACAACCATTCCTAATATGGAGTACATCCTGTATCCCTGGAGACCTTACAGGGTACTATCAGCATGGCCAGCTGAACCCAGGTTTTTTAGTGAGCTTGTTACTGCTCCCCCTCCTGCTTTTTCATCCGGGCTTGGGACCGGCAAAGGCATAGTTTCTCTCTCTCTCTCTATTTTTGAATAATATACGAAAGTATGAAAAAACAATAGAAAAAGAACATGTGCTCCTGGTACTTTGTTTTTAATACAAAAGTATATTAATTAAAAAGGCATAAATTGGATCAAAATATAATTTATTTTACCAATATTTCAGTTAGCTGAACGCCAACCTTTATCAAGGTATTATAACATATTAATGTCAGAATTAGAAAGAGGGAATCATATATCGCCGCAACTCTTTTTTATTATTAACGCGATTAAAAGCTTTCGGGCAAGCCCTTCTTCAGCTAATTATAGTGTACAAACAATAGTGTCGAAATCCGCAAAACGTTTACCATGAATATTAATGTCAGTTTGTTGTTGACACACATTAATATGTTATAATACCTTGAAAAAGGTTGGCGTTCAGCTAACTGAAATATTGGTAAAATAAATGATATTTTGATCAAATATATGTATTTTTAATTGAATATTTATTCATGGATTGCTCTATTTTCAAAACAAAGGTATATATTATGATACATTAGCACGCCATCTGTTATGAAAATTCGAAACTATTATAGACGCGTATGATTCTTTAAAGAATTAAACAATATCTACTGCCCCTTAATTCAATGGAAAAATTAATGGAAGAGCCTGACTCCTCAGTGGTGAACCCTCCAAGCGGTTTCGCCAGTTTAATCTACCATACCGCTGTAATATTGCATTTTTCGATCTTCCTTTCATAGTGATACTGATGTTAGACTCTTGGAATGGGTATTTTAGAAGAACTAGGGATATAAGCTTTGAGGACAGTAGAATTACATACAATGATAAATATATAATAAGCTTCGAGCAGTCGCTCTTCCTCAAATTAAATCTTATTAAACTGGCGAAACCGCTGGAAGGGTTCACAACTGATGATCAAGGCCCTTCAATTAATTTTTCCATTGCAGTAAGGACAGTAGATATTGTTTAATTTTTAAAAAGAATCATACGCGTCTATAATAGTTTCGGATTTTCATAGGTGTATATATATTCGAGCCCCAATCTATTCGTTAAACAGTCAAAATACCATTTTACATATTTATTCCGATAGATGGCGCAAGCCATTAGCAACTTTCAGTTGCACGATAAGGAGATGCCTTTTTCTTAATTTATGCACCTTATCCCAGTACAATATTACATTTGTACTATTTTTTCACATTGTGTAGCGTTCTCACGCAATTCTGGCCTTAACTACCCGTTCCATGATTTTTCAGGATGCCTTAATGACCAATTTTTTTGGTCGTTGAGGTACAGCTTGCACCACGCTGATGAGGGCCAACAGCCCGAAACGCGTCCGTGGTTAGCTTTTCTTGATTAATCAAGAATGGGTATTTGGCCAATTCTGGAATAATTAAAAATCAACGAGAATAGTTGATATTTATTCCGATAGATGGCGCAAGCCATTAGCAACTTTCAGTTGCACAATAAGGAGATGCCTTTTTCTTAATATATATATATACTAGCCGAATGACCCGGGCAACGCCCGTGTTTTACCCGGTTGAATGTTTTGATTCAAATACTATTTGTTACAATTATAAATTGGCGCCTTAATTAATTGCATAGGTTAGTTAATAACTATAGCCTATGTGCTTTATCTGTCTATGTACTGTTGGCTTCCGTAGGCGTCTCTTACTGGGAAAAAGAAAGAGAGGATTCCATTTGGTTATTATCTAATATATGCATTTATTTAGGGAGCGACCCGCTCCAACACAATAGTTACATAAATAGCGAGTGGGGGGGGGGGCATGATGGGGGGGGCAAAGGTGGCGTGACCGTAGCCATCCAATAGGAGGGTGCCATTCCAAAAAAAAAAAAGCAAACGGTGACAGAGAGAGATGACTGATTAGGAGATGAGGAAAGACGCTCGTAACTGTATATAGAATATATATATTTATATATACAGTTAAACCTGTCTATAGCGCCCCCTCTTGGGACTCACCAAAATAGGGTGCTATAGACAGGTCACTTTTAATGTAAATAGCATCGTACTACGTATTTAAAATCGGGCGCTATTTAGAGGGGGCGCTATAGAGAGGTTTAACTGTATTTATATATATTCGAGGCCCAATCTATCCGTTAAACCAGTCAAAATACCATTTTACATATTTGTATATTCCTATATCCTTCCTATCAATCGTAAGATGAGTCCATAGGAAGGAAATACTCAATATCTGACCACGACGTGTTGTGTACAGATCGCAAGGGCCAATTCTCCAAGTACACCGATAGAGAGATTCAGCATCTGAATGAGACCTACGACTATGGCTCCATCTTACATTACAACCCCACTGCCTTCAGCAAGGACTATAAAAGTGTCACAATTGTCGCCAGGAAACCAGGTGGAGAAGCCATGGGACAACGCAAGAAGCTCAGCGAAACAGATATCAGGAAAATCAACAAACTTTACAGCTGCTCACAATCCTCACCTGTGAACAAACACAAGGATGAATGTACGTATATATTTACATATCTAAAAATACTATGATCACCTCTCCCGTCAAAATAGACGTAAAAGCTAGACACCATTTATTAACCGTCGCCGCAAACTAGCGGCGGATGTATGAAAATTAAACTGGAAGGAAATTGATCTAAAAAGACAAAGGTCACCTCTCCCGTCTAAATAGACTCTAAAACTAGACGCCATCTATTGACCGTTACCACAAACTAGCGGCCTCGGGTCAGTGACAAAGCCACAACACCAGCTTTGGTAAACAGAGAAGCGTTCACCTAGAGACCATGGTTTCTGGCTAATGGCCCTCGTCAGTCTAGGACGGACTTTATTCCATGAGATCCACACGGGATCTAATGGAATCTTGACAATCTGCCAAAGAAGATTTTAGCTGGCAAAGTGGCAGACCAAATCTATGGGTAAAATATTGATGGAAATTTTTGACGCGAGGATATTAATCTAAAAGACAAAGGTCGCCTCAACTGTCAAAATAGACGTCATAGCTAGACGCTATCTATTGATATATATATATATAAAGTTGCGGGAATATGATATTCATGTACCTGAATAGCCGGCACCTCTCCCTTTAATTACGCAGTGTTCTGATGTACAATTGAAAAGGAAGAGAAGTTTCTACATGCATATAATGCTCCCGCTACTCTTTGCCCAGTAAGGTCTGTAGAGATAATATTTGATATGTGTAAAGAAACACATTGCTTAAAATAATTATTGCAAATTTTAACGATAGATGGCAATTCAATTTATAAATTTAGTTTTTAAATAATTGCTATGGGATTTTAAATATTTTAAATTATATAGCAACAAATATATTTTAAGAAACTGATAATTTATATTATGTTGATTGTACATATTGCCAGACACTTCTGTCTTTTGTACACAGTTATTTTTTCTCGTTTTTTTTTTCTCTCTTTCTCATTGTTGATATCATATATATGACTATTCTTTATAATTCAATATAATACGGCTTATGATTGTAGAACAACATTTGAAAATTATCCCGCATGTGTTTCTTTTGAAGGAAAAATCGAAATTTATTTTAAGGAGAAATAACGATTATTTCTAACCTTAGGGATGAAGTATGAAAGGATGAATTGTGAAGTGCAATGATAAACGGAAAATAAACTTTACATATACTTTGCATACTTTACACTTTATTTTTCTGTTCATCATTACTCTTCACAATTCATCCTTTCATACTTCATCCCTAAGGTTAGAAATAATCGTTATTTCTCCTTTAAATATATTTCGATTTTTCGTTCAAAAGAAACACATGCGGGATCATTTTCAAATGCCGTTCTACAATATAACTATTCTATTCACGGCCTAAAATTATTGTATACTAGCCGAATGACCCGGGCAACGCCCGGGTTTTACCCGATTAAATGTTTTTATTCAAATACTATTCGTTACAATTATAAATTGGCGCCGTGGATGTCACTCTTGTGAAACGTCCCGCTCCAAACTTTGTGTCTGAGAAGCGATATTTTTATAGAAAGATGATCTGGCTTTTGTTTTCTGCTCAAATGAATGTGTTTCTGTTAGAATTTTGTTCCTGCGTACAAAATAATGAACTGGTTTCACCCGTGGTCTCTGCTTTTTGGAATTTTTCCCGATATAATTTTGTAGCTGATAATCAAACATGATACAGCAATATCGTTATCATCATTTTCCGAATAAAAATATATAGTTTTAATAATTGATTTATATATTTTTTAAAATAGCCTATCGTCTTCCCCGTATTTTTTTACCTATGTATGGAAATTTTGGTTTGAATTAGTGAACTACTGCGAATTTGTATACCGGACATACAGACCAACAGACAAACATACAAACATTCATTTTTATATATATAGAGATATAGATGTATAGACAAATGTAAAGGCATACATGTATGAAACACTTGATAACAGACCACTACGACCCGGGTTCGATTCCCGCATTGGACACTTTTTTCTGTTAAAAAAAAATGCTCCAATGGCCCCCGATTCTTGCAAAAGTCCAACCCCACCAGCGAGTGCAAGTAACCAAACGGGGCTCTGGCACATTTGTAAGTGCAAAGTCGAACTGCTTTTCACATGTGTAGACATGTAGTGCGCTTACATTAAAAGCAGTTGCTAACTACCCACCATGATTATCATGTCCTGTACCACGTGTACTAGGGATAAGCAAAAAAAAACTATTTGAGAATATGCTGTGATATTTTTCTCATTTTTATTCTTTTGTCTGATGATGGTGACAATGTTGTTGCCGAAACGTCACACACTATTAAATTATTTTGATTAGATCTTATTTTATTTTATTATAATCTTTAATACAAATTGTGATTTATCATGATGTGAAGAACGTTGATGTGTGTACCAGTGGACAACAAGTGCATAGACACCCATATGTACTGCGAGGGATGGGCCTATATTGGTGAATGTGAAGTCAACCCATACTGGATGATCCCTAACTGCCCGAAATCTTGTGGAATCTGCTAGAACAATCTAAATCAATATTTATTTATTAATAAATTATTTATTTATGAATTATATTTGTCCTTATTAATAATTCAATACACTTAATTCTCGTTCAGAAGTCCTCCTCTACGTGTGGAGAAGCAGCACAAATAAGGGACTGCCCTGTAGTACGGTATCGTGAGCCGCTACGGTAACTGTGAACAGGGAACTCTGAAATGTGGCTGACTAACGGGACACCCCTCTTTCCATGGACAAGACACCACCACCACCAAATACAATACACGCCCAGAAGTCCTCTACGTGGGGAGAAGCAGCACAAGTAAGGGACTGCCCTGTAGTACGGTGTCGTGAGCTGCTACGGTAACTATGAACAGGGAACTCTGAAATGTGGCTGACTAACGGGGACCCTCCCTTTCCATGGACATTTTGAAAAAGAATTTGAAAATGTGTCCGTTCCTGGCCATTCTGACAACCGCGAAGTCTGAAAATATGTCAACTTACATTGTCATCAGGTTCTAATAAGTGTACAAAATTTAAGATTTTTACGTGCTGTAGAAGTATACTAAAAATTGATTACAAAGTTTGTGGATAGACGGACGGACAGACAGAGAAGCAAGCTCTATCATCATGATAGAGAAATTAACAAATCATTATTACTCTTATCATATTTTTATATTTATTTTTGAATTTTTATTTTCAAATTATATCATTATAATTGAAAATATAGTTGAACCTATATATAGCGCCCCCTCTAAATAGCGCCTTCCTCTCTATAGCGCCCGATTTTAAATACGTAGTACGATGCGATTTACATTAAAAGTGACCTGTCTATAGCGCCCCCTCTAAATAGCGCCTCCCTCTCTATAGCGCCCGATTTTAAATAAGTAGTACGATGCGATTGACATTAAAAGTGACCTGTCTATAGCACCCCCTCTAAATAGCGCCTTCCTCTCTATAGAGCCCGGTTTTAAATACGTAGTACGATGCGATTTACATTAAAAGTGACCTGTCTATAGCGCCCCCTCTTAATAGCGCCTTCCTCTCTATAGCGCCCGATTTTAAATAAGTAGTACGATGCGATTTACATTAAAAGTGACCTGTCTATAGCGCCCCCTCTAAATAGCGCCTTCCTCTCTATAGAACCCAATTTTAAATACGTAGTACGAGGCGATTTACATTAAAAGTGACCTGTCTATAGCACCCCCTCTAAATAGGGCCTCCCTCTCTATAGCGCCCGATTTCAAATACGTAGTACAATGCGATTTACATTAAAAGTGACCTGTCTATAGCACCCCCTCTAAATAGGGCCTCCCTCTCTATAGCGCCCGATTTCAAATACGTAGTACGATGCGATTTACATTAAAAGTGACCTGTCTATAGCACCCCCTCGCTATAGCACTCTATTTTGGGGAGTCCTAAGAGGAGGCGCTATAGACAGATTTAACTGTATTTACAATTAAAATATTATTTGTCATAGTATCATTTTTGGGGAAAACATTCACTCTAGGAGAACCTGGGAAATACAGGGTCTAAATATCTTCTTCTTCTTTCTTATCTCCACACTGGGTGAAGTAGAATGCGTCTGCTTTTGTCATTAAGACTGAGAGCACTACTCAGTGGCAGGCCGACTTAGCTCCAAAAGAAATGGCCACCTCTGAAATGAGGAACAGACACCATGTACAGCCGCTCCTAACATGGAGTACAAACACTGCTCATCCTGTATCCCTGGAGTCCTTACAGGGTACTATCAGCATGGCCAGCTGAGCCCAGGTTGTTTAGTGAGCTTGTTACTGCTCCCCCTCCTCCTTTTTCATGCGAGCTTGGGACCGACAAAGGCGGAGTTGGGTCTAAATATAATTATAGTGAATAATATTCAACTTAAAACAGCATTTCATTTTATACATACACACTAAAGGTAAAATTTCATTCAGTTAAAATCCTGGAAGTTTCCCTATTGTTATAGTTTTACACCTATTTCAATCAAATGGGTCATGGTTTTATTCTTTTATAAATGACACATTTAAAAAAAAAATTCAAAAAAAAAATCTGATTGTAATGGTCAGTGAGTATGTTGAAAATTTCATGAAAATCATTTTTAGATAAACATCGCCTTTATATTGACACATGGAAAATTAGGAAAGACAAACTTCAGGATGACACAGCAATTTATTTATATAAAGAATAAACTATGAATGATAAACAAAAGATAGGCAAAGAGGGAAGTTTACCGAGCAGCAAAGTATAAACATCAAAAATGATATTTTGTTAATAAAACAATAAATAATTTGTGATAGTATTGTCAAGAAGCTCCATCCAGATGTGACACCTGTCAATCATCCCTGGACCCGGGGGGGACCACAGGTGTGAGGGGTTCTCGGAAGCTGATCTGAAAATAAGGAAAACGGGACGGTGGCTGACGCCATTCATTAGGATTATCTTTAACTTGGGGGTAAGTTGTGCTTTCTCTCTCTCTCCCTATATATACCCCTTATAATAAATTAATTATTCCCAAACTTGCCCTTGCTTTATTTATCTCCGCGACAATATTATGATGCATTAGTGCGCATTCTGTTATGAAAATTCTGTAGGTAATTCTACTTTGCTCAAAGCTTATGTCCATAGTTCATCTAAAATACCCATTCCAGCATCAGTATCACTATAAAAGGAAGTTCCAAAAATGCAATATAACAGCGGTATGGTAGATTAAACTGGCGAAATCGCTGGGAGGGTTCATCACTGATGAGCCAGGCCCTCCCTATAATTTTTCCATTGCAGTAAGGGCAGTAAAAATTGTTTATTTTTAAAAGAATCATACGCGTCTATAATAGTTTCGAATAAACGTTGATTTTATATTACTTAAATAAAAAGGACGTTGAATGGCATATGAAGTCAGATAAATATTAAGATAATAGATAAAAGAATTATGTTACCTCGTGAAGATCAGTTTTTCCTATTAATTTACATTTGGTAAATTAGAAATCTATTTGTTGTTGCTTATTCCTCAAGTCGTTTAAACGATCTCCATTAGGTTCCATTGTCTCATCTTTTCTATTATAGTCCTGGGATTTTCCCAGAGGTCTGTTCCATGATGTCTGTCGTTGTTATTACTTATTCCACAAGTCATTTAAACAATCTCCATTAGGTTCCATTGTCTCAGCTTTTCTATTATAGTCCTGAGGTTTTCCTAGAGGTCTGTTCCATGATTTCTGTTGTTGTTGCTTATTCCTCAAGTCATTTAAACAATCTCCATTAGGTTCCATTGTCTCAGCTTTTCTATTATAGTCCTGGTGTTTTCCCAGAGGTCTGTTCCATGATGCCTGTTGTTGTTGTTGTTGCTTATTCCTCAAGTCGTTTAAACAATCTCCATTAGGTTCCATTGTCTCAGCTTTTCTATTATAGTCCTGGGATTTTCCCAGAGGTCTGTTCCATGATGTCTGTTGTTGTAGCTTATTCCTCAAGTCGTTTAAACAATCTCCTTTAGGTTCCATTGTCTCAGCTTTTCTATTATAGTCCTGGGGTTTTCCCAGAAGTCTGTTCCATGATGTCTGTTGTTGTTGTTGTTGCTTATTCCTCAAAAGTCATTTAAACAATCTCCATTAGGTTCCATTGTCTCAGCTTTTCTATTATACTCCTGGGGTTTTCCTAGAGGTCTGTTCCATGATGTCTGTTGTTGTTGTTGTTACTTATTCCTCAAGTCGTTTAAACAATCTCCATTAGGTTCCATTGTCTCAGCTTTTCTATTATAGTCCTGGGGTTTTACTAGAGGTCTGTTCCATGATGTCTGTTGTTGTTGTTACTTATTCCACAAGTCATTTAAACAATCTCCATTAGGTTCCATTGTCTCAGCTTTTCTATTATAGTCCTGAGGTTTTCCTAGAGGTCTGTTCCATGATGTCTGTTGTTGTAGCTTATTCCTCAAGTCGTTTAAACAATCTCCTTTAGGTTCCATTGTCTCAGCTTTTCTATTATAGTCCTGGGGTTTTCCCAGAAGTCTGTTCCATGATGTCTGTTGTTGTTGTTGTTGCTTATTCCTCAAAAGTCATTTAAACAATCTCCATTAGGTTCCATTGTCTCAGCTTTTCTATTATACTCCTGGGGTTTTCCTAGAGGTCTGTTCCATGATGTCTGTTGTTGTTGTTGTTACTTATTCCTCAAGTCGTTTAAACAATCTCCATTAGGTTCCATTGTCTCAGCTTTTCTATTATAGTCCTGGGGTTTTACTAGAGGTCTGTTCCATGATGTCTGTTGTTGTTGTTACTTATTCTACAAGTCATTTAAACAATCTCCATTAGGTTCCATTGTCTCAGCTTTTCTATTATAGTCCTGAGGTTTTCCTAGAGGTCTGTTCCATGATGTCTGTTGTTGTAGCTTATTCCTCAAGTCGTTTAAACAATCTCCATTAGGTTCCATTGTCTCAGCTTTTCTATTATAGTCCTGGGGTTTTCCCAGAAGTCTGTTTCATGATGTCTGTTGTTGTTGTTACTTATTCCTCAAGTCGTTTAAACAATCTCCTTTAGGTTCCATTGTCTCAGCTTTTCTATTATAGTCCTGGGGTTTTCCCAGAAGTCTGTTTCATGATGTCTGTTGTTGTTGTTACTTATTCCTCAAGTCGTTTAAACAATCTCCTTTAGGTTCCATTGTCTCAGCTTTTCTATTATAGTCCTGGGGTTTTCCCAGAAGTCTGTTTCATGATGTCTGTTGTTGTTGTTGTTACTTATTCCTCAAGTCGTTTAAACAATCTCCATTAGGTTCTATTGTCTCAGCTTTTCTATTATAGTCCTTGGGTTTTCCTAGAGGTCTGTTCCATGATGTCTGTTGTTGTTGTTATTGCTTATTCCTCAAATGGTTTAAACAATCTCCATTAGGTTCCATTGTCTCACTTTTCTATTATAGTTCTGGGGTTTTCCCAGAGGTCTGTTCCATGATATCTGTTGTTGTAGCTTATTCCTCAAGTCGTTCAAACGGTCTCCATTAGGTTACATTGTCTAAGCTTTTCTATTATAGTCCTGGGGGTTTCCCAGAGGTATTTTTGGAGGATTTGATACAATTCAATAGATGATCAGAACTGGCTGGTTGGGAATCGCATTTGGGGCATTTCGGGAATGTTTTGATTTTTCTATTAAATTTGAGCATTCTAAGATGTCCTGTTCGTAATCTTGAAATCGCCGTTTGTTCTTTCCTAGTAAGGGTGTGGAAAGAAGATTCGTTAGGAATGGGGGTGTACCAGGGGTGGTTTAGGCTGGATTTCCAGAGAGAGGTTTGTTTGTGGATGGAAGAAATTTCTGAATAGGTGAGTTGGGAGTTTTCAGGCTGGCCCTTACAGCCTTCTTTAACCAACTAGTCACCCATCTCGTTGCCGTCTATATTAACGTGAGAGGGGATCCATTGGAACGTGATCTGGTTTTCCTGTGAGATTTTTTTGAGAATTCTGAATATTTTTGTTGTCGTTTTGTCTTTGGCAGACTCCATAATTTTTTGTGTTGTCTAGCACTGAGGCTGTCAGAGAGAATTTATTTGTGAAATATATTTAGACACTTTAACGTACTTTATTTTTAGCGTTATTAAAGTGACACTTTATCCCAAAATATTTCTGCCTTGACTTTTACAATGTGCAATTCGTTACAAACCATGGAAACTTCGGAGACTTTGTGTTTCCAATAGGAGCTATAGACAGGGTTTGGAGAGAGAAGGCAGGATTCCTGTTACTTGCTTATTGAATGTCTTCCAGAACTACAGAAATCTGGAAGACATTGGATACAAAGATCTTTTATGTTTATAAACAGTAAGGACTCGTATTTAAAATTTAGGAAATTTTGTAAATATATCTATGATTTTCTCTCTTGGTTAAAAAACTTTAATTGCTAACTATATATATATTTGTATTTATTTCATTGGTTTTTTTTTTTTGTTTCAATTGTTTCTGTGAAATAGTTCTCTGATTTTGGTGTTGTTGCTTGACGCAAGCATCCTTTGTGGGGATATCGCGTCTGATTTGATAATAAATAAAATAAAATAGGGCTCAGAACACTGGCTGTAATTCTACATCTGTTTGTTTAACAGGCTATTATTCTTGTATTATTTTAATAATACATTATATTAACAAATATTGAAATAATAATTCCTTCACTAAACTTTAAGAACGAAATACTTGATGAGGAAAGAGTTTCTTTATTACACAAAATTAGTTCACAAGCTTTCGGGCACAATCACCCTTCTACTGGTGTAAAACGAGACAAAATTATTAGTGGCATTCAGCTATATACATATATACAAAAAGTAAGAAAATAAGACAGATATGTAAAATTGTGCCAGAGAAAATTAACATAATATTGGAGGATCATTCATAAAATTAAGCAAAGCAAGTAAATAAACGTATAATACATTCAATACTTGGCTATTACAGAAACTAAGTATGAACAACGACTGTTAAACGAAATAAAACAAAATAAAATAGAAATAAAATAAAATAAAATAAAATAAACCAAAATTTGCCATTGACGTGTAAAAGTATAAGTAAGTTAATGAAAACTAGATCTTTCAGGTAGGAGGTTCCAGTACTAAATTATCATATATTTCAGGAAGGTCTATTGCTCTATTGATGCTTTTAAATTTTTTGGTGAGTATAGCTTCCAGGACCAATCGCTGGTGTTTGTTCTTAATCTCATGATAATGGGCCGAGGGGTTATAGATATTGAATGTGTGGCCTGTGTCCCGTATGTGTTGGTAAACTAGAGAGCGGGGATCTTTCCTTTTTACCGATCTATCATGCTCCACCATTCTGGTCTTCACCATTCTCCCAGTCTCTCCGACATACTTGGCATCACACTGCTCACATGATATGGAGTAAATGGCATTGTGATAATTAAGGGAATCAATGGTTACACTACTTCTTGCTATTGTCTGTTTTAGTTTGGTTGCCAGATTGAGTGTGTTGGAGAAATATGAGTTTACCCCATATCTATTCAGAATTCGTGCTATGGCCGCCGATTTGTAAGAGTATGGAATAAAACAGGTGGACCGGTATTGAGCAGTATTTCTTATTCCTGAGAAAACATAAAAATGTTTGCAAACAAAGGATGTCGGATAGCCTGCAGAGTTGAGATTCTTGATTATGTTCTGTTTCTCTATTGCCTGGAAAGATGGAAGGGAACAATGGGTGTGTATACGCTTAGATAAAGTTTTTATAATACTGATTTTTTGGGAATTGGGACAACAGGAAGTGTAATGCGTGTAGTTGGGGAGGAAATCTTTTTTGTAATATACGGTAGTGTGGTAAGAGTTTGGAGTTTGAATTATTAGAACATATTTCTAATAATTCAAACTCCAAACTCTTACCACACTACCGTATATTACAAAAAAGATTTCCTCCCCAACTACACGCATTACACTTCCTGTTGTCCCAATTCCCAAAAAATCAGTATTATAAAAACTTTATCTAAGCGTATACACACCCATTGTTCCCTTCCATCTTTCCAGGCAATAGAGAAACAGAACATAATCAAGAATCTCAACTCTGCAGGCTATCCGACATCCTTTGTTTGCAAACATTTTTATGTTTTCTCAGGAATAAGAAATACTGCTCAATACCGGTCCACCTGTTTTATTCCATACTCTTACAAATCGGCGGCCATAGCACGAATTCTGAATAGATATGGGGTAAACTCATATTTCTCCAACACACTCAATCTGGCAACCAAACTAAAACAGACAATAGCAAGAAGTAGTGTAACCATTGATTCCCTTAATTATCACAATGCCATTTACTCCATATCATGTGAGCAGTGTGATGCCAAGTATGTCGGAGAGACTGGGAGAATGGTGAAGACCAGAATGGTGGAGCATGATAGATCGGTAAAAAGGAAAGATCCCCGCTCTCTAGTTTACCAACACATACGGGACACAGGCCACACATTCAATATCTATAACCCCTCGGCCCATTATCATGAGATTAAGAACAAACACCAGCGATTGGTCCTGGAAGCTATACTCACCAAAAAATTTAAAAGCATCAATAGAGCAATAGACCTTCCTGAAATATATGATAATTTAGTACTGGAACCTCCTACCTGAAAGATCTAGTTTTCATTAACTTACTTATACTTTTACACGTCAATGGCAATTTTGGTTTATTTTATTTTATTTTATTTTATTTCTATTTTATTTTGTTTTATTTCGTTTAACAGTCGTTGTTCATACTTAGTTTCTGTAATAGCCAAGTATTGAATGTATTATACGTTTATTTACTTGCTTTGCTTAATTTTTTGAATGATCCTCCAATATTATGTTAATTTTCTCTGGCACAATTTTACATATCTGTCTTATTTTCTTACTTTTTGTATATATGTATATAGCTGAATGCCACTAATAATTTTGTCTCGTTTTACACCAGTAGAAGGGTGATTGTGCCCGAAAGCTTGTGAACTAATTTTGTGTAATAAAGAAACTCTTTCCTCATCAAGTATTTCGTTCTTAAAATTAACAAATATATTTGGGAAATATATATTGGCATCACATTTTATGAACCAAAATTAAGCAATTTAGTCTCATATTTGGCTATTTTTCAATCTATTTTGTCAATTTGCTTCAAGTTTCTAAATATCCTTTTATATCAAAAGGGACCAGTCCATGTTGGAATAGAGGGCAATGAACAGGCTGATGGCCTAGCGAAGGAAGGATGAAAGCAGACACTGGAAACCTGTTCAATAACATTGAAAGACACAAATACAATAGCAAAACTCATTACAAACACCAATATACCCCGGCTGATATGCAACCTCAACATTAATAGAGAATTAACAACAACAATTTCAAAAATCAGAACAGGAAATTTTAAAATAATAAAGATAAACCCTGACATGACTAGATCCTACAGGAACTGCTGTTACAACACCCAACTCACTCCGGACCATATATACCCGGCCAGCCATATGGCAGACATCAATCCAGAAGAGGACATCCATACAGCACCTCGGTTGGCCGGTATTGTGATCAGGGTGAATGGACCGATCAGATCTGCTCCATGGACAAGACACCTCAGTTGGGCGGTATTGTGATCAAGGTGCATGGGCCGATCTGATCTGCTCCATGGACAAGACACCTCAGTTGGGCGGTATTGTGATCAAGGTGAATGGACCGATCTGATCTGCTCCATGGACAAGACACCTCAGTTGGGCGGTATTGTGATCAAGGTGCATGGACCGATCTGATCTGCTCCATGGACAAGACACCTCAGTTGGGCGGTATTGTGATCAAGGTGAATGGACCGATCTGATCTGCTCCATTGACAAGACACCTCAGTTGGCCGGTATTGTGATCAAGGTGCATGGACCGATCTGATCTGCTCCATGGACAAGATACCTCAGTTGACCGGTATTGTGATCAAGGTGAATGGACCGATCTGATCTGCTCCATGGACAAGACACCTCAGTTGGCCGGTATTGTGATCAAGGTGCATGGACCGATCTGATCTGCTCCATGGACAAGACACCTCAGTTGGCCGGTATTGTGATCAAGGTGCATGGACCGATCTGATCTGCTACATTGACAAGACACCTCAGTTGGCCGGTATTGTTATCAAGGTGCATGGACCGATCTGATCTGCTCCATGGACAAGATACCTCAGTTGGCCGGTATTGTGATCAAGGTGCATGGACCAATCTGATCTGCTCCATGGACAAGACACCTCAGTTGGCCGGTATTGTGATCAAGGTGCATGGACCGATCTGATCTGCTCCATGGACAAGACACCTCAGTTGGCCGGTATTGTGATCAAGGTGCATGGACCGATCTGATCTGCTCCATGGACAAGACAGCTCAGTTGGCCGGTATTGTGATCAATGTGAATGGACCGATCTGATCTGCTGCATGGACAAGACAACACCATATCAAAAGTGTTAATTAGTTAAATTTTGTGTTTGAATAGAGTCTTTTAAGAGTTTATATTTTACCCTGAATTTTACCTATACACAGTGGGAGCCGAGAGTCTTCCTTCCAGCCTGCTGGGATGACAGACCACGACAAACATACAAGCGGGGCCTGGAAATAGTACGGATGGCCACCGCTGTGTGGCGCGGCAGATCGGCGGAAGTCAATGAGAACCCAATGGACATTCTAGGGTGTTGTCTTTTTGTCTTCCTTTATCAACTTCCTATAAAAATGTAACTAATACGAAATACCAATAAAAACTAATTTTGAAATACTTTTCTGGGCCATTGCTCTGAACTTAATAATTGTTTGTTATTTATTTAATTATGAATATTCGAAACTTTTATAGACGCTTATGATTCTTTTCAAAATTAAACAATATCTACTACCTTTACTGCAATGGAAAAATTAATGGGAGGACCTGGTTCATCAGTGGTAAACCTTCCAGCGATTTCGCCAGTTTAATCTACCATACCGCTGTTATGGTCAGACATACTTTAGCCACGTTTTAAAAGTTAAAAGAGAAAACGAAAATATAACGTGGTGAGTTTCTTTTTATTAAAAATACAAGCTTTCAAGCAAAACGCTTTTCTTCAGGTAATCCAAGAAAATGTGCGGAGAGGTATATACACCCAACTAAGGAAGATTTGAATATTGAAGCGGAATTGACATCCACGGCGCCAATTTATAATTGTAACGAATAGTGTTTGAATAAAAGCATTTAATCGGGTAAACCCCAGGCGTTGCCCGGGTCATTCGGCTAGTGAATTGTTCGTGGCAATTCCGCTTCAATATTCAAATCTTCCTTAGTTGGGTGTATATACCTCTCCGCACATTTTCTTGGATTACCTGAAGAAAAGCGTTTTGCTTGAAAACTTGTATTTTTAATAAAAAGAAACTCACCACGTTATATTTTCGTTTTCTCTTTTATACCGCTGTTATATACCACTAGCCGAATGACCCGGGCAACGCCTGGGGTTTACCCGATTAAATGCTTTTATTCAAACACTATTCGTTACAATTATAAATTGGCGCCGTGGATGTCATTCTTGTATAATATATAAATGAGTTTTAAAAATTGTTTTAAAAAAATGCATCGGCCGGGAATCGAACCCGGGCCGCCCGCGTGGCAGGCGAGCATTCTACCACTGAACCACCGATGGTTATGAGAAATGGCCATATTTGGGTATTTATTCCATTCACAAAAGCAAACAGCGACAGAATTGATTAAGAAAGAATTGGTTAAGCCGAATGACCCCGGCAATGCCCGGGTTTTACCCGATTGAATGCTTTTATTCAAATAATACTTGTTACAATTATAAATTGGCGCCGTGGATGTCATTCTTGTGAAACGTCCCGCTCCAAACTTTTTGTCTGAGAAGCGATATTTTTATAAATAGATGATCTGGCTTTGTGTCTTCTGCTCGAATGAATGTTTTTCTGTTAGAATTTTGTTCCTGCATACTAAAAATGAACTGGCTTCACCCGTGGTCTCTGCTTTTTTGGAATTTTTCCGGATATAATTTTGTATCTGATAATCAAATATGATACAGCAATATTGTCATCATCATTTTCTGAATGAAAAACTATTTTTTCCCAGAACCTGTCAATTTATTTTTCTTGACTAAAAATCCGAAAAATATATTTTCCAGATTTTTCTCTATGTCCTGTTAAGACACGTTTTACATGTCCATTAGGTCAGCTGATATTACCTCCCATCTTCACCGCTAGAGGCGCTGCTTGCGAGCGAAAAGGAAAATTTGCAACGCAATTTGCAAATAACTTGTATACATACTTGTACACTTGTGTACATAGACCATAAATATGTACATAGACAGGACCCGATTGAATGTTTTTATTCAAATACTATTTGGTACAATTATAAATTGGCGCCTTAAATAAATGCATATATTAGTTAATAACTATAGCCTATGTGCTTTATCTGTCTATGTACTGTTGGCTTCCGTAGGCGTCTCTTACTGGGAAAAAGAAAGGGAGGATTCCATTTAGTTATTAACTAATATATGCATTTATTTAAGAAGCGACCCGCTCCAACACAATAGTTACAAAAACCAAAAAGCGAGTGAGGGGGGAAAAGTCAAAAACAAAGTGTCTCGCGTAGTGGTGGCGTGATCGTAGCCAACCAATAGGAGAGCGCCATTCCAAAAAAAAAAAGCAAACGGTGACAGAGATGACGCATGGCGCTCGTAACTGTATATAGAATCCTTCGAGCAATCGCTCTTCCGCAAATATCAAGTTAAAAGAATCAGACGTGTCTATAATAGTTTCGAATTTTAATAACAGATGGCGCGCTAATGTATGATAATATTGTCCCGTTGAAAAATAGACACGAGGTAAACAAACTTTATTCTCTGTAACAGCGGTCTACTTTAAAATTGTATCTACGCGCATTTATATAGCTATATGACATAATTAAAGACTTATGTAAATCAATACAATCTAAAATTTATGTAAATAAATCAAACACAATATTTACATATATACAATATTTATCTAATTGTGGGGTGTGTTGTTTAAATTGCCTTTGTATTAAGCCATATACAGTTAAACCTGTCTATTGCGCCCCCTCTTTGGACTCACCAAAATAGGGTGCTATAGAGAGGGAGTGCTATAGACAGGTCACTTTTAATGTAAATCGCATCGTACTACGTATTTAAAATCAGGCGCTATAGAGAGGGAGGCGCTATTTAGAGGGGGCGCTATAGACAGGTTTAACTGTACATGCAATGTTTTTTAGTATTTTTGATGGTTGTCTCTCTTGTCCAAATTCCAGGTGAAGTTTTATGATTGGTTAGTGGTCACTGATTCAGAGGGATGTCCAGTCCAATAAGGTATAGACTAATGGCATCTATGTATATTGCGGATTCTGTACCATATGAGATAGGTCATCTCTCCTGTATTCCCAATGGAAAGTAGTTTTGATATATGAAAAATAGAAGCAAATTTATATTTTTAGAAATAGATAATTAGTTTTATTTTGTGTAAATTCCTCGTGGATATTAGAGATGAAGGTATTTAGTATCATCATAACTTTAAAGATATTTGTTGTTGTTGTGTCCAATGAAGAACCTCAGATGTCTCCATACATCTCTATTACAGCAATGTTCTCTATCTTGGGTGTGTAAAGCTGCTGTTCTAGGTCAATTTTCTGTTGTTGTTGTGTCCAATTAAGAGACTCAGATGTCTCCATACATCTCTATCACAGCAATGTTCTCTATCTAGGGTGTGTTAAACTTCTGTTCTGGGTCAATTTTATGTTGTTGCTGTGTCCAATTAAGAGCCTCAGATGTCTCCATACATCTCTATCATAGCAATGTTCTCTATCTTAGATGTGTAAAGTTGCTGTTCTGGGTCCATGTCAATTTTCTGCGAGGCCATTGCTGGACATGAGAATATGTGAGTAGGCGTTAGTTCCACACCAGGACAGTCGTTGCTTGTCCTATAGGTTTTTGTGCCATCTGAATGTATTGTCATTCCTTTATAGTGTTTCTTTCTGAGTCTTGTTTTTAAAGATATTTCAAAATCTGTTGAGATTCCTCTGGAGTAAATGTTTGGCCAAAAATATCATTTGAAACAAATTTAATTATTTACAAATAAAGTTATTAATTATAAAAAGCCGTGTGTAATAATGAAGTCCACTTCGGGAGGTCGGCCAGACGACAGCAAACAAACAAATCCCTGCGGCGCCAACCGGCGACAAAGGATTAGCAAGCAACGTGGTATGCTGACCAGTTTGGTGTTTTCCTTTTAACATGTTTTAAATAAAGTTAGTTTGAAGGAGACTTTTACCCTCTGGTATTTAGTGATCTGACTGAAATCCTTGTAACAGCCAACAAACATCACTGTGAATTCTTATACCGAATTTCGCATCATTGTTTTGTGAAACGTTTACCAGACTTTTCTTCACAGCCGTAAAAGCTGAGCGCAATGCCCGATACGAGTGAATTTCAACTTGAGTGAAAGTTTTGCTGTTAGGATATTGTTTTTGGTGGTATTTTATATGTTTATCTAGTATCAAAATATCCTTTCTGTAAATTTATGTATATTCTTACTTGACTACGTTCAAAATCATTAATTTTTTTATTTATTTTATAACAGAATAGAAAATTTATACATATTAACCTATTTTACATTAATAGAAATTTAAAACAAAAACATGCCAAATAGCAGCAAACTCTCTCTAACTCTACAAATCTACCTCCACAAAAAGGACAACATCTAATTACAGAGCCAAAGTGTCTTTATGGGAGAGGTGTCCTCTTACTGGAGAGTTGCTATAGTAGAACCTCCCTGTAAAGGACAACATCTAATTACAGAGCCCAAGTGTCTTTATGGGAGAGGTGTCCTCTTACTGGAGAGTTGCTATAGTAGAACCTCCCTGTAAAGGACAACATCTAATTACAGAGCCAAAGTGTCTTTATGGGAGAGGTGTCCTCTTACTGGAGAGTTGCTATAGTAGAACCTCCCTGTAAAGGACAACACCTAATTACAGAGCCAAAGTGTTCTTTAGGGAGAGGTGTCCTCTTACCGGAGATATGCTATAGTAGAACCTCCCTGTAAAGGACAACACCTAATTACAGAGCCAAAGTGTCCTTATGGGAGAGGTGTCCTCTTACCAGAGAGTTGCTATAGTAGAACCTCCCTGTAAAGGACAACACCTAATTACAGAGCCAAAGTGTCCTTATGGGAGAGGTGTCCTCTTACCAGAGAGTTGCTATAGTAGAACCTCCCTGTAAAGGACAACACCTAGTTACAGAGCCAAAGTGTCTTTATGGGAGAGGTGTCCTCTTACTGGAGAGTTGCTATAGTAGAACCTCCCTGTAAAGGACAACATCTAATTACAGAGCCCAAGTGTCTTTATGGGAGAGGTGTCCTCTTACTGGAGAGTTGCTATAGTAGAACCTCCCTGTAAAGGACAACATCTAATTACAGAGCCAAAGTGTCTTTATGGGAGAGGTGTCCTCTTACTGGAGAGTTGCTATAGTAGAACCTCCCTGTAAAGGACAACACCTAATTACAGAGCCAAAGTGTTCTTTAGGGAGAGGTGTCCTCTTACCGGAGATATGCTATAGTAGAACCTCCCTGTAAAGGACAACACCTAGTTACAGAGCCAAAGTGTCCTTATGGGAGAGGTGTCCTCTTACCAGAGAGTTGCTATAGTAGAACTACCTCCCTGTAAAGGACAACACCTAATTACAGAGCCAAAGTGTCCTTATGGGAGAGGTGTCCTCTTACCAGAGAGTTGCTATAGTAGAACCTCCCTGTAAAGGACAACACCTAGTTACAGAGCCAAAGTGTCCTTATGGGAGAGGTGTCCTCTTACCAGAGAGTTGCTATAGTAGAACTACCTCTCTGTAAAGGACAACACCTAGTTACAGAGCCAAAGTGTCCTTATGGGAGAAGTGTCCTCTTACCAGAGAGTTGCTATAGTAGAACCTCCCTGTAAAGGACAACACCTAATTACAGAGCCAAAGTGTCCTTATGGGAGAGGTGTCCTCTTATCAGAGAGTTGCTATAGTAGAACCTCCCTGTAAAGGACAACACCTAGTTACAGAGCCAAAGTGTCCTTATGGGAGAAGTGTCCTCTTACCAGAGAGTTGCTATAGTAGAACTACCTCCCTGTAAAGGACAACACCTAGTTACAGAGCCAAAGTGTCCTTATGGGAGAAGTGTCCTCTTACCAGAGAGTTGCTATAGTAGAACCTCCCTGTAAAGGACAACACCTAGTTACAGAGCCAAAGTGTCCTTATGGGAGAGGTGTCCTCTTGCCAGAGAGTTGCCATAGTAGATCCTCCCTGTAAAGGACAACACCTAGTTACAGAGCCAAAGTGTCCTTATGGGAGAGGTGTCCTCTTGCCAGAGAGTTGCCATAGTAGATCCTCCCTGTAAAGGATAACACCTAGTTACAGAGCCAAAGTGTCCTTATGGGAGAGGTGTCCTCTTACCAGAGAGTTGCTATAGTAGAACCTCCCTGTAAAGGACAACACCTAGTTACAGAGCCAAAGTGTCCTTATGGGAGAGGTGTCCTCTTGCCAGAGAGTTGCCATAGTAGATCCTCCCTGTAAAGGACAACACCTAGTTACAGAGCCAAAGTGTCCTTATGGGAGAGGTGTCCTCTTATCAGAGAGTTGCTATAGTAGAACTACCTCCCTGTAAAGGACAACACCTAGTTACAGAGCCAAAGTGTCCTTATGGGAGAGGTGTCCTCTTACCGGAGATATGCTACAGTAGAACCTCCCTGTAAAGGACACCTTTTGGCCACAAAAGAGAGTACTGGAAGGGATGTATGCTGGCGTGGGTTGTCATGATGACGAGGAACTAACTTGCAGTTCTTTTCAGACTCAGATCTTTGTGAATGATATCCTGACATAGTCCAAATGACATTTAATCGCTTCTAAAAGCTCTCTAATTGTTATTCGACGATTTTTCATCATCAAAACCTTTATCTTTTCAACATTTTCAGCGATGTGGACAATCTGTGGTCTCCATCACCTTGGCTCATCAAATACTGACGTCACACTTTCTTTAATCAGAGAGGATTCATACTCGCGTTCCTATATGACGTTGATAGGGAGGATCTCCTCAAACAACTCTCGTCTGAAAACAAGATTATTCTCGCTAAATTCCTCAACATTATCATCGAGCATGTTGGGAACAAGAACTCCACAATTGGCAAAGGCCTGTCTAAACTTAAGGCGGCTTGTAGCTCCTGATAGGATCCAGACGTTTCTTCAGAGAAGGCTTCGTCTGGTGTAAATATTTCTCTTTATAATACAATATAATATAATGCGGCTTGTGATTGTAAAACGAAATTTGAAAAACTATCCCGCATGTACGGAAAAATATGTCCAGGGTAGCCTAGTGAACATGGCATCTGCCCGGTAAGCGGAACACTGTGGCTTCGATTCCCATCCCTGGACACTTTTATTTTTCCGTTTATCATTACTCTTCACAATTCACCCTTCCATACCTCATCCAAAAGGTTAGAAATAATCGTTATTTCTCCTTGAAATAAATTTTAGATTTCTCTTTATTTTAAACTCTGTAAAGTCTCTTTTTGACTGTTGACTAGATGTCAATAAACTATTTTTAATTGTCAATTGTCACAACTTTTTTTAAAACCATTTAGAAGTCGTCGTTCTTATAATAGCTTCTTATCCGAACGCTTTTTGAATCATTAGAAAACTTTAAGAAACCGATTTTACCCTATTTGAAATCAAATTTTAAACATACCTGTTTGTTCGATTTAAAATTCCAACGCAAAATTCGCTGAGCGGCTGAAGCTACGTTTGTTTTAAGTACAAATTTATCGATCAATAAAAATAACACATGGCCAATACTTTTTTACCGGGTACCTAGATCTTTTAATCTATTTTCTCTATAAATATATATATGAAAAAACAATAGAAAAATAAAAGATAAGTGGGTCAGGTGATGATATTAAAAATAAAGAAGGAATTTCCTGACCACGAGCACATGGGTTTTTTAGATGGCAAAGAGAAATTTCTTGGTTTCTCCGGAAGCCTCTGGGACCAAAATTATTTTTGGTCTCAGTGGTACAGCCTACTCCACGCTGACGAGCGCCAACCGAGCGAAACGCGTTCGTGGATGGATTTTCTTGATTTATCAAGAAATTGAGTTGGCCAAATATCACGGAGCAAGCTAAATAAACGTTTAGTTTATTTTTGCTCCACTAGATGGCGCTCTGCCATTTAAAAAGCACATGTGCTCGTGGTCAGGAGATGCCTTCTTTATTTTTAAATGTATATATATTTTTTTGAAAATTGAGCAATTCATACGTGCAGTGAAATGTCTTCGATACAAGTCATCTATACAAATATGATTGGCTCAGTGACTGAGATACCTCAGCAAATATTTTCGACTCTTGACTATTCATCTTTGATCTTTACCTTAAATCACAATGAACCCTAAAAAAAGTGAAGCAAATCTTTAATTAAAAAGACATATATTGGATCAAAATATCATTTATTTTACCAATATTTCAGTTGGCTGAACGCCAACCTTTATCAAGGTTGATTTGTTTAATGTTTTAGGTTGAATTATTTTATGTTTTATTATCTACAATGTTTATTTAAAATCAAATTCGGATTCCAGAAAATTAACATAAGGTATATTAGAATACAACCGTGGGTGTTTTGTCAGACGTTGAAGGAAGTTACCAGATTGGGTTTGAGAATCTGTTTCGATTTATCCTTCAAGAATTCTTTTGGTGTCCTTGATTAAGGTTGGCATTCAGCCAACTGAAATTTTGGTAAAATACAGAAGACTCTCCTATAACGCGAGTTTTTACAACGCGATAAAAAAAATTGCGACAAATTTATTTATACAACGCGAATTTTCGTATAACGCGTTATAAAATAAAATACATGATATTTGTCACTAACAATTTACCCTGACAACATTCGCGTTATACAAGTGTTATTTCGTACAACGCGAATTCCTATAACGCGATTTCATACAACACGGAACACATTAATCGCGTTATAGGAGAATTTACTGTAAATGATTTTTTTATCCAATATATACCTTTTTAATTAAAAATGTATATATGTTATATACAAATTATATTATTCTAAAATCATAACTTTTAAAACAAACTACACAATGTAAAGTTGACCACCAAATTTCGCCGCTTTCCCTATATAAACTCATTTTTGTTGTTTCCCGTTGGCCGGCTCAAATCTTTCTGTACATATGTAAATACGTTATGATTCATTAGCGCGCCATCTGTTATGAAAATTGGAAACTATTATAGACGCGTATGATTCTTTTAAAATTAAACAATTACTACTGCCCTTACTGCAATGGAAAAATTAATGGGATGGCCTGGTCATTAGTGGTGAAACTTCCCAGCGGTTTGGCCAGTTTAATCCACTATACCGCTATTATGCAGTAAACTCTCCTATAACGCGATTAATGTGTTCCGTGTTGTATGAAATCGCGTTATAGGAATTCGCGTTGTACGAAATAAAACTTGTATAAAGCGAATGTTGTTAGGGTAAATTGTTAGTGACAAATATCACGTAAAAATGTATTGTATAAACAATGTATTGAAAAAGTAATACAACACTACTTCGTTCAAAAACAAAAACAAAATTGAAAAACGCGTGTGCATAAAAATTAAATGTATTGTACAGTTGTCAATAAGGAAATTTCCGCATTTTATTTTATAACGCGTTATACGAAAATTCGCGTTGTATAAATAAATTTGACGCAATTTTTTTATCGCGTTGTACAAAATCGCGTTGTAAAAACTCGCGTTATAGGAGTCTACTGTATTGCATTTGCCGGTTTTCCTTTTATAGTGATACTGGTATTTTAGATTATGCTTTGAGGGTAGTAAAAATACATACA
Organism: Cordylochernes scorpioides; assembly: GCA_030710605.1. Lineage (NCBI taxonomy): Eukaryota > Metazoa > Arthropoda > Arachnida > Pseudoscorpiones > Chernetidae > Cordylochernes > Cordylochernes scorpioides. The sequence continues at coordinate 63,448,036 of CP092865.1, read as the reverse complement.
ATTATAAATATATAATATGTTTTAAGCAAACGCTCTTACGCAAATATTAGATTGAGTATTTTATTTAGAACATCTATATTATGATGCATTAGCGCGCCATCTGTTATGAAAATTCAAACTATTATATACGTGTATCATACGCGTCTATAATAGTTTCGAATGTCGATGCGTGTTTAAGTTTTTCTTTTCGCCTCAAATCAGGTATTTTGTTCATCCTCAATTATGTATTATTATTTTGTCGCGGCTGCCCCTCCGATTCTTCGCGACTATGCCGCTTCTTTATTCGTGGATCACCTACCCGGGCTCCCGTTGCTTTCCCTCTGCAGCTCTACCCTGCAGACCACCCAAGGACCTCTGAAAACCACAACTCAAGTGGATCTCCTTTCCTCTGGCAGTATCTCTCGGCCTTACCACTGGTGAGGGGACACGAGAGACTTACCAGAAGAGTAGTGACTGTGGCGTTGGCAAGAGTAGCAACAGCAACCAGCACAAAGACTTCAAACGCTACTGCCTTTATTGTCATTTCTACTACACATTACATATAACTAGAATAACATTCAACGGGTATTTACAATTATTTACACTCCAGAGCCAATATGAACATCTATTTACAACTATTTGCTCCAGGAAACAGGACCACAGTGTCGGTGATATCCACACTAGGTCCAGACAGAAATAGGCGAAAGCGCCATCTATTGGCGGAGGTCGTAGGTGTTTTGAGGCCTTATACGCGACAATATCAATTAAAGCAATATTGATCCAAAATGGTTTGTTTTCTTATTATTACCATGACTAAAAAATATCATAAAATACTCGTATACTCCATAACAATGCCATAACACACACACAAGCCTTTATTAAGACATTCTCCGTCTTATACAGACAATTCTCCTGTTAGAAATGAATCTAAAAAGACATGAGAAGCAGGGGAAGAAACTGAGTCCTCGCTCAGAAAAGAGAAAAAAAAGGAAGGAATATTTATGTACAAAAATTGAGACTATATACAGTTAAACCTGTCTATAACGCCCCCTCTAAATAGCGCCTCCCTCTCTATAGCGCCTGATTTTAAATATTGGGAGTACAAATAGGTTTTGGGGGATTTGCAAAAGAAGCCACAACAAATATTATATAAATAGCATCGGACCTTGTGAGGTTTCATGTTAAGGCTTCATCATTTCCCCAAAAAAAATCAGAAGGAGTCTTTTCACTCAAGTGTAAGGAACATTTTTTTTTTTTGGTGCTCTAACCATGTCAACCTTTGTGCCAACAAAACACAATTTGCGGGAAGCGCTTCTTTTTTGTTTTAATTTGAAGAAAAGTGCAGCTGATGGACATCGATTGCTGTGTGAGGCATATGGGGAACATACTCTATCAATAAAAGCATGTGAGTACTGGTTTTGGCATTTCAAAAGTGGAAATTTTGACACCAGAGACAAAGAACGCGGAGGGAGGCCAATAAAGTTCGAAGACGCTGAGTTGGAGGCTTTATGAGCTCGCTGAACCCTTGGGAGTGACTCAACAAGCGATTTCGAACCGTCTCAAGGTCATGGGTATGGTGCAAAAACAAGGAAATTGGGTTTCGTATGAACTCAAGCCAGGAAATATCGAGCGCCGTATTTGCACGTGCGAACTACTGCGCAAAAGACAAAATCGGAAGGGTTTTTTGCATCGAATCGTGACGGGGGACGAAAAGTGGATTCACTACGACAACCCAAAGCGCAGAAAATCGTGGGGTAAGTCCGGTAATGCATCGACTTCAGCGGCCAAACCGAATATTCATGGCAAGAAGCTAATGCTGTGCATCTGGTGGGATCAGCTCGGAGTGATCTACTATGAGCTACTTCAGCCTAACGAAACCATCACTGGAGAACGTTACCAACAACAATTGATGCGATTACGCCGAGCATTGAAGATCAAACGCTCACTATATGCCAAAAGACACGACAAGCTGATCTATCAGCACGACAACGCTCGGCCACATGTTGCAAAAGTTGTCAAGGAGACTTTGGAGGCGCTTCAATGGGATGTCCTACCCCACCCGCCGTATTCACCAGACATTGCTCCTTCAGACTACCACATGTTCCATTCGATGACACATGGTCTGGCCGAGCAGCACTTTACTTCTTACGAAGAGGCGAAAAATTGGGTCGATGTTTGGATCGCTTCAAAAGACGAGGAATTTTTCCGACACGGAATCCGTATGCTGCCTGAAAGATGGGAAAAAGTCGTAGCTAAAGATGGACAATACTTTGAATGAAATATATTGTACTGATTTCTCTGAATAAAGCTTCGAATTTATAAAAAAAATCCCTAAAAACTTATTTGTACTCCTAATACATAGTAAGATGCGATTTACATTAAAAGTGACCTGTCTATAGCAACCCCCCCCCCCCCTCTCTATAGAACCCTATTTTGGTGAGTCTCAAGAGGGGGCGCTATAGACAGGTTTAACTGTACATCGTTTTTCGTTCATAGAACACAGTGAAGAAGTAGACTATTGAGTGAATGGTTGAATTTTGTGAAGAAAAAAATATCTCCACACAGTTCAGTTACTTTAAACAATATCATAACATAATTATGTATCAAGAGAACCAACAATTAATCTCTCATAGCAACCAATATTTTATTATAACATATATATAGTCGAACTTGGATAATTGGAAACCCAAGGAACCAAAAAATTTTTGAATTATCTAAAAATTCGAAATAAAAACAGAAATTCTATTTATAGGAAATTCTAGGGACCAAGATAAATATTTGAATTAAAGACGCTTTTGAATTAAAGCGTTCAAATGATCTAATTTCTACTGTTATATAAAGAGACAAGGGTC